>JBBBDQ010000387.1:4782500-5112500 GCA_037127315.1 Ascarosepion bandense | reverse complement strand
GATTTTAATCACATTTGATACACTCGTAGAAAAAGAGATAAGAAACGATATTCAGAAGTTTCAAGGTTGCAGTTCTTACAATAGTGAAGAAAATCGATAATATATATATATATATATATATATATATATATATAAGGCAAGATGTTTGTGTGTGTGTGTCTGTTTATCTGTCTGTATGTCCTTTATACAAATCCACAATTTTTATCCAATTCTCACCAAACCTCACACAAATATTCTTTAGGCTGAGCCTGAGCTCCAGGAGCATCGATTAGTTTTAAAGCTTTCATTACACCCGAACAACGCCGGGCTATACTGCTGGTATATATATATATATATATATATATATATATATATATATATATATAAGGTGCGACTGGTAAGTTGTCGCAATTATTTTATTATTTCAAATATTCTTTAGGATGAGTCTGAGCACCAAGACTGTGGATTAGTTTTAAAGCTTTCATTACACCCGAGCAACGCCGGGCTATATTGCTAGTTTATATATAATATACTTTACTTTGAATAGAAATCCGGATGTGTTTTCATGCCTTTGGGTAGTATCGGTTTTAGGAGAAGGACAACATTGAATTTAATATACATGTATATAATTTATGCGAAAAAAATATTAGCTAAAGTAAAAATTGAAAGCATTGAATATATATATATATATATATATATATATATATATATATATATTAACGTTTAATTTTTGGAAACAGAAATAATTTAAGGAAATATCGTTACCATGACAACTTTGTTAAATGTTGCTTTTAATTTGAAATATTAAGACCGTTAATAGAAAATTGACAAATATTTCCATGAGCAAAATGAGATTTGTGCATGGGAAATATGAGAGAATAAAAATGTAAATCTCGTGGTGATTAAGTCCAGAAGAAAAACGAATTCTATGTCTGAACATTGCGTGAGACAAATAAAATTTGTTGTAATTAAAGAAAATAATGAATACTTTTAATAAAGATATAATTTAATATTATATATGCAGGTTTCATTAAAATGATTGAGAGAATGTGATGATTAAGTCTTTTTGTGTCATTTTTCATGTGCTCTTAAGTTTTTTTTTCTTTTGAGGGCATTATAAATTATCTAAACTTATTTATAAATGGAACTTTGTTTCTGTGTGTCTGTGTCCGTTACCTATAGACTCCGAAACGGCCGAACCGATTTTCTTGAAAATTTACACAGTTGTTCTATAAGCGTCTGCGAGTGTTCTTAGCTAGGTTTTGTGTCAAGATACCCTCGATAAATATAGAAAATCGATAATCGAAAAAATCGGGTTATGCACTCGAAGATGCTGATAGTAAAACTGTAAATTTTCAAGAAAATCGGTTCAGCCGTTTCGGAGGCTATAAGTAACGGATACACACACACACACACACACACACACACACACACACACACACACAGATAAAGTTCAATTTAAAAATAAGTTTATATCTGTATATATATATATATATATATATATTTTGAATTTGAAAAATACATCATTTAGATGCAGTTAGGACACATCATCAGTGATGTTACGCACTGACATATATATATATATATATATATATATATATATATATATATATATATAATCAAAAAAACAAATGCATTACTATTAGTAAAATAAAACTGCACTTGGAGACATAAAGAAATACACAACTCCAGTTGACAAAACAAGAAAATTGTCTAGTACATCAAATTTAAAACCGCGAACATCATTCTCAAAAATAATTCATCTACAAGATCTAAATTGTAAAGAACCAATACTATTTACCAATTAACATGTCCTTTAATGAACTGTGTCCCTGATCCATTCAAATTCGTAAATGATTACATTAGATATACTACAGCACGTTTAACAAGAAAACTCACGTCACATCTCTCTAACCATAGCTCTATTTGATCACATATGGAGACCTACAAAAATCTCCTTAACATACTCGTCGATAATACAATTAAAAGAGCATCATCCACATTTAAAACAGGTACAAAATAATGGAAGCATTATTAATAAAAGGGAAAAAAGCCAACAATCGAGAAGCATCAACTATGAACACGGCCATGATGTGCTCATTGTGTTTGGAAAGTAAAACTTTCTAGCTCTCTAGATATATACATGAAATAAAACTATATATTCAGTTAAAGAAAAGTAAAATTCATCCTTGATAATGGCTAAGAGTATAGTCGAAAGCACTTGGATCAATACTTTTTATATAATTTATGAACTGAAAAAGAAAAATAATAAATCATGTGATAAAGTATATAAAAACGTAATAATAACACCTTGTCTCTAACCTTCAACAAAACTTTAATATCAAATTTGATTAAAATCTGACCACTCCTTCTATAACGTAATTGTTTCGATAATCGATTTTCGATATTTATCGGGGGTACCTGGACACAAAACCTAGCTAGGAACACTCGCAGACGCTTATAGTACAACTGTGTAAATTTTCAAGAAAATCGGTTCAGCCGTTTCGGAGTCTATAGGTAACGGATACACACACACACACACACACACACACACACACACACACACACACACACTCACTCACACACACAAAGTTCCATTTATAAATAAGTTTAGATGAGGTATATTGACAGAACATTAATTAAAGTAATTTTATTTGATTTACTCAACAAATGCTTTAACAAGAAAAATACTTGTTATAAAATAAATTTAATATTTAGTATAATAGCCTTTCGCTTTAATCACAGCCTTCATTCTGTCAGGCATTGACATCACTAGCTTCTTCAATGTATCTAATGGTATCTCCTGCCAAGCAGCTTGTATTTGCTCCCAAAGTGTGTCTTGCAAAGTAACATTAGATTTTAATCAATTTTTTTATCCAAAATATCCCATAGATGTTCAATAAAGTAGTTTCAAAATAACTTGTTTAATAGAAAATCGGAAAAATTAAATATAACTTCTTTTTAATACTTTTCTTTTACACCTAGTTTTAAACAATCAGTTTTTATTAACAATTTACATGGCTTTTCGCTTTGAATTTCAGTGAGGCTTTTAGAAAATTCACACGGGCCTAATACTTTTGCACGCTACTTGTTGTGTGCAAAAGTGTTAGGGAAGGGGTGATTTAAAACTTTATTTTGGTGCCTAAGAAAAGATAAAATAGTTCTTGTCCTAAAACGTTTGCACAGTACTGTATATCACTATATATATCACTACGAAACTAACTCAAAGACTCACGTTACATCTCTCAACAGATCTCATTCAAAAACGTTACATCTCTCAACAGATCTCATTCAAAAACGTTACATCTCTCAACAGATCTCATTCAAAAACGTTACATCTCTCAACAGATCTCATTCAAAAACGTTACATCTCTCAACAGATCTCATTCAAAAACGTTACATCTCTCAACAGATCTCATTCAAAAACGTTACATCTCTCAACAGATCTCATTCAAAAACATACGGAGACCTACCAAATCCTAACCGGAACACACTCGTTGACAATACAAATATCATAGCATCATCCACGTCCAAAAAATGGAGACCTTATTAATAAAAACGAAAAACCCAGCAATCAATAACATCAGCTACGAAAACACTAACAGGCTTACCGTGTTTGGTACATAACACATACCACCACTTCACATTATACACAGCACCACTTAAGTTCTCTTTGCACGTAACAAGACGTTCATCCTTGAAAATGGCTAAAAGTATATCCGAAAACGCTCGGATAAACAAGACATTTGGACAATTCTTGTATAAACTGTTACCTCAAAAGAAAAGGAAAATAAGATCACATGAAAAATTGCATGAAAAACTTAACCATCACATCTTGTCTATCATTTTTAAAGAAATAAGTCACTGATGCCTCCTCAACAGGTGCTTACTCGTGCAACCAGACTGGCAACTGGGTCCCACCCATTCACAGTCAGGTTAGCCAAATGCAGACGACAATTCTACTCCTTCAGCTCCTTCTCTCGCACTTCCCGCCTGTGGAACTCGCTCCCGTATTCTTGCTTTCCTGACGGCTACAACCTCCAGAAATTTAAATGCAAAGTCAATACTCATCTTCTAACCACTGGACTCTAGCTCTCTCCCCACCCCTGTATAACATTCCCTTTCTCTCCACCTATGTATCTGTCATCGCACCTGCTTTCTCAGCTTTCTATTGTTCCTTTCTAACTAGTTTGTACTCCTCACTCTTTTCTAATTAATCTTTTTACATTTATGTAACCCCCTGCACATCAGTGGCGTTTCCGCCTTGCTCAGGGTGAGATTGGTGCGCAAATATTTGGGTGTTTATGGAAAGTTTAAAATGTTATTAAGTTGTTTACCCAATAAGTATTTTACTTATTTTCCTACAGCAAGAAAATATGTTATGGAATCCTTGTCTTTGTAAAATCCACTTGCCCCAGGATAATGGAATTGCCTGTTTAATTCTTCCCGATGATTTATGATGAATAAATCTAAACAGTTTAGCGTTCTTAAAATCGAGTGGATGGATTGTAGAGGGTGTTTCGAAATTTTTAAAAGAAAATGATCGGGCACATATCAAGGACTACGAATGGGAGTGTATTGGAAATTATATTGATTGAAAGATAAAAAAATATACCCTATTATGACCTGAAACCATTTAGTCGCAAACATGAACCAAAAATATAACGAACTAGCAGTATAGCCCGGTGTTGCTCGGCTGTAATGAAAGCTTTCAAACTAATCCATGGTCCTGGAGCTCAGACTCTTTGGACGTTGGCATGAAAGACTAAAAAGCAATAGTTGTTTCCAGTTCAAGCGAGACCGTAGACTGAAAGAAAAATGAATGGATGTAAGTGAAATTTTGATTTCCTGGTATCGATATCAAATAAGTTTTTTTCGTCGTAAACTGAATTTTGAAGGTTAAATAAGTCCTCTGAGTAAATGGTGTCATGGCTGAGACTAAGAACTACAATTATACCTATTTACAGCCAAACCCGAAGCAAAAACTAAAATAAAAGGGCTGAAAAAATATAGACATACAGGCAGAAAACAGACACAAACACAAACATCTTGCCTTATATATATATATATATATATATATATATATATATATATTAATCATCTCACCCCAAGCAAGGCATTCCACTGCCACTATTGCGCATGGGGCTAAATAGGAGAAGGTAAAGAGAAGGAGTGGTCAGACATAGGGAATGTCAGGAGAAAGGTGACAGATGAGTAAGGATAGCGAGGATGAGGGTTGGGCAGATGGGAAGAGTGTTTGATAGAATGGGAGCAGGTTAGTGTGTTAGGAGGTGTCTATTGACCTTACATTTAAACTCTTGGAGATTGTAGCCGTCGGGGAAACAATCGTTTGGAAGAGAATTCCACAGTCGGGAAGTGAAGTGATATATATATATATATATATATATATTATCGATTTTCTGCACTATTGTAAGAACTGCAATTTTGAAGCTTCTGAATATCGTTTCTTATATCTTTGTCTATGAGTGTATCAAATTTGATTAAACTCGGACCACTCCTTCTATAACCCGATTTTTTTCGATTTTCTATATTTATCTGGGGTACCTCGACACAAAACCTAGCTAAGAACACTCGCAGACGCTTATAGTACAACTGTGTAAATTTTCAAGAAAATCAGTTCAGCCGTTTCGGAGTCTATAGGTAACGAACACACACACACACACACACACTCACACACACACACACATACACACACACAAAGTTCCATTTATAAATAAGTTTAGATTGAGATTAGATATAGATCTCTCTACATATAAAGCAGGAACACCAGATCATTTGCGGTACCAATATTTAAAACATAGACAAACGGAAGAAATAAATTTGTAGGATATATTCTTGCGAGAGATTGTCTCGCACATCAGTCAATCAGTTAAGTACCATACGTGATACATGCTTGGGCGATCATGTCTCAGAAGAGACGGTTCTGGGCATGACGGTAAACTGCATCCTGCAGTAAGGCCTCTGATCGGGAGGTTGTGAGGAGCATGGAATCTCCTCTTAATTGCTGTTGTTCCCAAGTCTATCCTGACCTGGAGGGGTAGCACCTGTTAGGGTCCCAGCTATGAGCAAATAGTTAACCCCCAAACTGGGGTCAAAACACTATGAATGTATAAAAATAGACTTTAATAGAAATATATACATAAAAATAGACTTTAATAGAAATATATACATAAAAATAGACTTTAATAGAAATATATACATAAAAATAGACTTTAATAGAAATATATACATAAAAATAGACTTTAATAGAAATATATACATAAAAATAGACTTTAATAGAAATATATACATAAAAATAGACTTTAATAGAAATATATACATAAAAATAGACTTTAATAGAAATATATACATAAAAATAGACTTTTATAGAAATATATACATAAAAATAGACTTTTATAGAAATATATACATAAAAATAGACTTTTATAGAAATATATACATAAAAATAGACTTTAATAGAAGTATATACATAAAAATAGACTTTTATAGAAATATATACATAAAAATAGACTTTAATAGACGTATATACATAAAAATAGACTTTAATAGACGTATATACATAAAAATAGACTTTAATAGACGTATATACATAAAAATAGTCATTTATAGAAATATATACATAAAAAGAGTCATTTATAGAAATATATACATAAAAATAGACTTTTGAAGAAAAAGATAAATTTTTGAAGGAAAAATTATTCCCAGCAAAACATTTTTGAGTACAATACTGGAAGATATTTTCAGTTTTCTAAAATAAAAATAAAAGACTTTTTTTTATTAAAATCTGTCTAAATCTACCTTCTCATTATAACCGAACATGAAAAGAATACCTAAAACCTCACATTTTTGGCATTAAATAACCCACAGAGGTTTTGATATGCCGTTAAATAAAACTCAAACTCTCTTATTGTTGCTGTTTTACTTCTAATTAAAAGTTGGTCGCTTATATTTGAATCGATAAACATTTATATTTTCAGTGATAGTTAAACAAATCAAAATTTAATATCTGTCTATATTTCTGAGATGAGGTCGCATTTACACTATTTACATTATTGTGTTAGGAATTTCGAACGGAACTTTTTATGACGATCACTGGGGTATATGATTCTCATTCCTTTGTTCTCAGAAGTGACATAACTGATTAAGCAGAATATTTTTCTCGCGGGATGGTTTGATTTTCTTCTGCAGTAGACCGGTCTCCAACCAAGGCTATAGAATTCAATCTGTCCTGCTACTCAACCCGTAGCAGGAGGGAGAAGAGATGGATGAATACCTTTCCCAAGGCTATTTGTTTGGAAGTAAAGGAAACGATTTCGAATTTGGCTTTCCGATTTTCTTATTCCGTGTTGATATTTACATAAAACACAACCGCACGATACCGCATCAAACTTTCAAGCAGCAGGTGATTTTCCAAACACAGTTTAGATGCAGCACAAGGCAAATTCGGAGCAGCACGCCTAGCAAATGATTTAATATAATCTTTCCACTTCATGTTAGCAGAAAACGTTAACGTGAGAAGGCGCAATGTCACTTCCTGGGAGGTTAGCATCAGCCATATATTGATGGGCGTCATAAGGGGATATTTCCAACGCAATCTGGTTGATTTTCTTAAAAATATATTTTAAAACACTGCTTTGAAATCTGGTAAAAAAAAAAAAGAAAAAAGGTTTCTGAACATTAGGTTTATAAGTCCCAAAATTCAGTTGTTCTTGTTCTTAAGAACAGTGGATATAGACATTGGTTAGTTAATGACTCGACTCTTAGCGTTGTGCGTTTAATTCCAGTCTACAGCAGCGGTGAACAAATAACTTGCAGGGTCAGAGGGAGATAACTCATGACTTCCAATCGAAGTTTTACGCAAGGAATGGAGTTCATATACTCCAGTGATTGTAATAAAAGGTTCAGTTCGAAATTTCTATCACCTGAAGAAGGCCGGAGCGTACAACGACCGAAACGTCGTACAAATATCAACCTGTATCTGTTTTTGAGGTAAATTTTTAAGACAGTATCAGTATATCTGCCATTAATTTTTGGAAAGGATGTACTGAAAGAGAAATTAGTATTTTACCCAGCCATTTACCCATCTCGGTCTTACCCTCTCTTCCGATCTCAGGTGGAACCATTACATTGAGACAATAGCTAAATCCACTGCTAGGAAAGTTGGGCCACTGTGTCGGGCCAGGATGTTTTTTCCGCCTGAATCCATCTTGCATATATACAAATCAACCAACCATCCGTGCATGGAATACTGCCGCCATATATGGTCAGGTGTACCTGCTGTTCATCTCAGTGTTCTTGACAGGCTCCAAAGGAGAATCAGTAATGTGATAGGTACGGACTTGGCTGCTCGACTCCAGTCACTTTTTCACCGACGGGATAAGGCTTCCATCTGTGTGTGCTATAAATATTTTTCTGGCTTCTGCTCCAACGAACTTTAGTCACCAGGGCCCCTGCAACAGGTGTTTACTCGTGCAACCAGACTGGCATCTGGGTCCCACCCATTCACAGTTAGATCAATTAAATGCAGACGACAATTCTACTTCTGCAGCTTCTTTTCTCCCATTTCTCGCTTCTATATTCTTGCTTTCCTGACGATTACAACCTCCGGGAATGTAAATGCAATGTCAATACCCATCTTTTAACCACCTGACTCTAGTTCTTTCTACAACACCATGTTTATCTTTTTCTTTCTCTTCACCTTTGCAACTGTCATCACATCTGTATTCCCATCTTTAACTGGTTTGTCTTTCACTTTAATTTCCTCCTACCTAATTTTTTTTACTCTTATGTAGCCAGCTGCACATCAGTGGCGTTCCTGCCTTGCTCGGGGTGATACGATAAAAAATTCTCAAGGATGTGCGTTGTGGGGCAGTGGATATCGGCTCGGAACAAGAAATCGGGGAGACGAGTTCGAATTCCATTTGAATTCCTTCCATTCACTCACGCGCAAATACCCTTGGGAAAGGTATTAATCTGTCTCTTCCCTCCAGTTATGGGATAAATAACAGGACAAATTGGATTCTATAGCCTTCGCTGGCAACTAGTCTACCGCAGAAAGTAATGACAACTTACTGCGGGATAAACTTCTGCCCAGTGTATATCACGTACGGCAATTAACGGACTGACTGACCCAGCCATTAAGTTGGTTATTAAGAAGTCTAAATTTGTTTATAATAATTGTTGTCGAATTTTAAATAACATAGACTGATGCATCTAAACTTATTTATAAATAGAACTTTGTGTGTATATGTGTGTCTCCGTTACCTATAGACTCCGAAATGGCTGAACCGATTTTCTTGAAAATTTACAGAGTTGTACTATAAGCGTATGCGAGTGTTCTTAGCTAGGTTTTGTGTCGATGTACCTCCGATAAATATAGAAAATCGATAATCGAAAAAATCAGGTAATAGAAGGAGTGGTAAGATTTTAATCAAATTTGATACACTCATAGGCAAAGACATAAGAAACGATATTCAAATTTTTCAAGGTTTCAGCTCTTACTAGATTGCAGAAAATCGATAATATATATATATATATAAAAAATACAAGATGTTTGTGTGTGTGTGTGTCTGTTTATCTGCCTGTATGTCTGTATTTTTTCAACCCTTTTATTTTAGTTTTTGGTTCGAGCTTGGCTTTAAGTAGGTATAATTGTAGTTCTTAGTCTCAGCCATGACACTATTTACTCAGAGGACTTATTTAGCTTTCAAAATTCAGTTTACGACGAAAAGCTTATTTGATATCGATACCAAGAAATCAAAATTTGACTGACATCCATTCATTTTTCTTTCAGTCTACGGTCTCGCTTTAACTGGAAACAACTATTGCTTTTTAGTATTTCGTGCCAACGTCCAAAGAGTCTGAGCTCCAGGATCATGGATTAGTTTTAAAGCTTTCATTACACCCGAGCAACGCCGGGCTATACTGCTAGTTTTGTCATAAAATAATAATAATATCAACGAACAGATTTACATTTCTATTGATTTTTTCGAAAAAATTGATGAAAATTATGGGAATATTATTAGAGAGAAAATTAATATATTAACTATCAGTGAGTTTGTTTTTCATATCTATGTTTGGTTTCATTTAGCCAGTCACCATAATAACAAGTAGAGAGATTAGAATTCATTCGGTGGTGTTGGTGATTTTTTGACAAAGAGCAAATAATCTTGGTACAATACGCTATAATTGATGGATAAAGCACAGCGATCAGTTTATGTATTGATTATAATAGAGAAACAATCTCCCTCATGTATATTATATAGCAACAACAGTTCATGATGGTCACAAAGTAAGGGATCAGTTTATGTATTGATTATAATAGAGAATCGATCTCCCGAATGTATATTATATAGTAACAACAGTCCATGATGGTCACAATATCAGGGATCAGTTTATGTATTGATTATAATTGAGAATCGAACCCCCGACTTTATATGACATAGTGACAACAGTCCAGGATGGTCACTAAGTCAGGGATCAGTTTATGTATTGTTTATAATAGAGAATCAATCTCCCTAATGTATATTATATAGCAACAACAGTCCATGATGGTCACAAAGTCAGGGATCAGTTTATGTATTGATTATAATAAAGGATCGATCCCCCGACTTCATATATAGCAACAACAGTCCATTATGGTCACAAAGACAGGGATCAGTTTAAGTATTGATTATATTAAAGAATCGATCCCCCGACTTTATATTACATAGTGACAAGAGTCCAGGATGGTCACAAGGCCAGGGATCAGTTTATGTATTGAGTATAATAGAGAATCGACCTCCCTAATGTATATTATATAGTAACAACAGTTCGCAATGATCACAAAGTCAGGGATCAGTTTATGTATTGATTATAATAGAGAATCAATCTCTCGAATATATATTATATAGTAAGAACAGTCCATGATGGTCACAAAGACAGGGATCAGTTTATGTATTGATCATAACAGTGAATCGATCTCCCTAATGGATATTATATAGCAACAACAGTCCCTGATGGTCGCAAAATCAAGGTTCAGTTTATGTATTGATTATAATAGAGAATCGATCCCCCGAGTTTATATTATATAGTGACAACAGTGCAGGATGGTCACAAAGTAAAGGATCATGTGGTACCGAAACATTAAAACTCATTAGTGTTTCTACCAATTCCTAAGATGTGTAAAGCGGGTTATTCTCTGTCAATGTCTTGATTTGGTCGTCATTTCCAGTTGGGGGTCTGCCATCGCTTTCTTCTTCAATAAGGCTACAATTATCGACTCTAAACTTAGCGAACCCCTTCCGTACAGTTCTGTCAATTTAAGCACCTTCATTGTACACACCACATAACTTTTTGTTGCTTGCAAGTTCTTCTTGCTTTTATGGTAATAATAATTAAAAAAAGAATAAAGTGTCTAAAATGCACCTTTATAATCCTTCCGTTTCATCTGGTACTTCATCCACAAGAATTTACTCGAGCAACCAGACTAGCAATTAGGTCCCACCCTTTTACAGCTAAATCAGCCAAATGTAGCCGACAATTCTACTCCAAGAGTTTCTTTTCTCGCCCTTCCCGCCTGTGGGATTCCCTTCCGTATATTTGCTTTCCTGACGGCTACAACTTCTAGGAATTTAAATGCAATGTCAATTCCTATCACTTAGCCATTTGTTTTCAGTGGTTTCACATGAAAAGAACATGATAAACATGTTTATCATGTTCTTTTCCTTTCTCTCTACCTTCGCAACTGTCTTCACTCCTGTGTTCACCTCTTGCCCTTTCTATGACACCTCCTGTAACTGGTTCGTCTTTCTCTTCACTCTCCGCTAGCCTAAGCTTTTACTCTCTTATGTAGCCCCTTACGCATCAGTGGCGGTACCGCCTTGCTTAGCGTGAAACGATTAACAAATGACACGGATTAAGTCATTGTAAACTTTCTTTCTGCAGAGATAGTTTTTTAAAATTTTTATTTTATAATCCTATCGACCCAAGCAAAGCATTTTACTACCACTGTTTTGAAGGGGATTACATAGAAGGAAAGTTAAGAGAAAGAGTGACAGGTTATAGGGGGTGTCAGGAAGTGGGTAAGAGAAGGATGGGAATACTGATGAGACTGGAGTGGACAGAAAAAGGAACATGAAATAGCGGATGCAGGTTAGAGAGTTAAGAGATGCTTTTTTATAATCACATCGCTCCAAGCAAGGCATTTTACTGCCACTGTTTTGCAGGGGGTTACATAGGAGGAAAGTTATGAGAAAGAGTGAAAGGTTATAGGAGGTGTCAGGAAGTGGGTAAGAGAAGGATGAGAATAATGTTGAGGGTGGAGTGGACGGAGAAGGGAGTATGAGAGAGAGAGAGAGGATACAGGTTAGTGAGATAGAAGATGACTATTGACTTTACATTTAAATTCTTGGAAATTATAGCTGTCGGGGAAGCAAATAAATGGACGGGAATTCCACAGGCGGAATGTGCGAGAAAAGAAGCTACTGGAGTAGAATTTGCGTTTACAGTTTATTGGTTTCACAGTAAAAGGGTGGGACCTAGTTGCTAATCTTGTGGCTCGAGTAAATTTATATATAGGATGCACCAGTGAGCTAAGTTCATCAGAGCAGAAGCCGTGAAAGTATTTGTAGAAAAGACACAAGGAAGCCACATTGCACTGGTGAGAAAGTGACTGTATCTGAGCTGCCGAGTCGGGATATATTACATTGCAGATTCTCCGTTGCATTTTGTCAAGGACCCCTAGGTGGATAGCAGGAGCACCTGACCAGATATGGCAGCAGTATTCAATGCACGGGTGGATGGTAGATTTATATATGTGCAGGATTGTTTCAAGCGGAAAAACTTCCTGGCCCTACACAGAGAACCGACTTTCTTAGCAGCGGATTTAGCTATGGATTCTATATAGTCATTCCCATGTCTGTTGTGAGAGTTAAACCGAGTAAACACAGTATTTTGCTTTCAGGGAGACTAGCCTGATCCATGCTCATGGGGGTGGGTAGGAGCGATTGTCTGTGATGGTTAATAGAAAGCAGCTTCGTTTTGGAAGCATTAAAATTCACGAGCCATTTTTTAGTTCAGTCCGCGCCGGATCGGTGGTCCTTTTCAAGCTCGGCAGCGAGGTTTGTTTTGTCAGCCTCAGCAGATTTTTGATCGATGCGAGAGTAAACTGTAGTTTGAAGTGTTCTCTAATCGAAAATATAAGCATATTGTATCTGTCGATAAATTTGACGTGTTGGAATATGAACGACTAAAAATCGGCAGGAACTTTCCGGACACCCCAATAACGTACATGTGTAGTGAAAAAACAGGTTCTAGATTTAAAAATTCAAATCTGACTCGTTAGAAATAAACGAATTTTCTCGAATTTACGAACTTTGCTTTATACACTCAAAACTCGCAAAATTTCACACCTCGATGCGAAATGTTTGTTGTCTAATGGAAGGGCCAGAATCACATCCAGGAGTGATGACCTTTTTGGGCCCCAAAACGAAGTAAACGCTGAACAAATCGCCTCTCGCCAGAGAGTTATGATGACGTGCAATTAACACGTACCCTTGACATGCGTCAAGCGATCGTTATTACTATTGTCTCGATCTACATCTCTCACCCGTCACTTTTTTCTTCTTCATCGTTCACTATTCACCTCTTGCCTTTTCACCGTGAGCGATAACTTCAAAGACACTCCGACTGAAAGATAACGCTCCCACATACATACACACATACGTTTCTGCCTGCGTACACATAAACTCACTCGTGCAAGTTTCTACTACAAACTCTCTTTATACCCTTAACCTCTTCATACTATTTCGTTTGGAACGTTTAATTTCTACTAAGTCATTTTATTCTTTTCTATCAATAAATTTCTATTCAAACATGCAAAAGGAATACTTTTATCCTTCTATAATTCCACACATTCTAATCGACAAATTTCTGATGACAGCAAAGAATCTGTAAGTTGTAGGAAGTTTGGTTATGTATGACACAAGGCCGATTTAAAAATAAACTTAAGCGTCACCCTATAGCTTCACATGTACATACATGGATAAATTTGGACAATATCAATTAGGAAACAGTTTTAAAATTGACATCTAAATCTAAACTTATTTATAAATGAAACTTTGTCTGTGTGTGTGTGTGTGTCCGTTACCTATAGACTCCGAAACGGCTGAACCGATTTTCTTGAAAATTTACACAGTTGTACTATAAGTGTCTGCAAGTGTTCTTGGCTAGGTTTTGTGTCGATGTACCCGCGGTAAATATCGAAAATCAATAACCGAAAAAATCGAGTTATAGAAGGAGTGGTCTGATTTTAATCAAATGTGATACACTTATAGACAAAGACATAAAAAACGATATTCAGAAGTTTCAAGGTTGCAATTCTTATAATAGTGCAGCAAATTTGATATCGATACCAGGAAATCAAAATTTAACTTACATCCTTTCATTTTTCTTTCAGTCTACGGTTTCGTTTTAACTGGAAACAACTATTGCTTTTTAGTCTTTCGTGCCAACGTCCAAAGAGTCTGAGCTCCAGGACCATGGATTAGTTTTAAAGCTTTCATTACACCCGAGCTATACTGCTAGTTTAAAAATAAAAACTAAGTACCGATAGCTCTTTAAAAAGTAGGGAATAATTTGATATTGTATTTATGTTATGAACGGGACCCTCTTCTAAAATAAATGTTTTTATTCTGATCAAAGTTTTGGTTTTGAGTAATCGATAAATATTAGTTACCGAAAAATTCTTAGCTATTATTTCCTTTATAAGACCAATCGATCTCCGTAGTGACCTATTTACTACAAACATATAATTCGAAAGTTACCGATGAGTTTTGATTTCGAAATTATATCATAGGTCCTTTGCATTACAACGTAAATATAACGAAAGACTGAGCTCTGTATCTATGTCTGTTTTTCTGCAGTGTTCTTATAATGTAGGTACCTCTGATAATTTGCGGGAAAAACAGCATAGGGTAATGAAAAAAAAAAGCCAAAAACTTAACGAAAATAATATTTTATCGTCAAAATGTTGATGTTATTATTAAGAGGAAAGATGAAAGAAGTTTTTAATTATTTTTTGAATTTTTTAATCCTTTCTAACACGTTCGAAATTTTGGTTAAAATGCTTGTTTTGTTTACGTCATCGCCTTCTACAAAGTTTAACATTGATTTTTTTGCACTATTTTCTGTTGAAAACACATTTATTTGAAAATTCTTGTAAAAATCAAATAATTGTCCGATTTTAATGAAATTTTCAGAACTTATTCACAAATAAATGAAATTATTTTTTAAATGTTTTCTTTTAGAAAATATTGGTAAATTCTTTTTAAATGTGTTACCCTCCATTTTTTAATTTCATTAAATTTCGCACAGAACCTTCTTATTTTTTGAATTTTTTTTTTTGTTAAAAGTAGGAGTCATTAGAGATTGTAAATGGCCTACTTATTTCAAATTTGTACCATTTGACTGAAAATCTGCACTCGGAATTGAAAAATAATGAATCCAATTAAACTGTGACATTACTTAATTAGAAAACGGTGACATCAAACAAATGCAATTTTGTCATTTAAATATACTTCAGTATGTGTCTTCTAGGTACCTCCACTAATTCGCGGGAAAAACAGCATAGCGTAATGAAAAAGGCCACAAACTTTACGAAAATAAAGTTTTATCGTCAAAATGTTGATGCTATTATTACAAGAAAAGATCAAAGAATTTTTAAATTATGTTTTGAAGTTTTTAAATCCTTTCTAACACGTTCGAAATTTTGGTTAGAATTCTTGTTTTGTTTACGTCATCGTCTTCTACAAAGTTTAACATTGATTTTTTGCTCTTTTTGTTCTGTGGAAAACACATTAATTTGAAAATTCTTGTACAAATCAAGTAATCGTCCGATTTTAATGAAATTTTCAGGACTGATTCACAAATAAATGAAATTATTTTTGAAATGTTTCTTTTTAGAAAATATTGGTAAAAATTTTAAAAAATATTTTACCCACTCCCCTTACTTAATTTCATTAAATTTTGCACAGTACCTTCACGTTTATGGAATTTGTTTTTGTTCTTTAAAGTAGAAGTCATTGGAAATTGTAAATCACCTATTTTTTTAATTTGTACCATTTAACTAGAAATCTGCTCTGAATTGAGAAATAAAGAATCCAATAAAACTATGACATTATTTAGTTAGAAAAGATTTTAATTGTTTTTGTAAATAAGTAATATTAAGGACATTATTGTCTGAAGAAATAAATTTTTTCTGATGAATAATGAATTTTTACAAGAATTTGTTTCATTTGTTTTTAGATTTTCATTATCATCATTTTTAATAGTTTAAAATCGTGTAAAATTCTGTCGTCGGTATTTACTGGATGTGATATAGTAGTTAAGCGGAAACGAAATTTATGAGTCAAAAATTGTAAAGATGAATAAACGTAATTACACTTCTCTATTTTAAAAATAATTTTAATTAATTTTATTTTTACCTTATTTTCATGTATGGTAGACTGAAATTCATTATTATGAAAAGGTTACTTAATTAAAGAGTTTTGTCCCTTCACTTAGATTTATGAAAACTGTCGTTTTTGGTCATGCGTAGAAGCTGTCATCGCCTAATCAGTCAACAGTCTGTCAAACGTTCGATCAGATGTACACGACCAATCCTTAATAATTTCTTTGAATATTATTTTTTTATGCTATAAGTAATATAATTTTTAAATCAGCTTAATTTAACTCTAAATTTACTAATTTTACTAAGATATAGTGTCAGAAATCTTTTGATATATTTTTTAAGGTCGATGAATTTTTGTTTGTTTACAAATCTCTTAAAATTAAGAAAATGGCTGCTTTTTAAAAAAATGTAAGAAATCGAAATTAAATGTGACTTTCCAATCGACATAATTTCTATCTGAAATACACCAGAATTTTTTACCTAATGGAAATAATAAATTTAATCGTTAAGCTTTTAATCAAAGCTAAAATTAAATCTTCAAGTATATTTTTTCATTTTAAAAATTTTATTTTAAAATTAGGTATCGAAAATTTATGCCGAAATAGTGGTGATACCTAGAATGTTAACAGGTTCGTATATATATAAAAACTAGACAAGAAAAAGTAATTTGCTGTTAAATGGTATGAATAAACGTAAACAGTTGGGTAAACGTCCTCCTTTCCAAACATAGGCAGACACGCATGCGTAGAGCGACTCGCAAAACAAATGGTGTCTGTTGGTCTCATAAATAGACACTTGACATGAGTTATTTAGGCAAAACCGTAGCTAAATATAGGTACTTTTTGAGGACGCTAAGGTCATAGGCCAGCGCTAGGTAGGGCTGAAATAACTCTCAGCCTTATCACGTAAGAACGAATCTTTACACTGTTTGTATTTCTAATGTAAGTCGTTTGATTTTATCGTCTGCTTACACAATAGGATATGTAACACTTAGTAGATTTACTCAGTAAACAAAAGATACGCGTCTGATATTTCATTTTCAGGGGCAGATAAAAATCGATCAACTTTGAGAGAAAAAAAATATCTCATTTATCTACACAGCCTGGAACAGTGTTTTACAACCTTTTTAAGCAATAGCACTTCTCGCTATTTTCTCGCACTTCCTGCCTCTGGAATTCCCTTCCATTTACTTGCTTCCCCGACAGCTACAATCTCCAAGAATTTAAATGTAAAGTCAAGAATCATCTCCTATTTCACTAACCTGCATCCTCTCTCTCACGTGCTTCTTTCTCCGTTCACTCCACTCTCATCAGTATTCTCATCCTTCTCTTACCCACTTCCTGACACCCTCTATAACCTGTCACTTTCTCATAACTTTCCTCGTATGTAACCTCCTCGTATGTAACCGCCACTGCAAAACAGTGGCAGTAAAATATCTTGCTTGGGCCAATATGATTGTTAAAATAAATAATACACCTAAAAACAAATGAAAATATGACGGCATACTTAGCAATTTAAAAAAAAATGTATGTATTTCAATGTTCTGAAATAAAACAGATCTTAAAAAAATACACGCACAAATATGAATTTATTCTATTTCAATGTTCCTATTCAATTATTCGTGCAGATTATTTCATGTGTGACCTGTTCCTAGTGTTTTTTGCGCAATTTCTTCACTTGTAGCGAACAAGACAAGATCTAGATTTAAACTTCAAATTCTAAGCACTGGCTCATTGATTCTGTTAGAAATAAAAAGACACGAATTTACAAACTTTGCTTAGCACACAGGCAAAAGCGAATCTAAAACAAAGCTCGTGAAAGTTCACACCTTGATGCGAAATGTTTTTCGGCCCATAGAAAACTAAGAAACATCTGAAAACAAAATTCAAATAATCTCCAATTCTTAGGCACAAATTCTTTTACGAAGACCAGAATCACATCCGGGAGTGAATTCCCAAACGACCATTTCAAGCCCTCACAAACAAAATAAAAGCCGGGGCAAGTTCGCCTGTCGCCAGAGAGAAAAGGACGAGCGTAATTAACACGTCCCTTGACAAACGTCAAACGATCGCTATTATTGCCTCGCTCTTTCTCTCTCACCTCCTTCCTTTTCGTCGTTCACCTGTCTCTTTCTTATACTTGATAACCGAATGGAATTCTTTAAGTCTGATAAAATACTTCAGACATTCTTACCCAACAATAACGCTCATACATAAATACACACAAACAAGTTACTAAAACGAACATTTGATACCCCTAATTTCTTACTACTGTTTTTAATGCTATTCTTTTCTATTAATAAAGTTCTATTTAAACATAAAAAAGGCATACTTTTATTTATTCACTAATTCACCTTCTCATAACCCGCTGATAATTCTGATAAAACCTAAGTTATGGGGATTGTCGCTTATGTTGTGAATTGGCCTTGTACAAGATATGGCTGAGCGTCCCTACAGCTACAGTGGTGTTCTCTACAACTGTAACCGAATTAAGGATAAGTTGATCCTCATTTTTGTTTGGTTGTGCGTAGTGTTTTCATAAATACTGCGTTTACTCGGTTTAACTCTCACAACAGACCTCAATGGGAATGACTATATAGAATCCATAGCTAAATCCGCTGCTAAGAAAGTCGGTTCTCTGTGTAGGGCCAGGAAGTTATTCCGCTTGAAACAATCCTGCACATATATAAATCTACCATCCACCCGTGCATTGAATACTGCTGCCATATCTGGTCGGGTGCTCCTGTTATCCACCTCGGGGTCCTTGACAAAATGCAACGGAGAATCTGTAATGTAACAGATCCCGACTCGGCAGCTCACCGAATTAAAAGTAACTCTATTCTCTTCAATTTTACAAATTTAATAACCCTGTGTGAAATTTAATTTTGACAAAAAGGGAAAAGGATTAAACTCGAACTGAAACAAGAAGACAAATCCAAATTTCGCGATCCGATGTTAATTTAATTTTCTAGCCAATGAAAGGAAGCGATTTGCAAAATTAAGAGAGAAGTTAACAATCTGATGTGAAAAAAAAAGCCTTTTTGCTATATAAAAAAAAAAGAAAACAAGTCGAATTAGTCAGAGAGATAGACGCGAGATTAAGACACCGCCAAGATGTGACAAAAGAAACTTCAAGCCACTGATCCGGACATAACGACCCGAGACACATTCGTTGTCTCTTTTCTTACAACAAGAAGATACTTCAACTGACTCCTAAAAACTAACTTCGTTAAGTTCAATTTTTTTATTGTTTGACTTTCTTTTTCACTTTCTCGCCGGCCATAAAAAAGGAAAGGAACGCAGACTATATTAGTTCCCTGTTACCTATGCATAAACACATTCAGTTACTTATAACTAGAACTCTGGATACACTTAACCCGTTACTGCACTTTCCTTTTTAACATTTAACTCCTACAAATTGACGTTATTCTGTTCTGTTAAAAAATTCTACTTATACATACAAGCGAAATACTTTTATTCTTTCAATCATCAGCATTCTAATAATCACGAATAACCATAAGTTGTGAAGATTATTGGCTATGTTTATGAATTGACATTATACTTGACATAGCTGACGGTCAAGGAAGAATTCCAGAAGTTAAGTAAGGTATTAAGAAACAGGACAATTTCACTAGAAACTAGGAAGAGAGTACTATTGATCCCCCTCTAATTACTACTTAATAATTTAATACATATCTTCTCCTTATGGTTATGAGTCAAATAACAGGACAAATTGGGTTGTATAGCCTTGGTTGGCTACCAGTATATTGCAGAACGTAATGGTAAACTACTGCGGGAAAATTTCCTCAGTCATGTTTGTTTCGAGACATGATCGCGCAAGTGTGTATCACGTATGGCACTGAACTGATAAACCAAAGTTCAAAGTAAACTGTCTCAAAAATACAAGTCAATACCTTAATATATCTATGTATAAAGTTCCGTGATTTCTGTTAGTACGTCCGTCCGTAACATACTCTAAAATAACCAAAATCAATCAACTTTCGGGTAGAAGTGAAAGGTAAGTTAAGTCAGTCTATCAAGTGCCATACATAATACACGCTTTGGGTGATCATGTCTCGAAAAAAAGACATGACTGCCTGGGCAGAAGATTATCCCGCCGTAGGTTGCCATTGCT
Source organism: Ascarosepion bandense (assembly GCA_037127315.1). Lineage (NCBI taxonomy): Eukaryota > Metazoa > Mollusca > Cephalopoda > Sepiida > Sepiidae > Ascarosepion > Ascarosepion bandense. The sequence continues at coordinate 5,091,937 of JBBBDQ010000387.1, read as the reverse complement.
TTCTGTGGTAGACTGGTTGGCAGCCAAAGCTATAGAACTCAATCTGTCTAGTTTCTTAACCCATAACTGGAGGGAAGAGACGGGTTTATATTTTTCCCAACTGTATTTGTGCGTAAGTGAATGCAAGGAATTCAACTGGAATTCGAACTCGACACCCCGATTTGTCGTTCCGAGTCGATATCCACTGCACCACAACGCACATCCCAAGTTGGTTCCTAAACCGTCCAAATATTCTTTTGGTTGAACAAGAATCCAGTTTCCATTTCGTTGTTTTTGAGAGAACTATAAACAGATCACAAGGCCAAACGCTTCAAATTCAGCTCCAGAAAGAAATATTTACATGTGGCAAGTTGTATATTGCAATGTGGACGATAGAAAATTAAGAATTAAAGGCAACCTTTTTCTTCACTTGTACAACAATTCACAATCACGTTTGAAATCCTGGTTTTGCCGAAAGGAAAAAGGATTGACCTTTTACTTAAAGAAAATATCAAAACCGGATTTCGCAAGTAGATGTTAAACTAACTTTCTGACCAATGGAAGCGATATGCAAGATTAAAATACAGCGATCCGGTGCGAAAAGCAAAACGACTATAAAAGGTTTCGGTCAGCGTCGGTCAGACAGTCAGATGAAAGCAGCGAGAGAGAGGCACAACTGAAATGTAACGGGAGTAACTTCAAATCGACACGGACGTAAGGTCGCGTCGCGCATTGTCTTCTTTCTCCTTTTTTCTCATGTGCTGATTCCTTTTACTTCTTCTACAAAGACATTCTTACCAAACAAACGCTCATACATACTGTTATGGTGAACATCCTGTCATCCCACGAGAATAGAATGCTCTACTTTATAAAAGACGGTAACGAGCGGTACGAGGGGGGAAAAGTTCTTAGGCGAAGGCATTCACTATTCGATAGTCTATTCCGCTCCAACCCGTGGCTTGCCCATATGTGTATTATTGTTAATTGTACCTTAGATAGATGTGCGTTGTGGTCCAGTAGATATCAGCACGGAACGCGAAATCGGGGAGCCGAGTTCGAATTCCAGTTGAATTCATTGCATTCACTTACGCGCACATACTCGTGGGAAAGCTATAATCCGTCTATTCCTTCCAGTTATGGGTTAAATAACTGGACAGATTGGGTTCTATAGCCTTGGCTGGCAACCAGTCTATTGCAGAAAGCAATGGCAACCTACTGCGGGATAACCTTCTGCCCAGTCAGTCATGTCTCTTTCGAGATATGATCGCCCAAGCGTCTTTCACGTATGACACTTAACTGACTGACCTTAGTACAATAAATCTGTATTTCTTATTCCTGGTGTGGAGTTCCATTCTTCAACTGATCATTTTATACTGTATTCCTTTTCGGGATATATCACATACATACCTACGCACACATAAACTCTTTTCAACAAATTTCTACTACGAACATTTTCTTCAGCTCTTGATGTCCTTAACTCATTACTTAAACATTAACTTCTACGAATTCTTGTTATTCTTTCCTTTTAATAAATTTCTATTTTAACATCAAAAAAGCATATGATTGTTCTTCCACTATTCCGTAAATCAACATATTCCGACAACCTTCTGATAATAATTACGAATAAATAGTAAGTTGTAGGGAGTTTGGTTATGTATGGCACAAGGCCGAATTAATAAATATTAATCATCTCCCTATGGCTTCAGCATGCTCACGTGTAAGAAATCTTAAGAACATATTCTTCGCTGCTAAAAAGGAAAATAATTTTATCAAAAAATCTTGTTTACTATGAAGTCATATAAGATTAAATTAATTATTAAACGGCGAAGCAGGGTTTTTTGTTAAATTATATTTTCCAACAAATCAGTTTATTCAAATTTCATCAATTGATTTACGAAATTAAACGAAACCTAGCGTTTGGAAATCTCGACAAAAAAAGAAGCTAAAACATGTAAGTTTTTAAATGAACCATGTTCATTATGTTTATGCGAAAAACTATATATTATTAAATCACTTACGAATAAAAATCTATTAAATAAACGCAATGAGATAAATGTCGGATGTAGACAGTGCGAAATGAAATTCACAAATAAAGACCCCCCCCAAAGAAAACACAAAAACAGAAATAAAAATAAAGATCGCTCCCTCAAAACGAAAAATTAAAGAAAAAGTTCATTATTACATCAGTTAGGTGACTACACACACATACATAAACATATTTATACAACTACAACATATAATCAAAGAGCACGCGTAAGAACGGGTGTCAACTCAAAGATTCTCCACGTAAGTTAGTTAGACTGCTGACACATTGATTTGGAAAATAAAAATAGGGGTTGGGAAAAAGAAAGATAGCGGTAAAGAAAAAGAGTAACTGTTCTTAAACACTTAGTGTTTTTTTTTCTTTTTTTATGGGGGTGTCTTTGGGAATTTCATTCGTGTAAAATCTTCTGTACAATAAAGACGAAAGCTGATGACAGTTCGCCTGAAATAGGCCTTCACTTCCGCTTAACTATTAACGTGTCTGTTTTCATTTTTACATATATTTGCTCTATATGTATTTATATACATATATATTTAGAGCTGTCCTAGAGAATTATCCTACCACTTTATGAACAGGAAACTCCTTTGGATTCTTCTATATCTACACCGCATGTTTTTATATATATATATATATATATATATATAAATTGCTCTTTAACATTGCCTTATTTTATTTTTTACTATAATTATGTCGTCGAGTAGTAACGGCTATTATATATAAAGACCGTTGTCTACATGTGTATATTTTCCCGTTATATTTTATGGTAGGGGTACACCCGATAACGAACACGTTACTACAAAAATAATTAGCTTAGTGTCATTGCGGCGCTGCCCTCGGTGGCTCTCATGGCACGTTCTTGACTTGACATATCCATATAAGCAATGTAAATATTTTCTTAATATCATATTTGGTCTACCGTTGTCAGAGTACTAATTCATGAAGTTAACAGCAAATTAGTATCCTGGCAGCCAAGAATGACGAGGTCGTCTAACAGGACGCCTTGTAGCATCTCTACGCTTCTTTCATTCAACAAGAGCTTCAGTGATTGTCTTTTAGCAGTGTCCCTGAATATCGTATTCTATGTGCCTTGTCCCTTCAGGACGTAGGCAATCAAGGCTCTCCACGTTTTCCTATGCCTGGTGGCTCTTAACACGGTTTCCCCTGTTAAACCGAGCAACCCTCGTTCCGCCATCCACCTGCTCAGGCTAGTCAAGTACGTTACACACTGTTTTCCCCTGTCTCTTTTTTCCTCTATTTTGCCTGTTAGTATCAGATTCTCCAAGCCCTCTTTCCTCATTGCATATCCCAGGAAATGCAGCTGTCTCTTCATGATGCTTAGTATTAACTTCTTTTTTGTTTCCATCCTTTCCAAAACCCCATCATTGCTCACATGCTCAATCTATGATAGCCACAGCATCCTTCTGTGGAACCACATTTCAGTTGTTTCAAGTTTGTCCTTAATCTTCGATGATATAGTCCAGCATTCACTGCCATATTGAAGAACTGACATCACATAGCAATTTAGTAATCTCTTCTTTGTTTCTAGTGACATTTTCTTATCTCTTAATACTCTACTCAGTTTCTGGAACGCATCCTTTGCCATGCTAATTCACCTTCGGATCTCTGTGTCGCAACTTCCATCTTCTGTTTGAACACTTCCCATGTATTTAAATTTTTGTACCTGCTTGATTTTAGTATCCCCTACCTATATTTGGAATTTTGGGTTGCTCTTTTTCTGATGACCATGCATTTGGTTTTCTTGCAGTTTATTTGTAGTCCTTTCTTTTCACTCTCTTTCGCTACCTTCTGTAGGAGGTCTTGTAGTTTTGTTCCCGTGTCTGCTATGAGCACCGTATCATCAGCGTACCTTACTTTGTTTAAATTGTGGCCTCCGATGAGGAATCCTAGCATAACATCTAGGGTCCTCAGAATAGTCTCGCTGTACAAGTTGAAGAGATCCAGTGAAAAGAGCCATCCTGAATATGAGCTTTTTTTTTCTCCTTTTGTCCTTTCCTTGCTTGATTGTCAAAGTACCAGTTTGTAGGCATCTTCGTCATGTTGCCCGATACAGTGGTAGATGCATTCTTTCTGTTGAATTTTTGTTATCTTACTTACCACACTATTTTTTAAGACATTTGATGTGATAAGCCTCCGGGTTAGATTGTCATTCTGAGCTTTCTAATGTAACAGCTACCTTGTGGTCCTAGGCATGACGTTAAACTGCATTCAGCAGTAAGGCCTCTGATTGGGAGGTTGTGAGGAGCATAGAACCACTTCTTAATTGTTGTTGTTTCCAGGTCCACTCTGACCCGGAGTGGCAGCAGATGTTAGGGTCCCAGCTGTGGGCAAATAGTTAACCCTTCAAATTGGGGTCAGAACACTATGAAAGTATAAAAACAGACATTTTCTGAAATATATGCAAAAAAAATTTGAAGGAAAAATATTACCAACAAAAATCCGTTTTTGAAGAAAAAATGTTACCAACAAAAATCCGTTTTTGAAGGAAAAATGTTACCAGCAAAAATCCGTTTTTGAAGGAAAAATGTTACCAGCAAAAATCCGTTCTTGAAGAAAAATGTTGCCAACAAAATCTGTTTTTGTAGGAACAATTTTACCAACAAACATCCGTTTGTGAAGGAAAAATGTTACTATCAAAAATCCGTTTTTGAGGGAAAAATGTTACCAACAAAAATCCGTTTTTGAAGGAAAAATGTTACCAACAAAACATCGTTTTTGAAGGAAAAATGTTCCCAACAAAACTCCGTTTTTGAAAGAAAAAATGTTCACAACAAAACTCCGTATTTGTAAGAAGAATGTTACCAACAGAAGTTCGTTTTTGAAGGAAAAATGATACCAACGAAACCCCATTATTGAAGGAAAAATGTTGCCAACAAAACTCCGTTTTTGAAGAAAAAATGTTACAAATAAAACTTCCTTTTTGAAGGAAAAATGTTACTAACAAATATCCGTTTTTGAAGAAAAATGTTGCCAACAAATATCCGTTCTTGAAGAAAAATGTTGCCAACAAAATCTGTTTTTGTAGGAACAATTTTACCAACAAACACCCGTTTGTGAAGGAAAAATGTTACTATCAAAAATCCGTTTTTGAGGGAAAAATGTTACCAACAAAAATCCGTTTTTGAAGGAAAAATGTTACCAACAAAAATCCGTTTTTGAGGGAAAAATGTTACCAACAAAAATGTTTTTGAAGGCAAAATGTTACCAACAAAAATGTTTTTGAAGGAAAAATGTTACCTACAAAAACCCAATTTTGAAGGAAAGACGTTACCAACAAAAATGCTTATGAAGGAAAAACGTTACCAACATAAATCTGGTTTTGAAGGAAAACGTTACCAATAAAAATCCGGTTTTGAAGGAAACACTTTACCAACAAAAATCCGGTTTTGAAGGAAAAAAATTGTTACCAACAAATATCCGTTTTTGAAGGAACTAATGCTTCGTATTGAATGACCCCAAGGGGTTGATATGCCGTAAAACAAACCAAACCAATTCTGTTTCTCCAGAGATTTGTTCATAGTCCAAATCTCACCGACGTAAATCAACAACGATTCTACTGTTGCAACAAGTTATTTGACCTTATAATCTTCTGGGTCGGTGGAAGCTCTGCATTTTTACACTTTGTGACGCACAGTATAGACAAAAGCTTTTCTTGCATGAAAAATCACTTTCTGAACTTTGTATCCATGAACCTGGTTACTTGGGCACAACGAGGTGGTGTAATGGTTAGCAAGCTTATCTCGCTAGAATCTATTACAACTGAGTAGTGAGTTCGATCCTCTCTGGGTATCCCATACCTTCGGCCTTGTGCCACATCTAAGCGGCGCTTAGTATATTAACTATGAACTTGGGTACTTGAAGTTGTCTACTGTCTCAAACGGTATGAATAGATGGTCAAAAATTAAATCCAGGAAACTGCTTATGGTTTTAAAACCTCTTACTTTCTTTTCTCATTAATTCTTGGCTCGTATTTATTTTATTTTCACTCTTCAGTTGCTTTCTAATGTGTCATTTATTCATACCATCAAACATGATAAAATACAGACCAGAAATTTAAAAAAAGTGGAATTGTGGAGATTCTAACCCTTATATCTCTTGTAGCAGAGAATCATGGTTAAAAGATGTAACAGTTTAAACTTTTTTCTAATCATTTTACCCCAGGCCAATTACCTTACTCATTGACGTGACATGGTGCTGTTTCTTCTACAAATATCTTCATGTCAACTGTTCTGATTAATTTTTTTCCCTAGTGCTCGGTCTACATTAATTGAAGTGTTCAGTCAAATTGGCATTTAGGTCCCACTCATTTATTGTTGAAATAGTTACATGTAAAGGCCACTTTCTTTTCTCATACTTCCCACTTGTGGAAGACACTTCCGTTTGCTTGCTTCCCTGGTATCTACAATCTCCCAAAATTTAGATGCAACGTCAGTTGCCATCTTCTATCTTCGTGAAAACCGTTTATCTTTTATCCTTTCTTCAATAATACCTGTACCCTGTCTTTTCTCTCCTTGTAACCCTCTGTGCACTAGTAGCAGTCTAGCCTCGCTTGGAGTGAAATGATTAAATAAAAATAAACGATAATCCGTCATTTACAGAGGAAAGAATGTTATTTTTTTTAGTTAAGCTTAGTTTTCTCTCGTTCCCCAGCTAATATCCGGGTAAACCTCGTCTAGGTCTTATATTTAATACTGCTCTGTTATTGCTTGCCTTGTTCTCCTTCCGTAGCCCATGTCCGGCTATATCGGGTTAGTTCTTATATTTAGTACTGCTTAGGCACAATAAATATTTATACCACATGTCTACCTTGGCCGAACAATACCCCAACTCCAATTTCCACCGTCGAGACAGTGTAAAGGAAAGCATCACCCCCTATCTATAACATCGAGAAAAATAATCATGTCGCATCCGAGACTTATGCCATCAAGAGATGATCAGAGACATGCGTACCCTTCAAAATAACAAATACACCGCAAACGTAACATCATAGAAAGTTCAAAATGGGGTATCAGAAAAGTGTCACTGTCTACTTTTCTTAAATCAGGGGCTTAACAGAACATATTTAGAAGGAAATCTGAGCAGGGCCCGGAAATTTTTTCCGTCTGAATCTATCCTGCACATATATAAATCTACCATCCGCCTGTGCATTGAATACTGCTGCCACATCTGGTCGGTTGCCCCTGATATTCTCCTCGGGGTTCTTGACAAAATACAACGGAGAGTCTGTAATGTGATTGATACCGACTTGGCAGACCGGCTGCAGTCTCTTTCTCACCGGCGTGACGTGGCTTCCCTGCGTCTCTTCTATAAAAACTTTCACGGCTTCTGCTCCGATGAACTTAGATCAGTGGTGTCCCCTACGAACGAATTTGCACGAGATACTAGATTAGCAACTAGGTCCCACCCTTTTACAGTGAAACCGATAAAATTTAACAGCAATTTCTACTCCAACAGCTTCTTTTCTCGCACTTCCCGACTGTGGAATTCCCTTCCACCCGATTGCTTCCCCGACAGTTACAATCTCCAGGAGTTTAAATGTAAGATCAACAGACACCTCCTAACACACTAACTCATCCATTCTCTCAAACACTCTTCCCATCTACCCAACCCTCAGCCTCGGTATCCTTACCCGTCTATCACCCTCCTTCTGACAGTTCCTATATCTAACCACTCTTTCTTTTTACCTTCCCCTACATAACCCCTTGCGCAATAGTGGCAGTGGAATGCCTTGCTTGGGGTGAAATGATTTTAAAAAAATTTCCGATGCATGCAACATCGGCATTATATTAAAAAGTAGCTCCATCCCACGGAGAAATCCCAATCGAGTCAATCTTAAGTCAGAGGAGAACATGACAAAGAACTGTGTGTACTTAATCTCTTGCAGTTGTGTGAAAGAATATAAATGTAAAAGTGGAGCTGGAGGAATATTGAAAAGTCATAATCAGGGCAAGACAATGAAATCAAGAATACCGGATCATGTAGGGAGGAAAAGCCTACTCATCAACCCTTGTGAAATTAAGTAAAAATAAGACAGAGAGGAACTTTCTGGAATCAGACGCCTGAAAGACTATGAGGACTTCCTTTGTAGGCCTGGCATCATATAATAATTCTGCTTGTTCCTTCCTTAGTTAGTTACTTGGTTTTTCCGTCAGTTACGCCACTGAAGAAAGATAACACACTCTCTACACAAGCTTTTTTCTCCTCTATTATTTTATAAACGCTACTCTCCTCAGCCTTTCTCTCACCTTTGCCAAACAGAAGGGTAGTAAAGAGCGAGAGAGTAGGAGGAGAGATCCTATAGCATTAACGTAGCAGTAGCAGCTGAAGTTGGTGGTTGTAGCAGTAATTGTGTGTGTGTGTGTGCGTGCGTGCGTGTGTGTGTGTGTGTGTGTGTGTGTACTGTACAATATAGTCAATATAGGTAGGTTTGTTGTCGTATCCCGCGACCTAATAATGAAATTTCTAGCCTTTACACATTTGGACATTTCTCAGTTGGTCTTTTCTGTTTACAATTGACACAGGAGCCTTTAAAGTAACTTGAATTATTTTAAAAAAATTATGAATACCTTCTGACATTTATGAAATTTTGTCAGAAAGGTTTTTTTTTTATTTGAGTTAACGGTTAAAGAAATGTTAGGACTTTTTTTTTTACAATGGAAACATAGTGATTGCATCACACTTTTTTTCGGTGACAAACACATTAATTTGGAAATTCTCGCAAAAAATCAAATAATTATCGGATTTTAATGAAACTATCAGTACTTATTCACAAATGAATTAAATTATTTTTGAAATTATTATTTTTTTTAAAAATCTTGATAAAAATGTTTACAATAGACACAGGAGCCATGATTTTTCAGTAATTAAAAAAACATTTTCTCTTTCAAAATCTCTCACAGTAAAGTAGCTTTTATGGACATTACTTTTATAGATATTTTAATAAAATTGCACTCTGTGTTGTCGTTATTTTATTATCTAATGCCTTTATGTTTGTAGACGTTACTATCATTTGTAGTATGACAAAGTAACATTTTTCCAGGAAATCATAATATCCTTATAATCATAATGTTGTATATCGACAAACAACAAACACGCATATATATAAAAATATGAAGTTATATTTTTATTAATGACGATGGACCGTGTAGAATAGGGAACAGAGAATTGAGAGAGCGCGCTTCAAATGGGTTGACGGGAGTGTAGTCTTATCTGCTGTGTCTCTCTTCACCGGCCGATCTCTGTCGCTCCTCTACTACTACTCTGGTCTCGCGAATCCGTGCGCCGAGGTCTTTTTATAATCTCCAGAACCGGGACTTTTTCTTCCGGTTTTGCCTCGCCCACGCACGCCCACGTAATTCTCAGAGACACCTGTTCTGTTTGCCTCTGTAGCCATTTCCGCTACTGCCGGAAATAAGGTCAAACAAACATCCGTTCCTTTCAACGACCGGAAACGCCCCCGCTTGCATCAGCCTTCCTCGGGTGGGGCCAGATTGTTATATTACAATAATATCCATATAAGATTACAGCAAAGTAGCTTCTATGGACATTACTTTTATAGATAATTTAAGAAAATTACACTGTTATCGTTATTTAATTATCCAATACCTTTGTTTGAAGACGTTACTTTCATTTATAGAATGACAAAGTAAAATTATCCTTCCGTGAAAGTTCCACTGGTTCCGCTAGTAGAGATAAATACGATATGGAAATAAATGAATAAAGAGACGTTTCAACAGCAGCTGAAATAAAAAAATGAAGCCTAAATGAGGGCATACAAGCGTGAGAACCGGCATTAGCATGAAGGTTAGATTTAAGGCTCAGAGGTTTCCACCGAGAAGTTTTGGTAAATTAAAGTGTTTGTTCGCGACTTTGGTGACATGATAATTACAATATTTACTTTGTTAGGACTTTTGTCCTCATCTTTATTGTCATGTTTACGACGTTTCGTCCGTTGCACGCCTCGGCCTTCTTTAGGTGTTAGGAAATTTGAAATTACGATCGTTGAAGCACCTGAAGAACACCGGATCGTACAGCGGCCGAAACGTCGTAAACATGGTAGTAAATATGAGGACATTATAAATACTGCCTCAATTCAGAAGTATAGACATATAATGATAATTACAAGTTCAATCCCTGGCTTCGGAGAGTGTGTACTTTGATTGTGGGAAACGGATATACGTAATAACTAAGTAGTGCTTAATAAGAAATACCAAGGGAACGAGAAGAATCTTCATCCTTAGATTAGCTAAACAGTTCAGTTGAAATTTCCATAAAGGTTACCCGGATGGAACTATATCTTTTTCTTCTATGCGCCCTGTCCGTTCAGGACGTAGACGATCATGGCTTTCCACGTTTCCCTATCCCTGGTGGCTCTGAGCACGCCTTCTCCTGTTAAACCATGCAATCCTCGTTCCGTCATCCACCTGATTAGGTCCTTCAAGTATGTTATCTGTTGCTTTCCCCTGTCTCCATTTCCCTCTATCTGGCCTGTTAGTATCAGATTCTCTAAGCCCTCCTTCCCCATTGCGTGTCCCAGAAACTTTAGATGTCTCTTCCTGATGCTTAGTATTAATTTCCTTTTTGTTTCCATCATTTCCAAGACCTCATCATTGCTCACATGCTCGATCCATGATATTCGCAGCATCCTTCTGTAGAACCACATTTCAGTTGCTTCAAATTTTTCCTTCATCTTTGATGATATTGTCCAGCATTCACTGCCATATTGAAGAACTGACATCACATAGCAATCCAGTACTCTCTTCTTTGTTTCTATCGAAATTGTCCTGTCTCTTAATACTCCGCTCAGTTTCTGGAATGCATCCTTGTGATTTTTGATATCAGGAATATAAATGTATAAAAACTGCCGTGACCAACAAGTGAGGGGTCAGTTTATATATTGATTGTAATATGGAACTGATCCCCCACTTTATATCCAGTATGCTTCTGTAGAACCACATTTCAGTTGCTTCAAGTGTTTCCTTCATCTTTGATGATATTGTCCAGCATTCACTGCCATATTGAAGAACGGACAGCACATAGTAATCCAGTACTCCCTTTCTTGTTTCTAGCAAAATTTTCCTGTTTCTTAATACTTTACGCAACTTCTGGAATGCTTCCTTCGCCAGGCCAATTCGCCTTCGGATTTCTATGTCGCACTTTCCGTCTTGCTATAACACTTCCATGGTGTTTAAATTTTTGTACCTGCTTGATTCTAGAGTCCTCCGATACTCGTATTTACTTGTATTTAATTCCATCTGCGTTTTTATTAGATGACACATTGTCAAACATCATTTTAAATCTTTGACTAGGATATACTTTCATCTTAATATTTTGTTACATGAAGCATTGCCTGCCAAGATTATTAATTTTTTTTATAAGTATTTGTTTCTTCTTTTTTATTAGATGAAGTATTTTCGACTATTATGAATAATTGTTGACTCGGATTGACTTTCATCTTTTTTTTAGACGAAACATTTGCAACCAATATTATTATGTTTTGACTATGATTTTTTCTTTTTTATTAAATGAAGCATTGTCAACCACCATTTTTAGTTTTTGACTATAATTTACTTTCATTTGCATATTTGTTAAAAAAAACTTTATCAATCGTTGTTAATAATTTTTTACTAGGATTAAATTTTGTGGAGTTATTTTCGAATTGGAGGCTAGTAATCGGTCCTAAAAGGTTCGACGTACAAGACGTTAGGAATTTGATATACGTATTACGCAATGTAATCTTGCCTGGTCGCTGACTACTTTCGTTTTCGACTAACTGTCGACTACTATCGTCCAACATCGACTGACCCTCGTTCCTCTTACTACTCCTACTTAAATTAGTTTAGAGAGTCTATTCACTATAGAATAGGTGTGTTTCACCATAACACTAAATAAAAAGAAAAGTAAATCCGCAGAAAGCAATGGCAACCTACTGCAGGATAATCTTCTGCCCAGTCAGTCATGTCTCTTTCGAGACATGATCGCCCAAGCGTGTATCACGTATGGCACTTAACTGACTGAAATCCTGGTCAAAAAACTAATAATAATGGTTGGCATTGCTTTATCTCATAAAAAAAAAGGAGATTAATTTTTTTTATTAGATTAAAATTTTGTTTTTTTTATTAGATGAAGCATTGCCAAGCATTATTATTAATTTTTTGGACCAGGATTTACTTTTATCTCTATTTTTTCAGTTGCTTTTCTCGCGGGTCTTCATTCAATTCAAATTGTTAGACCATAATAATACTCGACAATAGTTGATTGAATTAAACTGAATGATGTTTAATAGTTTCAAGTCATCCCTATTTACTTTGAACCTTTGCCAAACAAATCTAAGCAGAATGACTACTGTAAAATACGATATGCAAATAACATCATTTACTCTTGTGAGACATTCGAAGTGATTTGCGACTAAACCAGTCGACAAATGTGCATGAAATGATTTACTGTCGAACCAATGGGACATGACACACAGTATGAACGCCTAGGTAAGTATTTGTCCCAGAAATTTAATGCTAATTTCTTGCTTTATAAACGCGTTAGAAAATGATTTAATGGAGGAAATGATTTAGTAATATTTTATAGGCAGGCCTTGCCAAGTGCATACCTTTTGAAGAAATGTAAATATTTTAATGTTGCCATATTGTGAAAACGATCTTGGCTGTTTTGTTTTTGCTGTTATCTGAAAGAATTTTAAGTCTCCTTCGGGTCTTGACATCGATTAAAAAATTTCGAATGTAAATGAAGTTGTTCACTTTGTAAACCTGAGTAAATAAGTATAAGAGTGTGCGCTGTAGTGCAGTGGATATCGGCTCAAAACTCGGGTAGCCGAGTTCGGATTCCAGTTGAATTCCTTGCATTCACTTACAAAAATTGGGTTCTATATCCTTGGCTGGCAACCAGTCTACCGCAAAAAGTAATAACAACCTACTGCCCAGTCAGTCATGTCTCTTTCGAGACATGATTGCCCAAACCAAAGCGGGTATCACGTATGACACTTAACTTACTGACTGAATATAATAGTTGGAGAAATGATTAAGGCTTCTACTGGGCACAAAGAGGAGGGTCGGTTTTCTATTGTTATGAAGTAATAAAATGATCCCCCACTAATTACTACTTAATATATTTCTTCCCCCTCCAGCTGTGAGTCAAATAACAGGACAGATTGGGTTCTATAGCCTTGGCTGGAAACCAGTCAACCGCAGAAAGTAATGACAACCTAATGCGGGATAATCATCTGCCCAGTCAGTCATGTCTCGAAAGAGACATGATCACCCAAGCGTGTATCACGTATGGCTCTTAACTGACTGACTGAAATAATTATAAACCTCTTAACATTTGTATATATACAAAACTACTCGTAAAAATGAGAAAAGGCAAGACGTGAAAACAACGAAACGAGTGTTATTTATTATCTGGTTGTTAGGTTAGAGAATAGAGAGACAGTAATACTGATGACAATTTTGAGTTTGGGGTCAAATGTAGATCGACAGAAAGATAAGATCTAAACTTATTTATAAATGGAACTTTGTGTATTTGTGTGTGTGTGTGTGTGTGTGTGTGTCCGTTACCTATATACTCCGTAACGGCTGAACCGATTTTCTTGAAAATTTACACAATTGTACTATAAGCGTCTGTGAGTGTTCTTAGCTAGGTTTTGTGTCGAAGTACCCCCGATAAATATCGAAAATTGATAATCGAAAAAATCGGGTTATAGAAGGAGTGGTCCGATTTTAATCAAATTTGATACACTCATAGACAAAGACATAAGAAACGATATTCAGAAGTTTCAAGGTTGCAGTTCTTATAATATATACATATATATAAAAGGGAAGATTTTTGTGTGTGTGTCTGTTTATCTGCCAGTATGTCTTTATTTTTTCAGCCCTTTTATTTTAGTTTTTGCTTCGGGTTTGGCTCTAAGTAGGTATAATTGTAGTTCTTAGTCTCAGCCATGATGCCATTTACCCAGAGGACTTATTTAACCTTTAAAATTCAGTTGACGACGAAAAAACTTATTTGATATCGATAGCAGAAAATCAAAATTAGACTTACATCCATTCATTTTTTTTTTTCAGTCTATGGTTTCGCTTTAACTGGAAACAACTATTGCTTTTTAGTCTTTTGTGCCAACGTCCAAAGAGTCTGAGCTCCAGGACCATGGATTAGTTTTAAAGCTTTCATTCCACCCGAGCAACGCCGGGCTATACTGCTAGTATGTAATGAGTGTCAGATAATTGAGTTGGAAAAGTCTAGGGTTTTCTTACCTAGAATTATTAACTGTTAAGACAAATTTTACTGTGATGGTCGGAAAAAGGAGACGAAATCTTTGTTGATGGACGTGTTCTGATGTGTCAGTGGGAACTGCTTGTCGCATTGCGAGAATGTCACTTGTTTATGTGTGTAGAGGAGAAAAGTGGAGTCGATTTTCTTTGGTTGAGAATGAGTAAATTAATGATAATTTTAATAGCTATAATTATTTTATAATTATTTTTGATACTCTAATTATTATTAATTTATTTTCATGGCAACGACAACTTTAATTCATAGCTTCTTATAATTTACCAAATTACTGTTTGTCTGTTTGTCTTTACACTCAAAGACTGAATTTCTTTGGTTATTAATATAGAATCCTTTCATCATATTTTAACCTTCGAAAAATTAAATATTTTGAAGTTCTATTTAAGCTAACATTTTCGCTATCTCGGCACATATGGTAAAAAACAATTAAGAAAGGTTTGACAATCTAACACGTTTCATTTTTGTTAAAGCTTCATCAGAAAATGAGCTATGGAGAAAAAGATGAAAAAGCCAACATGCCTACCAAGGTTTCACCTAACCGGATCTTCAGGGAAGACTTGCTTCCCTGAAGATCCGGTTAGGTGAAACCTAGGTAGGTTTGTTTGCTCTTTAGGTTATCTATTTTGTCTGCTCTGCTTACGTATTGAGCGCTTTTTTTTTGTTACAGATTACTCGTCTCGGGTTTTTTTCTTTGTTCTACGTACTTTGACTGATGTTCACGTGCTTAGCTCTTTATTTTTTTACATTCATTTTTTCATTCCGCGTATATACTCGGAGGCTTTTTCGAAACGAGTATAGTGATAATTTTGCATTTATATGTGTCATATATATATATATATGTATATATATATATATATATGGCCTGATTATTTACGATAATTTTTTTGTTACGAAAATGTGTGTCATTCGGCATGATTCGAATGTGCCACCCCTATCCACATAAAAGAAGCTACCATGTGATCTGGCACGTCTTAGACATCTCGACCACGAATGACCATCAGTCTAAACGAGGTTTTAATCAGGCCTATATAACATAGGCTTAATTTGACTTCGTTTAGACTGTTGGTCATTCTTGGTCGAGAGGTTTAAGACGCACCAGATCAATTGGTAGTTTCCCCTATGTTGAAAGTGTTGCAGGTTCGAATCCTGCCGAATGACACACATTTTCGAAACAAAACTTTATCGTAAATACTCAGGACGGTAGAAACAAACATATATAATGTTTGATTATAAACAGAATATCTACTTAAATACGAGTATCGATAAAATAATAGTTTTCAAACAAATAATTTCATATATATTACGGTAAATTCCGAAGATTGACGAATTCACAACCGACATAGTTAATTTGTTTGAACATTATTTTTAATCGATACTTGTATTTGAGTAGATATTCTGTTTTTAATTAAGCATTATATTTTCATGGATATATTGCTACCCGCCTGATTATTTACGCGAAATTTTGTTACAAAACTGTGTGTCATTCGGCAGGATTCGAACCTGAGACCCTAACAACATATAAAAGTGTATAATAATTACAGTGTGTCTATGTGTTATTCAAATGATTTAGGTACCTTCACTCATTTTCGATATCTAAACTTTAAATTGAAATTTTAAATACAAAATTTTTTTCTATAAACTTTTATTTTAGCTTCAAATGAGAGGTAAATTATTAAATTTACTATTTCCAGTAAGCAAAATACTCTGGCGTATTTTAAACAGAAATTATTTTGATTGGAATCTAAAATTTTTCAATTTTTTGTTTAATCTTTCAGTTTTCCGGCCATTTTTAAGCAATCGACACATGTGTAAACAAGTTAATTCTCGGTTTTAAAAATCTTGCAAAAAATAAACATACATCTGTGACAAATGATTTGGGGGAAATTAGCAAATTTAATGTTAAATTAATCTGGTTTACACAAATAATACTTATTTATAGCATAAAATTTACAAATTAGCTTTGAATTTTTTTCCAACGTATTTCAAATTGTGTTGTTTTAGATAAACACATATTAGATTCTTTAAGAATAGGTTCAACGAAGGTTTGTGATGTCAGTTAATGTTTTTGACGTGTATTTATAGTTGGCAAAATATTTATTAGTAATCACTCCAACTATTTTTAACGTAAATAATTATATTCGTTTCTTTGTCTATTAGATTAGGCCAATCTATCTTGGTATAGTTCCTTTTTGTCTTTGTCTCTTACCCCTAAAAATGAAAATTAAAAATTAGAAGTAATAAAATTGTAACACCACCCCACACCCCACCTTGGGCACGTGGGGTAATCTTTTATATGTCGTTTGTTTCTTTACCTCTTTAGCCAGCTTTCCCTGACAATCTGTTTAGGAGAAACCTAGGTAGGTTCGTCTGACTCATTAGGTGCTATTTAGTTCGCTCTACCTTTGTATTGAGCACTTTCTGTTAGATGGTTACTCTGTCGGGTTTTATCTTTTTTCATTGGGCTTCTTGCTGATTTCTGTCCGAACACTTTTGACAGACTTTCATGTCCTAAGCTCCTTCTTCTTTTTTCTTTTTTAAAACCATTTTTTCCTTCGTTCGAAGGTTTTCGAGACAAGTGTAACTATCTATAATCACGTTTATATAAAAATCTAAACTTATTTATAAATGGAACTTTGTCTCTGTGTGTGTGTGTCTCTCTCCGTTACCTATAGAATCCGAAACGGCTGAACCAATTTTCTTGAAAATTTACACAGTTGTACTATAAGCATCTGCGAGTGTTCTTAGCTCGGTTTTGTGTCAAAGTACTCCCGAGAAATATCGAAATTCGATAATCGAAAAAATTGGGTTATAGAAGGAGTGGTCCGATTTTAATCAAATTTGATACACTCATAGACAAAGATATAAGAAACGATATTCAGAAGTTTCAATGTTTCAGTTCTTACAATACTGCAGAAGATCGATAATATATATATATATATATATATATATATATGTATATATATATATATGTATATATATATATATGTATATATATATATATTTATATATATATATATGTATATATATATATATATATATATATATATGTATATATATATATAAGGCAAGATGTTTGTGTGTGTCTGTTTATCTGTCTGTATGTCCTTTATACAAATTCACAATTTATACAAAGTTTATAGACAATTTATACAAAGTTTATAAGTGTATGGCAATCACAATGACATAATTGTACAAATTTTGTTCGTGTCAGAGAAAAAACTCTGAAACGCATGACCTTTTAATTCACACATAAAAATTACCATACAAAAATAAAAAACAAAATTCAAATACACCCAAAAATTAAAAATATTTGTATTAAACTTTTTAATTTTCGATTAGTAAACATAATCGTCACTTAATAAGTTTTTAAATTAACCCTAATAAATTTTTGAAGAATTTAAAAATTATTTTTGATACTTTATAAATTATGATAATTAAAAAACAAATTAAAGTAATTCTTTTAAAATTTCATTATTAATCGAAAAACTTTTTCTTCAAATTATAATTTCCTTAATTTATATTATTTATTCAAGCAATTAAAACCTTATCAAATTAAATCAGGTCATAGTTATATTGCATTTTTATACTTTATTATCGGAAGCAGATTATCGGAAATAAAGGCAAAATTTTTCAAAAAATTAATAGATATTTACATTCCCCAATGAGTCCTGCATTTAACTAATAAAACCAATTATTGCAACAAAATTTAATTAAAAAAACATGAAATTTAAGTGAAGGTGAGTAACAGATGTAAAAAAATATTGTTACGAAGATTTTTTAAAAATAATAATTTCAAGAATAATTTAATTCATTTTTGAATACGTTCTGAAACTTTCATTCAAATCCGACAATTTTTTGATTAATTTTTAAATTAATGTGTTTGTTACCGTAAAAAATTGGAATTAAGTAATATTACATCTTTCATTTTAAACTCTCGGTTTGGTTTCCCGCTAACTAAAATCAAAAGATTTTTTTTACCAAAATTTCAAACGTGTTAAAAGGGTTTAAAACATTTTTTAAAAATATTTTATCTTTCCTCTTAATAATTATATTAACATTTTTATGCAAAATGTTCGCTTTTATTAAGTTTGGGGTCTTTTTTTATTCGTACTATGCCGTTTTTTGAGCGATTTAGTGGAAGTACATAGATAATGTATATTTGTAAGCGTGTGTATATGTCTAGTAAACATTGTTGCTTTTTTGCATGTTGATTTAATAATGTTTTCCATAATATTGCGTTTGTTTTAGATAAACACATATTAGATTTTTTTAAGAATAGGTTCAACGAAGGTTTGTGATGTCAGTTCATGTTTTTGACGTGTGTTTATAGTTGGCAAAATATTTATTAGTAATCACTCCAACTATTTTTAACGTAAATAATTACATTCGTTTCTTTTAAATTATGGTGACATTTGGAAATGAAGATTCAATAAAAGAGAAACATTACATTGATAAACGTTTCCCATTTGTTCTTTATCATATAATTCTATCGAAATCTTTAGACATATGTGATTTCGGCTCTCTCTCTCTCTCTCTCTCTCTATATATATATATATATATATATATATATATGTGTGTGTGTGTGTTGTGGTGTAATGGATATCGGCTCGGAATAAGAAAACAGAGAGCCGAGTTCGAATTCCCGTTGAATTCGTTCCATTTACTTACGTGCAAATATCTTTAAAAAAGTTATTAATCCATCTCTTCTCCCTCTATCTATGAGTTAAATAGCAGGACAGATTGGGTTTTATAGCCTTGGTTGGCAACCAGTCTACTACAGAGAAATAGCAACCTGCTGTGGGAAAATCTGCTGAGTCAGTCATTTCTCTTTCGAGACATAATCGCCCAAACCGGTCTTCTTCAGGTGCTAGGAATTTCGAACCGAAACTCTTTATTACAATCACTGTGGTATATCATCCTCATTCCTTGCGTAAAGCCCCGATTAGAAGTCATGAGTTATCTCTCTCTAACACTGCAAGTTACTTATTCACGACTGCTGTAGCCTGGTATTGAACTCAAAATTCTTTGGGTCAAGTCACAGGAACTAATCAATGTCTATATCCACTGGGCCATGTGTCCTTAAGTGCAACAAAGAGAACAATAGACCGAATAATGTAAATACTGTACATACTACCTCATCTCAGAAATATAGACAAATAGAATGATCTATTATTAAACGTCGTACAAATGGCAACAAAGATGAAGACAATAGTCCGAATACTGTAAATACTACCTCATCTCAGAAATATAGACAAATAGAATGATCTATTATTAAACGTCGTACAAATGGCAACAAAGATGAAGACAATAGTCCGAATAATGTAAATACTGTACATACTACCTCATCTCAGAAATATAGACAAATAGAATGATCTATTATTAAACGTCGTACAAATGGCAACAAAGATGAAGACAATAGTCCGAATACTGTAAATACTACCTCATCTCAGAAATATAGACAAATAGAATGATCTATTATTAAACGTCGTACAAATGGCAACAAAGATGAAGACAATAGTCCGAATAATGTAAATACTGTACATACTACCTCATCTCAGAAATATAGACAAATAGAATGATCTATTATTAAACGTCGTACAAATGGCAACAAAGATGAAGACAATAGTCCGAATAATGTAAATACTGTACATACTACCTCATCTCAGAAATATAGACAAATAGAATGATCTATTATTAAACGTCGTACAAATGGCAACAAAGATGAAGACAATAGTCCGAATAATGTAAATACTGTACATACTACCTCATCTCAGAAATATAGACAAATAGAATGATCTATTATTAAACGTCGTACAAATGGCAACAAAGATGAAGACAATAGTCCGAATAATGTAAATACTGTAAAGATTACCTCATCTCAGAAATATAGACAAATAGAATGATCTATTATTAAACGTCCTACAAATAGCAACAAAGATGAGGACAATAGTCCGAATAATGTAAATAGTGTAAATACTACATCGTCTCAAAAAATATAGACAAAAAGAACTATAGACAAAATATAGACAAAAAAAAAAAATGCTTGAAGTGAAAGGATTAAAAAATAGACAGTTTATACAAAATTTGTACAACCGCTTCTTTGTTTGCTTAACTGTGGTTGTCTCGATTTAATAGGAATTGTCTCGAGGGCTTTTAAGTAATGGTTGACGCATGATCTGCTCAAAGCTGAGAACACATTATCACCGCCTGTTCCCAATTTTTAATAAGATATTCTGAGATTGTAAACCCGGTGTAACGGAACACTGCTGTAGATTTCCAAGTCGATCTTTTCTAATACACGCTGGTATATGTGTGGCAGTTCTTCTCAACGAGTTCTTTGGTTTTAACACTGGGACTGAAATAGCTAAATTAAGGAACTTTTTAAAAGAAACCGGGGGCACATCTTTATGAACTGATCTCAACATTAATCGAGAAAAAAACAAAAAAAACAAGATGTACGAATTAACCAAAAGCACAATATTACCTGACACCTGTAAAGATTTGCTTAGCAAATCTCATAACAAACTCGCCTACATATTTTTAAGTAGGCCACTCATAGACTCAGGTTTTTTCTTGAAAGCAGTTCATGATACAAAATAATCAGGTATCGATATTAATAATTTTATCAATAATTACACATTTTCATTGGTATTTAAAAACAGTAAAGGAAGGTTTATTATTCCATTAGGCTTTATAAATAACGCAGAGCGTGTAAATTCAGGGTAATATCTTAGAACAGGTTTAGCCTTTTTCAGAATAAGTATTTTTTTGTTACTAATTTTTAGTTAATAAGTAATTTTTGTGGTCTAAGAACGAATGGAAATCATTAAAACTAGCTTAATGCAAATATGTAATGTTTTAAAGTATGAAAATAAATTATTTTCAGATACTAATAGATATGGGCTTTATATATATATATATATATATATATATATATAAAGCCCATATTTAACTTTTGTTCATGTACTTCGTTTGTTTCTTTTTTCACTTCCCCTCTTTTTCCCTCCGAATTCGTTCTCGGTGGGTTGTACAAGACGAACTTAAATTTAGTATAACAATTACTAGTATGAGCAGAATTATTTTTGTTACTATTAATATTTTTATAATTATTATCGTTATTATATATATATATATATATATATATATATATATATAATAGAATCTAATTAGCCAGTCAAACCTACCTTACTTACTGAATTCTAAGACTGAAATCCTGAATAAATATAGGTATTTTTTTTTAATCATATCATCCGAGCAAGGTGGTAACGCCACTGATGTGCAGGGGGCTACGTAAGAGTGAAAAGATTGGGAAAGAGAAAACCGGAAACCACATCCTAAGCAGGGAACACGGGATGAGCCTCTTCACCTGTTCAATAGACGAGGGTGGAGTGTGAACCGGGCGATAGTTTAGTCTATCTACTCCAATTGAAAAAAAAAAAAAGAAAGAAAAGAGGGAAAAGGTTTGAAGAGAGAAAGCCGGAAACCACATCCTAAACAGGGAACAAGGGATGAGCCTCTTCACCTGTTCAATTCTTGTTCTTAATTTTTGTTTAAATTTGTAATTTTTAGCATTAATTTTCGTTTGAATTTGTTTGAATTTTTTAATTATTGACACAGGTACTATTTTGCTATTGTAAATGATTTTGCCGTTCAAATTTCATTTCAATGTAAATGGTGAAAGTAGGAAGCCTTGGCTATTAGATTAGGCCAATCTATCTTGGCATAGTACCTTTTTGTGTTTGTCTCTTACCCCTAAAAATGAAAATTAAAAATTAGGAGTAATAAAATTGTAACTCCCCACCCCACCCTGGGCAAGTGGGGTAATATTTTATAAGTCGTTTGTTTCTTTACCTCTTTAGCCAGCTTTCCCTGACAATCTGTTTAGGAGAAACCTAGGTAGGTTCGTCTGACTCATTAGGTGCTATTTAGTTCGCTCTACCTTTGTATTGAGCACTTTCTGTTAGATGGTTACTCTGTCGGGTTTTATCTTTTTTCATTGGGCTTCTTGCTGATTTCTGTCCGAACACTTTTGACAGACTTTCATGTCCTAAGCTCCTTCTTTTTTCTTTTTTAAAACCATTTTTTCCTTCGTTCGAAAGTTTTCAAGACGAGTATAACTATCTATAATCACGTTTATATATATCTAAACTTATTTATAAATGGAACTTTGTCTCTGTGTGTGTGTGTCTCCGTTACCTATCGACTCCGATTTTCTTGAAAATTTACACAGTTGTGCTATAAGCGTCCGCGAGTGTTCTTAGCTAGATTTTGTGTCGAAGTACTCCCGATAAATATCGAAATTCGATAATCGAAAAAATCGGGTTATAGAAGGAGTGGTCCGATTTTAATCGAATTTGATGCACTCATAGACAAAGATATAAGAAACGATATTCAGAAGTTTCAATGTTTCAGTTCTTACAATACTGCAGAAAATCGATAATATATATATATATATATATATATATATATATATATACACATATATGGTTTTATATGTATATATATATATAAGGCAAGATGTTTGGGTGTGTCTGTTTATCTGTCTGTATGTCCTTTATTCACAATTTTTATTCGATTCTCACCAAACTTCACTCAAATATTCTTTAGGCTGAGTCTGAGTTCCAGGATCATGGATTAGTTTTAAAGCTTTCATTACACCCGAGCAACGCCGGGTAATACTGCTATAATATATATATATATATATATATATATATATATATATATATATGAAACGCGAAATTTCTGTTAGTTATACTTTGAATAGAAAATTAATAATTAAAATTAACTACCCCAAAAAAATGTTTCTTTTATTCACTGTTCCTCTTAAAAATGTCATAAGAACAGAAACATAGCCTTATCTAGAATCTTAATGAAATTTAGCACTGCATTTGGCATGTTTTCAAGGTACGAACGTTTATATCCAATGGGTCATGTGTCTTTAAGGACAAGAACAATTGAATTTTTATGTCTTAAAAACATAATGTCCAGTAATTATTTTTGCCAGAGTTCATATTGCGATGTTTTGATGTTAATAGTTTTCTCTAGTATTTTTTATGTTAATGGTTTTATCTAGTATTTTTTTTTTACCAAATCTCGTATTGCAATTTTTGAGACTAATGATTTTCTCTGGTACTCTGTATTACTAGTTTCCATATTGTCTTCATCTCTATGCTTGGTCGGCTGAGGAGATTTTAAATTATTTAGAGTTTTATGAATAGAATTCGTAAAGAACAAAGAGGAAAATGTCTTAAATCTGACATGTTACCCTTTAACAAGCTTCTTCGGGGATCTATTAAAGACGAATGGTTTTAAAAATCCAAGAGACAGTGTGTTAATTGAGGTATAATTTCATTGGTCAGATACGCGTCACGTGTGATAAAGTAATGGATGAATATTATATGTGGAAGAAAAAATACTTGTCTGTTTATGTGTGTGTGTGAGAGAGAGAGAGAGAGAGAGCCAAAGCGGAACAAAATCATTAGATGTTTATTATGAATATTAGGATATGTAAGCGAAAAATAATGTGTTAAGCGCATCCAATCTATAGACGAACAAAGTGTGTGAATGACAGTGACGAGATATATTTCCGTTCAAAATACTTAACAAGTATTGTATACATGTGTCAAGTCATGGAACACATTTTTCTTTTTAAATAAAATGAGAGAATCAGTTATGAATGTATGTGTTGAGAGAAATTATGTGTAAATGTGTGCATTTATGAGTTAGGGTATATATATCGTTTAAGCTATATCAGTAAAATTTTTCTTTTTAAATAAAATGAGAGAATCACTTATGAATGTATGTGTTGAGAGAAATTATGTGTAAATGTGTGCATTTATGAGTTAGGGTATATATATCGTTTAAGCTATATCAGTAAAATTTTTCTTTTTAAATAAAATGAGAGAATCACTTATGAATGTATGTGTTGAGAGAAATTATGTGTAAATGTGTGCATTTATGAGTTAGGGTATATATATCGTTTAAGCTATATCAGTAAAATTTTTCTTTTTAAATAAAATGAGAGAATCACTTATGAATGTATGTGTTGAGTGAAATCATGTGTAAATGTGTGCATTTATGAGTTAGGGTATATATATCGTTTAAGTTATATCAGTAAAATTTTTCTTTTTAAATAAAATGAGAGAATCACTTATGAATGTATGTGTTGAGAGAAATCATGTGTAAATGTGTGCATTTATGAGTTAGGGTATATATATCGTTTAAGCTATATCAGTAAAATTTTTCTTTTTAAATAAAATGAGAGAATCACTTATGAATGTATGTGTTGAGAGAAATCATGTGTAAATGTGTGCATTTATGAGTTAGGGTATATATATCATTTAAGTTATATCAGTAAAATTTTTCTTTTTAAATAAAATGAGAGAATCACTTATGAATGTATGTGTTGAGAGAAATCATGTGTAAATGTGTGCATTTATGAGTTAGGGTATATATATCGTTTAAGCTATATCAGTAAAATTTTTCTTTTTAAATAAAATGAGAGAATCACTTATGAATGTATGTGTTGAGAGAAATCATGTGTAAATGTGTGCATTTATGAGTTAGGGTATATATATCGTTTAAGCTATATCAGTAAAATTTTTCTTTTTAAATAAAATGAGAGAATCAGTTATGAATGTATGTGTTGAGAGAAATCATGTGTAAATGTGTGCATTTATGAGTTAGGGTATATATATCGTTTAAGCTATATCAGTAAAATTTTTCTTTTTAAATAAAATGAGAGAATCACTTATGAATGTATGTGTTGAGAGAAATCATGTGTAAATGTGTGCATTTATGAGTTAGGGTATATATATCGTTTAAGCTATATCAGTAAAATTTTTCTTTTTAAATAAAATGAGAGAATCACTTATGAATGTATGTGTTGAGAGAAATCATGTGTAAATGTGTGCATTTATGAGTTAGGGTATATATATCGTTTAAGCTATATCAGTAAAATTTTTCTTTTTAAATAAAATGAGAGAATCAGTTATGAATGTATGTGTTGAGAGAAATCATGTGTAAATGTGTGCATTTATGAGTTAGGGTATATATATCGTTTAAGCTATATCAGTAAAATTTTTCTTTTTAAATAAAATGAGAGAATCACTTATGAATGTATGTGTTGAGAGAAATCATGTGTAAATGTGTGCATTTATGAGTTAGGGTATATATATCGTTTAAGCTATATCAGTAAAATTTTTCTTTTTAAATAAAATGAGAGAATCACTTATGAATGTATGTGTTGAGAGAAATCATGTGTAAATGTGTGCATTTATGAGTTAGGGTATATATATCGTTTAAGCTATATCAGTAAAAATTTTCTTTTGAAATAAAATGAGAGAATCAGTTATGAATGTATGTATTGAGAGAAATTATGTGTGAGTGTATGCATTTATGGGTTAGGGTTCTATATATCGTTTAAGCTGTATTAATAAAACATTGTATGATCAGACATTTTTGTGGGTAGCCGATTCGACATTAAATAAGTTATTCTGAGTGTACATTCGAAGAAATTAACTGGAAGTGAAACTCATAGGTGTTTTGATTATTTGTTCTTCTTCAGAGTAGGTCTCTGGCATTTTTAATTCTTGTCTGAATTGGTCATACTTAACACCAGGAAGAGGCAGTTGAGATTTCTGGGACACGTAAAGAAGGCTTGGAGACTTTGATACTCGCAGGGCGAAAGAGGGGAAAGCAGCACGTGACATACATAGTGGGATCGAGAAAATGAATCGCAGAATGGTTCGGAAGAAATTACATAGACAAAGCTTATTATGAGCTACAAGGGGCAGGAAGATGTGGAGAGCCGTAATCGCTAACGTCCTGAAGGGACATGGCAAATAAAAAAGCGGTATCTTGCGAACACGCATACATAATTAATACATTGCGTGAAAAGTTAATGCAATAGCTTAATGCAAGTGCAGTCTATTATAAATTAATATATATATATATATATATATATATAATCAAAATAATAACTAAACAGACTGTAAGTATCTAAATCCTAAATTTATACAAAGATAAACTTTAAGAAAAACGAATAACAGACAGAATCTAATTCCGTTACCATCCGTCGCTCTAAGGCGTTGGATAAGAGGGGGGAAAAAAAGAAATCCGCGGAATAAAGACAAGACATACGATACTCCGCAGTAAAGAAAAAAAACCCAAACGGAACCAACCACAAAAAAAGAAGAAAAAGTGCTCGATACAAATACAAACAAATGCAAAAGTACAATTGAAAAGCAAAAGTAGAGCAAAGACACGTAAAGAATCACAAGATAGCCAAAACCTACCGCGGTTTCACACAACGGCTCGTCAGGGCCTGACGAGCCGTTGTGTGAAACCGCGGTAGGTTTTGGCTATCTTGTGATTATATATATATATATATATATATATATATATATATATATATATAAATCTAAACTTATTTATAAATGGAACTTTGTCTCTGTATGTGTGTGTGTCTGTTACATATAGACTCCGAAACGGCTGGACCGATTTTCTTGAAAATTTACACAGTTGTATTATAAGCATCTGCGAGTGTTCTTAGCTAGGTTTTGTGCCGATGTACCTCCGATAAATATCAAAAATCGATAATCGAGAAAATCGGGTTATAGAAGGAGTGGTCCGATTTTAATCAAATTTGATACACTTATAGAAAAGACATAAGAAACGATATTCAGAAGTTTCAAGGTTGCAGTTTTTACAACAGTGCAGAAAATAGATAATATATATATATATCAAAGGCAAGATGTTTGTGTGTGTGTCTGTTTATCTGCCTGTATGTCTGTATTTTTTCAGCTCTTTTATTTTAGTTTTTCGGGTTTGGCTCTAAGTAGGTATAATTGTAATTCTTAGTCTCAGCCATGATAGCATTTACTCAGAGGACTTATTTAGCCTTCAAAATTCAGTTTACGACGAAAAAAACTTATTTGATATCGATACCAGGAAAAAAGATTTGACTTGATTCATTTTTCTTTCAGTCTAAGGTTTCGATTTAACTGGAAACAACTATTGCTTTTTAGTCTTTTGTGCCAACGTCCAAAGCGTCTGAGCTCCAGGACTATGGATTAGTTTTAAAGCTTTTATTACACCCGAGCAAAGCCGGGCTATCCTGCTAGTATATATATATATATATAGTTATTTCTTCCTCTCATTTATTTCAAATTAACGGCAGCAAATCAGCGTGCATTTATTTATTTACCATCAAATCATACGAGACATATAGGCTCCTCACTTTTGAAGTCGTAGTTTATAAAAAAAAATTCTGGTGTAGTGAATTGTATAAATATATGTTGCAGGATACATATTAACATGTATTTAATAATGTTATTATAATTGTTGTGGAGTAGTGTTGGCACTGAAAGTATAATCGTGCTATGTTAGTTGCTAATCGACTTAATGCACCCAAAATTTTAGGAACTTGGTAAACTTCCACTATAAGCTGACTCCTTAGTATTCGGCTAACTGCCGACTAATATCAACTGCCTAGTAGCTCTACTGAACTCTAATAGAACTCTAAAGAACTTCTAAGAATTCCTATGAACTTCCTAAGAACTTCTCGAGTTAACTTCCTGTTAACTCTTATTAATATAGGAGGGAGAGACCATTATTTGAGGAATAGGTTTGTTTCACTATAAAAATGTATATTGAGCATCATTCTTCACACTCATAATAGTTGGTATATAAAATGCAATGATTGGTTGACGCGGATTGATGAAAGAATAGAGGCCAAATTCCCTATTAAAATGGTAAAAAGCAGAACAAATCCTCTCTCATCTAATGTTAATGAAATTTTACACCCTAACCGGAAGTCGTTCAAGGTACGATATTCTCCTAAATTGGTTGGGAAATTGTATTGCTGAAGCTGTATCCATGGAAACAAACGTACATATATACAAGATTAGGATTTTAGTATCATAGAAATGGTGCGATGGGTAAATGATGCAAAAATTTAAACAACACTGACGTCTCATTTTAATATACACTACCGGCCATAATTATTAGGCGACCCCAGTATTTAAAAAAATTGATGTATTTCATACTATTTTTAGTATTTACTGCCAAGTGAATAATTGTAAATGAAAATAGAATGGTTCTTTTGTTAATACTGCACACTAACATGTGCATCAAATAAAGTTATAAATATTTATTTAATGATATATATTGCAGTTTCATCAATGAAAGAATGAAGAAAATTTAGGGTGATTCGGACCAGTTCATCTTTGCTTCCATGTCTTGTAAAACTTTGCAATGTAGTGTAATATAACAATCTGGCCCCACCCGAGGAAGGTTGATGCAATCGATGGTGTTTCCCGTCGGTGAAGAGGTCGGCGAACGACAAGACAGGTGTTTGAGAAATACATCCTGTCGGGGCCTAGAGCGGATGTCGCAGGGTTATGAGTCAGGCTCGTTTGACCTTATTTCCGACAGCGGCGGAAATGACTACGGAGGCAAACAGAACAGGTGTCTCTTGGAATTACATGGGCGTTGCGTGGGCGAGGCAAAACCGGAAGGAAAGTCCCGGTTCTAGAAGACTATAAAAAGACCTCGACACACGGATTCGCCAGCAGAGAACGGCCAGTGGAAGCAGAGAGACACCTCAGGCAAGACTACACTCCCGTCGACCCATTCTATGTGCGCTCTCACTCTTCCATTCTCTATTCCACACGGGTTCGTCGTCAAGAATAAAAATATAACCTTATATTTTTATATATGCGTGTTCTCGTTATTTTTCGTCGTACGGCGCTATATAACAGTAATAATGACAAAAGAACCATTCTATTTTCATTTAGAATTATCCACTTGGAAATAAATACTAAAAATAGTATGAAATGCATCATTTAAAAAAACAAGCAAACGCGGGTGGCCAAATAATTATGGCCAGTAGTGTATGTATAGATATATATAGAAAATCTAAACGTTGCGATGGGTAAATTGTCGCTGTTTCACTTGTAAAATTCTGCAAAGTAACAATAACAAAGGAACCATTCTATTTTCATTTAGAACTATCCACTTGGCAATAAATGCTAAAAAATAGTATGAAATACACAATTTCTTTTAAAAATCTTGGGTGGCTTAGTAATTATGGCCAGTGGTGTACATTTACCAAAATTACACAAAAATATCCTGAAATACTAAAGAGAAAATTTAAAAAAATTACTATTGGCGTCAATCACAGCTCCCAGAAAACTTCGGTATCTCCTGCAACTCTTCTGGACGGTCTTCTTGTTTAAATTGGCGAATGCTGCCATAATCCTTGCTTTCAGTTCATCTTTAGTTTTACAAGGGGTTTTGTTAGTTTATCGCTGAACTGCGCCCTACACATTATGTTGTGGAGTGGTTTTCGCACTGAAGGTTATAATCGGGCTATGACGGTTGCTAATCGACTTAACGTCCCCAAAATATTAGGAACTTGGTAATCTTCCACTGAAAGCTGACTCCTTAGTATTCAGCTAACTGCCGACTAATATCAACTGCCTAGTAGTTCTACTGAACTCCAATAGAAGTCTAAAGAACTCCCATGAACTCCCCAAGTACTTCTTCCGTTAACTCTTATTAATATAAGAGGGAGAGACCATTTTCTGAGGAATAGGTGTGTTTAACCATAACAACATATTAATTAAGGGGTAACAGACTGGGTCGATAAGAGACCAGATGTAAAGGGTGATGTGGTCGCAGAAATTGTTTGAGAGCCATGACTGGGTTGACTTGCTTGTGTTGCATGGTGCAGAGTACAGTTACCAAACAGCCTTCCAGCAGACACCCTCTTGGCCCTGGTCAGCATTATCTTCTGAAGGTACAGGATGTGGCCATCCCCGTGTTAAGCCTGAGGCTCTGTGGGAAGATAAATAGAAGTATAACGTCGCTATCACTAGAAACTCCAAACATCATGATTCTGGCTGGATCTGAAGAGAGTGAGAAGAAAGGACTACAAATAAACTGTAAGAAAACCGAATACATGGTCATCAGCAAAAAGGGCAGCCCAAAAATACAGGTCGGGGATACTAAAATCAAGCAGGTACAAAAATTTAAATACCTGGGAAGTGTTGTAACAGAAGACGGAAAGTGCGACACAAAGATCCGAAGGCGAATTGGCATGGCGAAGGAAGCATTCCAGAAGTTGAGTAAAGTATTAAGAAACAGGACAATTTCGCTAGAAACATGGAAGAGAGTACTAAAATGTTACGTGCTGTCTGTCCTTAAATATGGGAGTGAATGCTGGACAATACCATCAAAGATGAAGGAAAAACTTGAAGCAACTGAAATGTGGTTCTACAGAAGGATGCTGCGAATATCATGGCTCGAGCATGTGAGCAATGATGAGGTTTTGGAAAGGATGTAAACAAAAAGGAAATTAATATTGAGCATCAGGAAGAGACAACTAAAGTTCCTGTGACATGCAATGAGGAAAGACGTCTTGAAGAACCTGATACTAACAGGCTAGAGGGAAAAAGAGACAGGGGAAAGCAGCGGATAACATATTTGAAGGACCTAATCAGGTGGATGACGGAAGGAGGATTGCATGGTGTAACAGTAGAAGGCGTACTCAGAGCCACCAGGGATAGGGAAAGTGGAAAGCCATGATCGCCCACGTCCTGAAGGGACAGGGCACATAGAAGAAGAAGAACTCTTGCTGAATCATGCATACTCAGACTGACACTCAAATATTCTGAAATGTCCAAAGGGGAGCTTCACGGTGCGAATGTCATGCTGTAAAGGATGCCGTTTCTAAATTTCTGTAACAGTGACTTACCTCGGCGACCCAAAAGGGTCACAGTCGCGTGCATGTTTTGCAAGGGTGTGTGGAGACGACGAATCGACGAGCTTCGGACGAATGGAGAATCGGACAGCACTTCGATGGCATAGAATTGGTGTCGCTTGTAGCCAACTTTTGTTGACTGACGACAAGGAACCAATGTATCGCTTTTGGACTTAAGAAGAGTCGAAATAGCTTGTCGCAGAAACAAAAAATCCGAAACTCGTCGATTCGCCGCCCCCACACCCTCTTGTAAAACATGCACGCGACACGGGCTCTTTTGGGTCGGCGAGGTAAGTCACTATTACAATTTCTGATGAAATGAATTGCGCCATGGCATGCTTTCTACGCACAGATGGAACCCAACTGACCCTACTATGCTGTGCGGTCGACAAACCAGAAAAATTAGCGCTCACACACGAAATCAAATATAATATAAAATGGCAAGAAGTTTTCAATCGAACCCTGTAGATAAACGTTTATTTATTTCCTCCCGTTTACTTCTTATAGTCTACGCCCTTCTTCTTCTATGCGCATTGTTCTTTCAGGACGTAGGCGATCATGGCCCTCCACGCCACCCTACCCTTGGTGGCTCTTAGCACGCTTTTTCCTGTAACGTCTGGCAACCCCCGTTCCGTCATTCACTTACTCAGGCCCTTCAAATATGTTATCCGCTGTTTTCCTCTGTTTCTCTTTCCTTCTATCTGGCTTGTCAGTGTCAGGTTCGCCAAGCCCTCCTTCCTCATTGCATGTCCCATGAACTTCAGTTGTTTCTTTCTGATGCTCAGTATTAATTTCCTTTTCGTTTCCATTCTTTCCAACACCTCGTCATTGCTCACATGCTCGGTCCATGATATCCCCAGCATCCTTCTGTAGAACCAGATTTCAGCTGCTTCAAGTTTATTCTTCATCTTTGTAAGCATCTTAATTTCTACGAGAGAAGTACTAAAAGTCGTCAGCTCATTCCTTAGAATGAAAAAAGGAAAGCAAATACTTTTTCATTTTGCTCTTCATCTTGCCGACTACTTAAGTTTAATTTTTCCTATTAGTTATGACTGTTTTCATTATATTGTTTTTTTACAATTATGTTGACATTTTAAAAGGCCCAAGAGCCACTCGTGATAGTGCCTAACAGAATAAGAGGTATAAGGCACAATTTAAGGGGCTTTGTGAGGAGGATAATGGTTATGATCACATTCAGTTAAGTGCCATACCAGATACACGCTTTGGGCGATCATGTCTCGAGAGAGACATGACTGATTGGGCAGTAGATTATCTCGCAGTAGGTTGCCATTGCTTTCTTTGGTAGACTGGTTGCCAGCCAAGGCTAGAGAACCTAATCTATGCTATTATTTAACCCATAGCTGGAGGGAAGAGACGGATTAATACCATTTTCAAGGGTATTTGCGCTTAAGTGAATACCACGAATTCAACTGGAATTCGAACTCGGCTCCCTGATTTGTCATTCCGAGACGATATTCACTGCACCACAACGCACGATCACATTAGAGGTCTTATTTATTTCTTGATCGTTGACAGAAGATATGGATATGCGTTCTAAGTTTATGATAATTATTTTCATCTACTTTGCATAAATTATTTTAAGTTCTCTTCATACTTTGTGTCATGTCAATTCAGGATGTGGGTGATCATGACTCTCCCCAGTTTCTTATATGCTGTCTCTTAGCCATTACCCCACGCCGTACTCTGCTATTCATTTATACAGGCAGGCTTTTTTATTATCTTCCCTATCACTCTTGCATTCAATATACATTCTGTTCTGTTTTTGAGAATTTACAATAAAAATATTAAACACTGTTTATGTATTAGAGTGTTCACTTACCCTACTCTATTATTTTTAGAAATAATTTACAAAACATGAGTTAATTGCCAATTTTATTTTTAAACATATTGTCCCAAACAAAGCATTTTACTGCCACTGTTGTGCAGGGGGTTACATAGGAGGAAAGTTATGAAAAAGAGTGACAGGTTATAGAGGGTGTCAGGAAGTGGGTAATAGAAGAATGAGAGTACTGATAAGAGTGGAGTGGACGAAGAAAGGAGCATGAGAGAGAGGATGCAGGTTAGTGAGATTGGAGATGACTATTGACTTTACATTTAAATTCTTGGAGTTTATAGCTGTCGGTCTATCTAAATTTTTTTTATAATCATATCGCCCCAAGCAAGGCATTTTACTGCCACTGTTTTGCAGGGGGTTACATAGGAGGAAAGTTATGAAAAAGAGTGACAGGTTACAGGGGTTGTCAGGAAGTGGGTAAGAGAAGGATGAGAATACTGATGAGAGTGGAGTGGACAGAGAAAGGAGCATGAGAGAGAGGATGCAGTTTAGTGAGATAGGAGATGACTATTGACTTTACATTTAAATTCTTGGAGATTATAGTTGTCGGGAAAGCAAGTAAAAGGAAGGGAATTTCACTGGTGGGAAGTGCGAGAAAAGAAGCTGACGAAGTAGAATTTGCGTTTTCATTTTATTGCTTTCACAATAAAAGGTAGGACCTTGCTGCTAATCTTGTGACTCGAGTAAATTCATATATAGGGGGCACCAGGGAGCTAAGTTCATCGGAGCAGAAGCCGTGAAAGTATTTGTAGAAGAGACACAAGGAAGCCACATTGCGCCGGTGAGAAAGTGACTGTAACTGAGCTGTCAAGTCGGAATCGATCACATTACAGGTTCTCCGTTGAATTTTCTCAAGGACACTTAGGTGGATAGCAGGGGCACCCGACCAGATATGGCAGCAGTATTCAATGCACTGGCATATATGCAGGGTTGTTTCAGACGGGAAAATCTTCCTGACCCTACACAGAGAATCGACTTTCTTAGCAGCGGATTTAGCTATGGATTCGATATACTCATTCCACTTGAGGTCTATTGTGAGAGTTAACTCTAGGAGGCACAATGGTTTGTTTTCATTCGAAGGTTACGGAACGGTATATAAGGATTTCCTTTATAGTTGTGAATGTTTAAATGTCTGTTAGTTTTTTTAATTTTAAAGTTTCTTTTCTTTTTCTTAGCTCTTGTTGTTTTTCAAGGTTTTCACGTATCCTTCTTTGTGTGTTTAGTCTCTCGATTGCCATTATCAAAAATTTTACTTCGGTCCCTCTCCTAACGACTTGCTTAATTTTGAATATACTTAGAAATTGATGCGAAAAGATGGAACGAATATTTCCTGTTCAGATTTTTTAGTTGGTAGCGTGGTGGATAGGAAATTAAGAATAAAAACCAATCTTCTTCACTTTTACAAAAATTCACGATGACGTGTGAAATCCTGGTTTTACCGAATAGAAAAAGAATTGAACATGTGCTTAAAGAAAAAGTCGAAACCGGATTTCGCGAGTAGATGTTAAATTGTTTTTCTGACCAATGGGAGCGATTTGCAAGACTAAAAAGACTTTGCGATTTAGTGCGAAAAATCTAAAGAACTATATAAATGATTTCGATCAGCGTCAGACAGTCAGATGGGAGCAATGTGAGAGAGTGATAGAACAAAAATGTAAGGGGAGAAACATCAACCACGACCCGGACGTAAGGTCGCGTCGCACATTGTTCTCTTTCTCCTTCTTTCTCGTGTGCTGATTCCTTTTACTTCTCCATTCAAAGACATTACTACCGAACAGACGTTCATGCATACTTACATACGTACGCACACTTTCCAACAATTTACTACTATGAATATTTCTATAACGCGTGATACCCTTAACTCTCTCATTGAACTTTTAACTACTACCTGTTCTTGTTATTTTTTTCTTTTAATAAATTTCTATTTTAACATAAAAATATATACCTTATTCTTCCGCACTAAGCCACACATTTCAACGTACCGACAACCAACCTTCTCATGACGAAAATCTGATGATAAGTCTGGATAAGAACTTGTAAGCTGTAGAGAGTTTGGTTATGTATGACACAAGGCCGAATTAATAAACATTAACCATCTCCCTACCACTACAGTACTAGACATCAGAATTTATACGTATTCTTCGTTCTTGAGAATTGACAGCAAAAATAATAAACACTATCTTTTTTTCAGTACATTATTTATTTACATTCTTTACTAACGGAACACATGGAATTTCGACGGAAAGAAAGTTATGATTTCCTGGAAAAATTTTACTTTGCCATCCTACAAATGATAGTAACGTCTTCAAACATAAGGGCACTGGATAATAAAATAACGATAACACAGTGTAATTTTATTAAGATTCATCAGAAGACAGGAAAACTGCGAAATTTTTTCAGGTATTTATAAATGGCATTTTTCATAGTTTAATCAGTTTATCTAATAAGTATTTAGTCAGGTTACTGTTAATTAATACATTTCTTTATAGCTGGAGCATGGTTTGGAGTATTACGCTTGAAAAGGATGTCATTTTAAACTACTTAACAAATTAATTACGATGGATATTTTTGTATCTGTGTGGGTATTCGGCATCATTGACATGTGTTTGAATTTGTTGTTTTCTTTTTTCTTTGCATTTTTTTTTCTTTCATGAACGGAGAAATAAGAAAAAATTATTTCGCAATGACATTTTTCTCACTGACTACAATGTCATGTTTGCCTTAATACATGCATAATTTAGAAAAAGAAATGCCCGGATGAAATGTGGCTGTCAAACGTCTTTGATAATTCACACCGCAAGGAAAAAAGAACAGAACAACAAAGTCTAGAAATATTTCATATATATATATATATATATGTATATATATATATATATATATATATATATAAGTTGCACGGCCTGACGTAAGTGCGTCGTCTGTTTTGTACTTCACCAGCTCGTACCAAGAACTGTTTCAACATCTAAAGAATTAGATTCACACTGGGTGCATATTAATGTGCGCGTTAGTTACACAAGACCGTGATTAATAAATATGTTTATACAGGACTAGCAGTATAGCCCGGCGTTACTCGGGTGTAATGAAAGCTTTTATATATATATATATATATATATATATATATATTTATATATATTATCGATTTTCTACACTATTGTAAGAATGGCAACCCTGAAACTTCTAAATATCGTTTCTTATGTCTTTGTCTTTGAATGTATCAAATTTGATTAAAATCGGTCCACTCCTTCTATAACCAAATTTTTTCGTTTCTCGATTTTCGATATTTATCGGGGGTACCTCGACACAAAACCTAGCTAAGAACACTCGCAGACGCTTATAGTACAACTGTATAAATTTTCAAGAAAATTGGTTCAGCCGTTTCGGAGTCTATAGGTAACGTGCACACACCCACACAGACAAAGTTCCATTTATAAATAAGTTTAGATGTCCCCAAAAATAAAAATGGCTACTGGAAGTTTAATAACTTTTTGTTGGTTTAAATTGTTTTAGTTTTTGTCAATGACTTTGTCGATGGTGTTTTAAAAACTAATCGTGTAAAGCTACATGCGCCTGAAAAACGAAGGCAATTAGTGAAATATGTCTATCAAAAACAAGGATTAAACTTTTATTACGTTCGATGTTCTCCAGTTTCTGATTTTTTATTCATTTTCTATGGTTTATCAACCCTTTTTCAGGTTATTTAAAGCCAGAAAATATTTTTAGGCTGTGAGAATATTTTTGGAGATAATAATGGTTTATTGATGCAATTCTTACTAGTTGACCTATAGCTGGGGGTGAGTAAGTGGATATAAGACAAATTGGACAGCTAAAACCTTCTTTCTCTATTTTATATTTATATTCTTCTATATATATATTTATATATATTTTCTTTTTATATTCATATATATATATATATATATATATAGTCATCCGCAGACAGATCTGTTTCACTGTATCACAGCTCATCAGGACGGTTAGACATCCGATTGATTTTTAACCCATAATTTAAACCCGACCGAATTGGCGTCAGTCGGCGATCCTACGGCTGGGCTATGGGCGCTCGGCAGAAGAAGGCAGACTTTTAGCGCATGATGTATCATACGCCAATAGCCTGAGTGCTCTAATTCATTACTGAATGAGCGATGCGTAGATGCTAGAGTAGCTAATGTTTTTTCAAAGTCTACCATTCTTCCAGAGTGCTCAATCAGGGTGTGAAAGCGTAAATAATCATCCGCAGACAGATCTGTTTCGCTATATCACAGCTCATCAGTACGGTTAGACATCCGATTGATTTTTAACCCAGAATTTAAACCCGACCGAATTGGCGTCAGTCGGCGATTCTAACACTGGCCTATGGGCGCTCGGCAGAAGGAGGCAGACTTGATGTATCATACGCCAATAGTCAGAGTGCTCTAATTCATTACTGAATATATATATGTATATATATATATATATATATATATCTATATAGTCATCTGCAGATAGACCTGTTTCGCTGCATCACAGCTCATCAGTACGGTTAGACTCCGATTGCTTTTAACCCAGGATTGAAACCCGACCGAATTGGCGTCAGTCGGCGATAACTTAAGAAACTGCAAAAAACAAAGATATAAAAATATGAAATTCTTCAAGAAAAAAATCACACGCACACACACAGATATCGAGTTGCACTAAATTTCATATAAATACGGAAGGATTAGGAAATAGTAAAACCTTGAAGAATAAAGACCTATATGATAATGCCCCACCGAAAATTCGAAGTCGGCATGATTAAAATAACACCGACAAGTGACAAGTTTCTCCACATTAAATATATAAATATATATATATATGTGATAATCTTTTTAAACTTCTTGAGGTTTCTCCAATATATTATTTCCCGCTATCACCGCAGTTAATAAAGTAAATTCTTACATGAACACAAAAGAGACATTTTAAAAAACAACGCCTTAGTTGTTCGCCGTAACGAGACCAACCACAATCTTGCTATGAAAAATGCTACTCTGATTAAAAGAAAAAAATAGTTCCTTAAGACGGAAGTTTAGAAAGTGCGTTAATCGCTAGAACATTCGCAGTAAATTTACCTCCAGCTTCTTAGAACATTCACCATTAATTGGAGGGTCTTTTATTATCACAGTGTTGGATATCTTGTAGCTCTAAGGAAATGGTTAATGTTTATTTAATTCCGCCTTGTGTCATACATAAACAAACTCCCTGCAGCTTAGAAGTTTTATTCAGAGCCATCAGAAAGGTATTTTTATCAGAAGGTTGGTTGGCAGCAGAAGGTTGGAGACTGGGGGGTACATTTTTTTGTTTGTTCCCCGAAGGCCTTCACTCCCTCAAATCTTTCCAAAACATCCTTAATTCCGTGCAAATGTATATGCTAAACTCAAATCGATAATTGTTTATTGACGAAACCTACGTTTTTTCAAGTTACCGACCAGAAAAATATCGAACTCTGTTTATCTCACCCCGTAATCACGCTTCAAAAATGTTATTCACTGCAGAATGACTTCACGCGTAGTTTGCCGATTTTTCGGCATTTTTACTTCCTTTTTGCAATTACTACGCGGAAATTGAGTTCCGAAACCAAACAAATCGCGGAGTAATTGCTCAAAGGAAGTAAATAGGCCGAAATAAGTATCGTACGCCTCAAGTCATTCAGCGGTGAATTAGATATGATAACGGTGGTAAGGGGAGAGATATAGTCCGATTTTTTTTCTGATCGATAACATGAAAAAAGGTAGGTTTCTTCAATAAACAATTATTGATTTGAGTTCAGCATTTACATTTGCATGGAAATAAGGATGTTTTGGAAAGATTTGAAGAGGCAAAGGCCTTTGGGGAACAAATCAAAAATTTACCACTGGGGAATAAAAATATACATTTTTCATGTTAAAATAGAATTTTTTTAAAAGAAAAGAATAACAAGAATTCGTAGAAGTTAATGTTCAATGAGAAAGTTAAAGGTATATCCGGATCGACTTGAAGTTTTTTCCGTTACATTTTAGTTGTGTCTCTCGCTGCTCCCATCTGAGGGTCTGACTGACGCTGATCGGAATATTATTAGTGATTTAGATTTTTCGCACTAGATCGCGAAGTCTTTAACGTCTTGCAAATCGCTCCTATTGGTCATAAAACCAATTTAACATCTACTCGCGAAATCCGGTTCCAGCTTTTTTTTTTTCTATGCGGCAAAACTAGGATTTCACACGTCATTGTGAATGTTTGTGAGCGGGAAGAAGTTGATTTTAATTTTTAATTTCCTATCCTACAATGTAATAACGTAGATCATGGAAAGTAGAACAATATAAATTAAATCGGCCAGATTATATCCCCAAAATATATTAATAAAAAGCCAAAACCAAAAATATATTATATAAAAAAACAAAAAAAAACATGACGCATAACAAAAAAATAAATATTTTGAAAATTTTAAATTCCCAAGATGTTGTTTTTTTTAATAATTTCACCCCAAGCAAGGCATTCCACTGCCACTATTGCGCTTGGGGCTACATAGGGGGAGGTAAATAGGAAGAGTGGTTAGAGATAGGAAACGTCAGAAGGGGGGTGATAGATAGTTGGGTGGGTGGGAAGAGTGTTTGAAAGAATGGAAGTTAGTTTGTTAGGAGGTGTCTATTGACCTTACATTTAAACTCCTAGAGATTGTAGCCGTCGAAGAAGCAGTCATGTGGAAGAGAATTCCACAGTCGGGAAGTGCGAGAAAAGAAACTGTGGAGTAGAAGTTACGGTTGCATTTTATCGGTTTCACTGTAAAAGGGTGGGACCTAGTTGCTAATCTAGTATCTCGTGCAAATTCGAACCTAGGGGGCACCAGTGATCTAAGTTAATCGGAGCAGAAGCCGTGAAAGTATTTATAGAAGAGACACAGGGAAGCCACGTCGCGCCGGTGAGAGAGAGACAGCAGGCGGTCTGCTAAGTCGGTATCGATCACATGACAGACCCTCCGCTGTACCTTGTCGAAAAGCCCAAGGAGAATAGCAGGGGCACCCGACCAGATATGGCAACAGTATTCAATTCACGGGCGGATGGTAGATTTATAAATGTGCAGGATAGATTCAGACGGAAAAAACCTCCGGGCCCTGCACAGAGAACCGACTTTCATAGCAGCGGATTTAGCAATGGATTCGATATAGTCATTCCCCTTGAGGTCCGCTGAAAGTGTGAGACCAAGAAGGCGCAGTGTTTTACACTCTGGAGGCAAGCCTGGACCATGCTAATGGGAGGTAGGTGCGATTTTCTATGATGATTAATTGATCGTAGCTTCGTTTTAGAAACATTAAAATTGACGAGCCATTTCTTACCCCAGTCCACTACGGATTGGTGGTCCTTTCCAAGCTCGGCTGCAAGGTTAGCTTTGTCGACCACACCAGATTTTTGATCGAGGCAAGAATAAACTGTGGTGTCATCGGCGTACATAGCTACTTGGGATCTTATGGTATCAGGTAGATCATTAATGTAGATCAGAAAGAGCGTAGGACCTAGGATAGACGGAAAAATCCTCCGGGCCCTGCACAGAGAACCGACTTTCATAGCAGCAGATTTAATCGTATCAGCGTAAAAACAGACTTAATCGGAGAAAGTACTGAGGGACAAAACGCGTCATACGGTAACTTTTCCCCTTTGTCATACATCTGACCATTTAAAATTTGTATATAACAAAACAAAGGACCTAAAGAAAACGTATCTCAATCTAACAGGTTTCGCTTTTATTAAAACTTTGTCAGAAACATGTTAGCTTGTGATTCGTTTCCAGTAGGTTCTTTATTTATCATCTTGTCGGATTCCGATCTGCATTTCATTTTTAAATCTCCTCCTTCTACATATATATATATATATATATATATATATATATATATATATAATGTGTGTGTGTGTGTGTGCGCGTAATTTGATACTGAGGTCAACAGCAAGCGGCCACGGCGGCGGTTTGAGCGGAAACTCCAGGTCATGAAGCAATCCGAACATTAACATATTAATATTCTTACTTGAAAATAGCTTCTGGCATAAAACCAGGTGTGGTACACGGCAGCAAATTTATTATTTGATATACGAAAGCGTCTGTACGCTTATATATATATATATATATATATAATGCCATTTATAAATAGGGAGTTTGTTTTTAATCACTGTGTGTGTATTATATATATATATAATACACAAGTTAAGCAACGTTGAGCCTGGTCAGTACTTAGGTGGGTGACCACTTGGGAATACCAGGTGCTGTTAGCATTCACGGATGTGCGTTGGGGTGCGGTGGATGTCGGCTTGGAGGGGGAAATCGGTGAGCCGAGTTCCAATTTCAGTCGAGCACGCTGCATTCACTTGCGCACTGGTACCCTTGGGAAAGGTATTAATCCGTTCGTTCCCTCCAATTATGGGTTAAATAATTGAGGTCTGCTGTTCGTGCGATTTGTGGCAGTCATCTGCACCAATTGTTTGTTATCAGCAGTTCCAAGAAGTGTGGATGGTACTACACAATGCCTTCACCACTATAAACAAATCTCTGTGTGGTTGTCTTGCTGGAAAAAGGTTGGACCCTCATACGTTGAACGCGACGGGAGAATCCATTATTATATATATATATATATATGTGTGTGTGTTTACACACAGGTTGATTAAAAGTAACTCCCTGTTTTACGTATAAGTAGCCAATCAAGAGTTCTGACTAAATACCCTGTGAATTATTCTTAGGTTAGTTAAATGAGCAAGTTTAATGTCAGTCAGTTAATTGCCATAGGCGGTACACGCTTGGTCGATCATGTCTCGAAAGAGACATGACTGGACGGACGGAAGATTATCCTGCAGTAGGACGCCATTGCTTTCTGCAGTAGACTAGTTGCCAGCCAAAGCTATAGAACCCAATTTGATTTGTTGTTTAATCCATAATTGGAAAGAAAAGACGAATTAATACCTTTTCCAAGGGTATTTGCGCGTAGTTGAATGCAGGGAATTCAACTGGAATTCGAACTCGGCTCCCCGATTTCTCGTTCCGAGTCGATATTCACTGCACCACAACACAAATGTTATGTCTAAGTCTAATATACCGAAATTTAAAATGGGAAAATTACTGATGTATAAGTAATTTTCCCATTTTAAGATACTTATAATTTATTTATTAACTATAATTTTCAGAAAAAACGATACGTGGGGAAAATGTTTACTATGAGGTTTCAATGTGATATGGACACTAAATTTTGCTATTAACTTTTTGAATCTCGCAGGAATTGCATTAGCTGATTTCTTGTGGTTTGTAGGGCATAACTTTTTTTCTTCGTTTTTTAAAAGTCTTGGTTTGGTAGATGATACTAACTCATGATACTAATTCATACTAACTCATTTAATAAAACACAAAGGAAAAAATCGCGGCTTGTTTACTCTTGGTTGTCCACTTAAACATGAAATAGGAAGTTACATTTTAATCACAACTGCGAATGTGTTGGTGTATATATATATATATATAGGTTCGGGACGCTACACAAGTTCCACGCTAAGGCAATCTTAAGGCTAGCAGATATAATACGAAGTTTATGTATGTATGTATGCATATATAATATGAAGTTTATCTATATATATATATATATACCTATATATATAATATGAAGTTTATATCTATGTATATATATATATATGAAGTTTACACATATATTATGCAGTTTATGTATGTATATATATATATATATATATATATATATATATATATATATATGAAGTTTATATATGTATCTGAATTGGAGTAGATAGATCTATCTATCGCCCGGTTCGCACTCCACCCACGTCTATTGAACAGGTTAAGAGGCTCATCTTTCTCTTTTCCAATCTTTTCACTATTACGTAGCCCCTTGCACATCAGTGGCAGGGGGGCTACGTAATTACCGCCTTGCTTACCGCTACGTATTACCGCCTTGCTCGGGGTGATACGATTAAAAAAAATATATGTAATATGAAGTTTGTATATATATGTATATATATAATATGAAGTTTGTGTGTGTATATATATATATATATATATATATATATAAAGTTGATGTATATATGTATATAATATGAAGTTTATATTTATATATATATATATAGGAAGTTTATATATATGTATATATATGAAGTTTATATATATATATATATGTATATATATGAAGTTTACATATATATGTATATATATGAAGTTTTTATATATATATATATATATGTATATATATGAAGTTTATATATATATATATATATATATATATATATATATATATATAAAATTTTGCTTGAATGTCAACGGCTGTTCATTCTTAAAGATTTATTTATTCTATATATATATATATATATATATTATGCTTTTTTATATAGAGATATATAGGTTTTTTATTTTATCATTTTCGTACTATAAAAAGCCACATCAATATAAATTGTCACATGAGGACTTGTCACTTTAAAAATCAATATGACTCGTGAAGTCGCGATTTTTTAAAAATGTTAAAAGCAGAAAACATAACTCTTCAGTAAATGTTACTGGCAGCAGAAAGTCCTCACGTATTAGGCAGTTTTTTTATTTCAAAGAAAAATCAGAAAATCGGTTCGAAATGCAGAACAAATAAAAGATATAGTATTTACATTATTAGGATGTGCGTTGTGGTACAGTGGATATCGGCTCGGAACGAGAAATCGGGGAGCCGAGTTCGAATTCCAGCCGAATTCATTGTATTCACTGACGCGCAAATAACCTTGGGAAAGGTATTAATCCGTCTCTTCCCTCCAGTTATGGGTTAAATAATAGGACAGATTGGCAACCAGTCTACCACAGAAAGCAATGGCAACCTACTGCGGGACAATCTTCTGCCCAGTCAGTCATGTCTCTTTCGAGACATGATCGCCCAAGCGTGTTTCAAGTATGGCACTTAACTGACTGATTTACATTATTCGGATTATTGTCCTCATCTATGTTGCCACTTGTACGACGGAAACGTCGTACAAGATATATAAAGATATATATTTTAGAAGAACTGTTAATTTGTAGTGAAACTTCTGTAAATTAAAAACTGCAGCTCAAACAAACATACACACTCTTTTTAGATCTAAATGCTTTCCTATCTTACTGAAGTCACCTGACGTGAGAATATGTCAAGCGACAGAGATACCAATGGCTGTTTGATTGCTTTTTGACATGTTTTGTTGCTCACCTCTATTTTTCTCAATTTCCAGGCTGATAATAAATCCGTGCTTGCAAGTAGCATTAATTATTCTATACACTAAAGAATTTTCCACCCTGGTTAAGTGACTTGATTCTAGTAAGAGTCTTTGGAGAACATTACTGTAAAGACGCGAGTCTTAAAATAACAAAAGTCATTTCAAGTGCAGTCAACCAAATCTATCCTAATGCTCTTAGTGACTCTAATCAGTAGTTTTATTCATAGCTAAAATTCATATGAGAAACCTCCTCATCTTTCTCTCTCTATATGTATATATCTATATCTTATTATTCTATGTGCCCTGTCCTTTCAGGACGTAGGCTATCATGGTTTTCTACGTCTCCCTATCCCTTGTGGCTCCGAGTATGTTTGTTCCCGTTACTCCTGTCAACCCCGTTCCGTCAACCACCTGATCAGGCCCTGCAAATATGTGATCCGCTGTCTCCCTCTGTCTCTCTTTCCTTCTATC
The DNA here is from genome assembly GCA_037127315.1 of Ascarosepion bandense. Classification (NCBI taxonomy): domain Eukaryota; kingdom Metazoa; phylum Mollusca; class Cephalopoda; order Sepiida; family Sepiidae; genus Ascarosepion; species Ascarosepion bandense. The sequence goes on along the minus strand of JBBBDQ010000387.1, from coordinate 5,047,315 downwards.
TGGCCAGTCAGTATCAGGTTCTCCAGGCTCTCCTTCCTCATTGCGTGTCCCTGGAACTTCAGTTGTCTCTTCCTGATGCTCAGTATCAATTTCCTCTTTGTTGCCATTCTTTCCAACACCTCATCGTTGCTTGCATGCTCAGTCCACGATATCCGCAGCATCCTTCTGTAGAACCACGTTTCCGCTGCTTCCAGTTTTGTCCTCATTTTCGATGATATTGTCCAGCATTCACAGCCGTATTGAAGAACTGACATCACGTAGCAGTTCAGCACTCTTTTCTTTGTTTCCAGTGAGATTTTCCTGTGTGTTAGTATTTTGCTCAGCTTCTGGAACGCGTCCTTTGCCATGCCAATTCGCCTTTGGATCTCCGTGTCGCACTTTCCATCTTCAGTTAGGACACTTTCTAGGTATTTAAATTCTTGTACTTGCTTGATTCTGGTATCTCCCACATTTATTTGGCATTTTGGGTTGTACCTTTTGCTGATGACCATGCACTCAGTTTTCTTAAAGTTTATTTGTAGTCTTTTTTGTCACTCTCCATCGCTACCTTCTTATACTCTACTTTAAAAACAAGGAATTTATTAGCAGTCTCAAGAGCTCTTTCGTCCAACATCTCATCAGGAGTCACAAATTAAACGAAAAAACAGCAACGAAAATTTAAAGCAAAAAAAGGGGGAACGCTAAAATAAATATGCATATAAATATATTGTTATGGTTTATAAAATGGTGAGTGTTCTAAAAATAGAAACAGATAGACACACTGACGCCAAGAATTCAAAATTGGGCGGCAAAATAAGGTACCGTTTCATTTGGTAGGAGTAGGAGTAAGAAGTAGGAGTTAAGGACAGTAGTGTTGTGTAGGAGATTTGCAAAAGGAAAGACGCGAGTCAGTTGACCACTAGAGTCCAGAAGGTGATAGGCTCGTTTACTACTAGCATCTCACCGTGAACAGAATTTAGCTAGTCTTCTCCTGTATTCACACAAAATTTAAAGGTTGTAACTTGATGTAAAGACCTAAAGTTTTATACCAAAAATAAACATCATTAATTCAAGTTCGTGTTATCTTCCTAATTATACCAAAACGAAGCAACACAAAAATATATTTATAACGAGGGGAGAAGATATGACGTGTAAATAATTATCGGGGGACAGTTAAAATAAAATATCCCCCAACAAATAAAGAGACTTAACGAAATCCTTCTGCCGGCAAAGAGAAGGTTTTCGTAAAGATATGCAGACTGATTCAAAATATTTTAATTGATTATTGGAATCAGGCCAGCTGTGTAGTCCCCTTGGTCCTGCGTTGGCCGATATCTTTGTGGGCTACTACGAGTCTTTGCTCTTTGGCAAAATGTCTAAACCTTTCATTTATTTCAGGTACGCTGACGACACTTTTGCCATTTTTTCAAATGATAATGAAGCCGAAATTTTTTTTTCAGTAAGCTTAACTACTTATATAAGGCTTCATCCTTTACTATGAAGTGGAGAAGGACAATTGTTTGCTCTTTTTTGGACGTTCTTGTTGAGCGTAGTAGAAGAGGTTTTCTTACAAGTCATTCTACCTTTGAGGTATGGGTGCTACCGAGCGCCCATAGCTCACATATATATATATATATATATATATTACTTTAAAAACAAAGAATTTATTAACAGTCTCTAGAGCTCTTTTGTCTAACATCTCATCAGGAGAAAATCATTAGAGTCTCAAATTAAACAAAATAACAACAACGGAAATGAAGAACACAAAATGGGGAAATGCTCAAAACAAATATACATATAAATATATATTTATAGCAATAGTATTTTCGAAGGTACATGTTGATTAATTCTTGTTTCCAAATGTAAGGTTGTACGCCCCATATAACCAGCAGCGCGCGCGCACACACACACACACACACACACACAGACACACGCAGACACACACACATATATATATATATATGGGTTCATTTGGTCAATATCAGAGATAGAGCGAATGCAAAATAAATGTCCTGATCATTGCGCATATGCCGGTTCACACTCCACCCCCCGTCTATTGAACAGGTGAAGAGGGTCATCCCTTGTTCCCTGTTTAGGATGTGGTTTCCGGCTTTCTCTCTTCTAGTCTTTTCACTCTTACGTAGCCCCCTGCACACCAGTGGCGTTGCCACCTTGCTTGGGGTGACATGATTAAAACAAAAATATACATGAAGAAGACTGCTGCCGTTGAAAGTTGATTTCAATGTCCACTTGAATTTATACACACACAACGTTTATATATATATATATATATATATATATATATAATATATATATATATATAAACGTTGTGTGTGTATAAAAAAATTACCACACTAATAAAAATATTAAGCAATTTATTCAGAAGGAAAATTCTCGAGAGCACCACCATCCAGTACTACCAAAATATCAATTTGCGATCTCACCTTTGCTTAAGGAACAGATACTGAAACAGACTAACATACATAACAAAAAGTCCAAGGAAAACGGTTGAATTCCCTTCATTTTGACATCTCGTGATATTGCACTACATATGAAGGAGTTCTAAAACTAAAATATTCTGTTAATCATAATGAATGATTTGTGGGCGTTTTTTAAATACTTGCTAATATTGTTTGTTTATAGATATGTAATTTGGAATAAAGTTCATTTCGTCTTTTTGCCTTGATAAAGTCTATCACAGGACAAAACGCGTTGGCGAGCTAAATACAGTTTTCCTCTTGTCTTCTTTTTATTTAACTATATATATAAAATGTAGTTTTAAAGTGTTATAATTATAGGTAAAATGGCTAAAAATCAAGGATAGTGTGCGTTCAAGCATGAACCAGACTGTCGCCACGTAGTGTGGATCTCAGTGTCCCATTATGCATATATATATAGTAAATTTAATAAATGAGGTTATCATCATCCGGTTCAAACTCCTCTCCGGTCTTTTAAACAGAAGTCGAGGTTTATAATTTTTTTACTGTTTCGAACTGAGTTTTCAGTTTTTTCTAAGGTCTGCTTCAGCTTCATAATTCTAACGCTTGTCCATTAAGACACATATATAACTTAATACAATGACCATCTACCTTCATTTGCTCTCGGACCTTGTAATGGGTGAATATCAATAAAAAATAGATTTTGATCTAAAAATGCTGTTCTCATTAAAGAGTAAACAACTTCTGTGTGCTGTGTGCTGTCAGGACGTAGGAAATCATGGCTCTCCACAGTTTCCTGTCCTTTGTAGCACTTAATAAATTTTGTCTTTCTGCTCTTTCCTTTTCCCAAATTCTATTCTGACAACCATTTACACAAGGACGTTAGATAGGTTATGCTCTGCTTTTCTTTGTTCCTTCTGTCTTCCATATGTCATGTTAATTTTAATTTTTGTCAGTATCTCTTCCATCATTATGTGCCCTAGAAATTTTATTAAGATATATATATATATATATATATATATATATATACTATAGGCATCTGCAGACAGATCTGTTTTGCTGTATTACAGCACATCAGTACGGCTTAGACTTCGTTCGCTTCCTATCCCAGGATTGAAACCCGACCGAATCGGCGTCAGTCGGCTATTCTACCCCTAGGCCATGAGCGTCCGGCAGGTATAAAAGTTCTTTTGCTTCCATTTTCTCGGCACATGTTTAGTCCATGTTATGCTCAGCATCTTTCAGTACAACAAAATTTCTGTTGCCGCCAGTCTTTTCTTCATATATGAGAAGATTGTCCAGCATTCGTTGCCACATAGGAGACCGGATATTATATAACAGCTTAAGGCTCTTTTCTTTGTTTTTGAAGAGAATTTTCTTATTTCGTAATTTTTTCCTTTTCTTTGTGCCTCTTGTCTTCAATATGCTCCTTTTTGTCCTGGGTATGACGGTAAACTGCATCTGGCAGCAAGGCCTCTGATTGAGAGGTTGTGAGGAGCATGGAACCACCTCTTAATTGCTGTTGTTTCCAGATCCACCCTGACCCGAAGTGGTAGCAAGGCCTCTGATTGAGAGGTTGTGAGGAGCATGGAAGCACCTCTTAATTGCTGTTGTGCCCAGGTTCACCCTGACCCGAAGTGGTAGCAAGGTCTCTGATTGGGAGGTTGTGAGGAGCATGGAACCACCTCTTAATTGTTGTTGTTCCCAGGTCCACCCTGACCCGAAGTGGTAGCAAGGCCTCTGATTGGGAGGTTGTGATGAGCATGGAACCACCTCTTAATTGCTGTTGTTCCCAGGTCCACCCTGACCCGGGATGGTAGGATCTGTTAGGATTCCAGCTATGTGAAAATAGTTAACCCCCGAACTGGTGTCAAAACACTATGAAACTATAAAAATAGATTATTATAGAAAAATATAAAGTTTTTTTAAGGAAAAATATTATCAACAATACAGTTTTGAAGAAAAAATATATTACCAGAACACATTTTTAAGGAAAAAAAATATTACCTGCAATACATTTTTTCATACAAAACTAGAAGACATTTTCAGATTCTAAAATAAAAAAAAATTCATCAAAATTAAATCAACCTTCTTACTATAACCGATAATTTAAAACAAATACCTACAAACCTTGCCTTTTTGGCGTTAAATAACCCACAGAAGTTGATATGCCGTTAAACAAAACTCAAACTCAATATGTCCCTTCGTTGCTATGACGCTCGGCATTTGTTAGACACCAACGCTGACCAAAAGGATGCAATTTTAATGACAAAAAAATGTAATTTATTGAGGCGAACCTATAATGAAAGGGCATTAAATTTTATTTTAGCGAAATTTACCTACAAAAGCATACAAAACAGCTTCTTTTATAAAATATATTATGGCATAATTATAAAGAAAAATTATACAAACAAACGTAGTAAAAAAAACAAAAACTGAATGTGGCCTTTAATCATTTTACAGTGGTGTTCACCCCGTAAAATTCGCTGAGGTCACTCGAAATATAGCATTACAGAGTTAGAGGCAGAGATTATGGAGATCGATGCAGAAGATAACGTTTAATCCCCAAATTGAAAAGGTTACAGTTTTAGCAGTGGTTCGTGGTTGGATGCTGCTCGAGTGGCACTTTCATTTCACCAGGGATATATGAAGGGAATGAGGATGGTTCGCTCTAATGTGCGTGGAATGGTGGATCTTAGGCGGAGATGTTGGGACTGGTGAAACTAAGAAGTGTAGTTCGTCTGAATAGTCTCTATGGATATACAGCAGCGAAAGACTTACGACGAAAAACTGTCGGCGAGGAAAGGGGTTGCAGAGTGGAAAATAACTCTAAGTCTACAAGAACGCAGTGACACTTTTAGACTTTATTGAGAGTGGAAAGCGAAGACTGTGCAGCTCTCGTCAATATATGGCAGCAATACTCCGATTTCGGTAGTTTGATGTGAACACCGAGATACATTGGACATGAAATTCTAAATTCGCTTTCTTTTGTAGCTCTTAACAAACTGTGTCCTTTTGCAATCTCTTCTAAACTCTGTTCTGCCATCTATTTGTATCTGCTCATTAGGCAGCTTATGAATATTTGTCTTTTGTCGCTTTTGCTTTCAATATGTCCTGCGAGTGTCAAAGTTTCCAAATCCTCTTTCCTCAGTAGATACCCTAGACATTTCAACAATCTCTTCTGGGTGTTATTTAAAAGTGACTATTTTGTTTCCATTTTTTTCTAAATCTTCGTCATTGCTCACGTGTTCAGTCTATGGTATTCTCCTCGCTCTTTTGTAGAATCACGTTATCGTTGCTCAAAGTCTTTTCATCATTTGTGTGGTGGTTGTCCAGCATTCACTGCTATATAAGACGACAGATACTACATAACAGTTCAATATTTTTTAGTGCTGGTATAGTATGTGGCAGACAAAATCCTGTCACTAGTCTAGTATGTGGCCTAAATTTTGAATGTAGCGGACGAAATTCTGTCGCCGGTATAGTATGTGTCCTACGAAATTCTGTCTCCGGCATAGAATGTGTCCTACAAAATTCTGTCTCCGGTGTAGTATATGTCCTACAAAATTCAGTCTCCGGTATAGTATGTGTCCTACAAAATTCAGTCTCCGGTATAGTATGTGTCCTACAAAATTCAGTCTCCGGTATAGTATGTGTCCTACAAAATTCAGTCTCCGGTATAGTATGTGTCCTACAAAATTCAGTCTCCGGTATAGTATGTGTCCTACAAAATTCAGTCTCCGGTATAGTATGTGTCCTACAAAATTCAGTCTCCGGTATAGTATGTGTCCTACAAAATTCAGTCTCCGGTATAGTATGTGTCCTACAAAATTCAGTCTCCGGTATAGTATGTGTCCTACAAAATTCAGTCTCCGGTATAGTATGTGTCCTACAAAATTCAGTCTCCGGTATAGTATGTGTCCTACAAAATTCAGTCTCCGGTATAGTATGTGTCCTACAAAATTCAGTCTCCGGTATAGTATGTGTCCTACAAAATTCAGTCTCCGGTATAGTATGTGTCCTACAAAATTCAGTCTCCGGTATAGTATGTGTCCTCACAAAAATTCAGTCTCCGGTATAGTATGTGTCCTACAAAATTCAGTCTCCGGTATAGTATGTGTCCTACAAAATTCAGTCTCCGGTATAGTATGTGTCCTACAAAATTCAGTCTCCGGTATAGTATACTTGTCCTACCAAAATTCAGTCTCCGGTATAGTATGTGTCCTACAAAATTCAGTCTCCGGTATAGTATGTGTCCTACAAAATTCAGTCTCCGGTATAGTATGTGTCCTACAAAATTCAGTCTCCGGTATAGTATGTGTCCTACAAAAGTTCATAGTCTTCCGGTATAGTATGTGTCCTACAAAATTCAGTCTCCGGTATAGTATGTGTCCTACAAAATTCAGTCTCCGGTATAGTATGTGTCCTACAAAATTCAGTCTCCGGTATAGTATGTGTCCTACAAAATTCAGTCTCCGGTATAGTATGTGTCCTACAAAATTCAGTCTCCGGTATAGTATGTGTCCTACAAAATTCAGTCTCCGGTATAGTATGTGTCCTACAAAATTCAGTCTCCGGTATAGTATGTGTCCTACAAAATTCAGTCTCCGGTATAGTATGTGTCCTACAAAATTCAGTCTCCGGTATAGTATGTGAACTACGAAATTCTGTCTCCGGCATAGTGTCTGTCCTACGAAATTCGGTCTCCGACATAGTGTGTGTCCTAGGAAATTCGGTCTCCGGCAAAGTGTGTGTCCTAGGAAATTCGGTCTCCGGCAAAGTGTGTGTCCTAGGAAATTCGGTCTCCGGCAAAGTGTGTGTCCTAGGAAATTCGGTCTCCGGCAAAGTGTGTGTCCTAGGAAATTCGGTCTCCGGCATAGTATGTGTCCTAGGAAATTGTGTCTCCGGCATAGTATGTGTCCTAGGAAATTGTGTCTCCGGCAGAGTGTGTGTCCTAGGAAATTGTGTCTCCGGCAGAGTGTGTGTCCTACGAAATTGTGTCTCCGGCATATTATATGGCCTACGAAATTGTGTCTCCGGTATAGTATGTGTCCCGCGAAATTCTCTCTCCGGTACAGTATGTGGACTACCTTAAATACGTATTATAAGGAAAAAATTATAACTGCCTGGTAAAGGATTAAGGTGAAGGAAAATATTTAGTTTCAATAGTCGATTACTTATATCTATGAATATATTTTTTACTGAGGGAGGACACATTCATACTAGGCCACATGCTATACCAGAATGAATGAGGCATGTCATATAATATACCGGCACCCTCTTTTCTTTGTTTCCAATGGCATTTTCCTGATTCTTAATACTTTATTTAGCTTTTGGAAGGCATTTCTTGTTATTCCAAATGCACCCCTGTTTTTCGGTGATGCACATTCCACCTTCTGTTAAATTCTAGAAATTTATTTGATGTATTTGTTTGGTTTGGGTGTTTCCAATTTATTTGCATGTTGGGCTGTTCCATAAGTGGGGCTTACTGGATTTTCCCCGCTAATTATTTTTACGTTATCTTTAGATTGAATCAAGTTACTTCTTAGTCTTTTGGCATATTTCATGTAGTCATTTAGTTGACTACAGTTATTTTAATAAATAGTTTGAAAGATTTATCATAAAATATCATCCATAAATGACCATTCTAACCTGCCTATAAACTATTGTATACAAACAATAAATTTCTTCTGTTTTTATTTAGATCTTATTTTATCTGATGACAAAATCAGACATTCATCTTAGATTTTAAGTTGAATTGGTTTTGTTCATAGTAAAAAAAAAAAAGTAGGCTAGTCGTAAGGGTCATTTTTCTGAACAGATTGTTTGGTCTTTTTTATGTATTTTATTCAGTTCTTTTTCTAGTAAATAATATCAAGATCCTTCTTTTTTACGATTTGAATCTATCGAATTTAGTGGAAATATGCACAGTTAGCATGCCAATAAACGTCAATGGTTCTATTTGTTCATATATTTATTTTACCTTTAAATTTCCGTAACTTCCGTTAGTTCGTCCGTGTGTCACATCTAAAATAGCCGGCTCACGGCCATACCACGTTGAATACACCGGTTCTCGCTCGATCACCGAAGTTAAGCAACTTTGAGGCTGATCAGTACTTATATGGGTGGCAGCTTGGGAATACCAGGTGCTGTAAGCGTTTAGTGACGGATGTGCGTTGTGGTGCAGTGGATATTGGCTCGGAAAGAGAAATCGGTGAGCCAAGTTCGAATTCCAGTTGAATACCCTGCATTCACTTAAGCACTGATACCCTTGGCAAAGGTATTAATCCGTCCCTTCTCTCCACTTATGGATTAAATAACAGGATAGGACTTGGGGACCCTGCCCTTAAAAAAACAAATCCCAATGAATCTTGATACTCGAAAAGGAAAAAAATATTACTGGACACAAAACTTATATAAAAACAACAATAAATTGTTGAAAATAAAAAGGTATTACCAACAATAAATAAATAAATATTTAGTTGGCATTAAATGACCCGCCGAGGTTGATATGCCATAAAAACAAAACAAAAAAAAATCTAAAATAGCTATTTTTTTACTGATCAAAACCAAATTTTGAAGAGGCGTGTAAACAGCTAATGGGGTACAATGTAGTGTTTTACAAGGGTGCACAAAAATTGCGAAATGAGGTCTTTACGAAAGTACTAACAGTATAGACCGGCGATGTCCGGGTGTAATGAAAGCTTTAACATTAATCCATGGTCCTGAAGCTCAGACTCTTTGGACGGTGGCACGAAAAACGTAGATTGTTAAAATGTTGATCTCGAAGCCGTAGAACTTACTAAAATGAATGGATGTCAGTCAAATTTTGATTTCCGGTATCGATGTCAAATAAGTTTTCCGTCGCAAACTGAATTTTGAAGGCTAAATAAGTCCTCTGAGTAAATAGCATCATGGCTGAAGCTAAGAACTACAATTATACCTACTTAGAGCCAAACCCGAAGCAAAAAACAAAATAAAATGGCTGAAAACATGATTTAATCAGATCCGATAGGATAACGGGGTATCGATTTCCAATATCGGAGTCAAATAAGTCACCCAAGAATAAACTAACCTAAGTAATTCCATGAAAACCTATCGTATCCATAGGAAGTAAAATTGGAGAAAATGAGCCATATTGAGAGCCAAATATCGGTTTTTGATCAGATTCGATAGAATATCGGAGGGATTGATTTCCGATATCGGGGAAAATGAGTCGTCTGAGAAGATCTACTCATGTTTGATACTAAAAACTATAATTTTACCCAGTTAGAGCAAATTCTGCAGCAAGAACTACGATAAAATGATTGAAATCCTGATCTTGATCAAACCTGATCGGATATCGGGGTATCGATTTCTGATATCGCGGGGGAGGGATCGGAAAAAATAAGTAAGCCTAAAAAATATTTGTGAAGTTTGGTGAGAATGAGATAAAATTGTGGATTTCTATAAAGGACATACAGACAAACAGAAAGAAAGACACACACACACACACACACACACACACACACAAACCTTGCCTTTTATTCATATAGATTTTTCCAAACAAAAATTAAATTAATAGGAACTAAAAAACATTATAAAAGTAGGCAAATCAGATACTGAAAATTTAATTAAATTATAATTAAAATGGCGTCATTTGCGCTGGGTACTATATCCCCATGGTTAGTGTTCTCGGGTTAATAAAAATGCAATATTGTTTTTGTTTTTTTGTATATCGTTTAAGTTATATATATATATATATATATATATATATATATTCAGTTAGATAGTTGTGACTTTGTAACCCTGTGTTTCATGCTCTTGCGATCGTCAGACAAACTATTATTTTTTTGTTAAATATTGGATTTAATTGGAGTAGATAGACTGAACTATCGCCCGGTTCACACTCCACCCAAATCTATTGAACAGGTGTAGAGGCTCATCCCTTGTTCCCTGCTTAGGACGTGGTTTCCGGTTTTCTCTTTTCCAATCTATTCACTCTTACGTAGCCCCCTGCACACCAGTTGCCTTACCACCTTGCTTGGGGAGGATGTGATTTTAAAAAAAAATGATACAATATGAAAACAAGCCTTGAAAGAAATATTTTCCTGAAAAATTTTTTGAGAGAAATATTTTATAAATTTCAAATGAAAGCAGTACTGACTGCTCAGTCAATGAATACCAAATGTTTCCTTATAGGGAAATACCAAATGTTTCCTTATAGGGAAATACCAAATGTTTTCTTATAGGGAAATACTGTATCAAATATGATACGAATGGCCCTAGAGGGTTAAGTTTGCGATGCGGTTTTATGACGGTTGTAGTAAAACCAATATATGTACTGGGTTTTTGATTAGTATCAGAGATGCAATCTCTGAATGGGCATGTAAATTGGTACACTACATTGGTTTTTTGTAGAGAATTTAGTTTAGTGCTTGTTGGGTTATTATAGACTATGAGGTCAATTGTTTTAAACTTTTTTAAACTTCAACCACGCTCTCCCTTGGACTTACATGTCATCTTTCTGATCAGAGTACTATTAAACAACATTTCTCTGAAAAACATAAACATGTAGGTAATATCAGACAGATTTTGGTCAACAATACGGTGATCCTTACTCATACACACAGTAAGAGGAACCTGCAGATATTGGAGGCCATGTACATCAAATCTAAACAACCAACACTCAATAAAATCAACTTTAAAACAGGAAATAACATATTACATTGCATTTGACTACATGGTTTGGTTGTCATTTCGCGCTATCCCGCGGTGTGACGTCATAAAACCGCATCGCAAACTTAAGAACTGCGTTTATTATTTTTGGTAACTATTACCGTTGCCAAGCGGAGTTTTATGTCAACACAAAATAAAATCGTCGGTGATGGTGGATTTTATAATATTTCAGTTTAAACAACCTCTCTGAAGATGGCTCATATGAGCCGAAAGCTTAGAAGAAAACCAATAAATAATTATCCAAATGTTGGAGAATTTTTGTCTTTATTTTCAACTGAAATTAAAGCAAAAATACGACGTTTAGAACGGCTCATGATTAAACATAATAGACATTCATGGTCTCTTATATTTAATAGCATATGTTTAGAAAATATATATATATATATATATGTGTGTGTGTGTTTAATTCTGTTAATATAGAATGCACAGTAGTAACACTGTATATATAAACAGAGTGGGGAGGGTTTCAAATGGCAGACGATTTCAAGAATAGTTCTAATATAATCGAGACAAGGCATAATTAGCGTGAAGGTAGTTTAATGAAGGTGAGGAGTGCAGATAGCCTCGCCAATGTAAATGATATCCTACATTAAAATGTTGAATATTTGAATATATTACTGCCAAACGGATTTCCGAGACACAACCTATTGTTGAAACCAGGAATACCATTAACACCATTGCGCGATATAAATCCTAGGAAAGGTTTATGTAATGAAATAACTTTTACGTTCGACAAACTTATTGACGACAGACGACTGCAGGGTACCATCTGTGGGGCACTAACGATGGTATTAACCCCAAGAATAAGATTTATTCTTAAACCATCCGAAAATAATTTCGAATCGAAAAGAATCCATTTTCCAGTTTGCTCTGTGTTTGAGAGAAGCATAAAGAAATCTCAAGGTCAAACACTTTAAGTTAGAATTGGGTTCCAGAAAGAAATATTTACGACTAACCGGTTTTATGTTGCCTGCTTAAGATAAAAAAATCCTAAGTATTTATTCTTCGCTGTTAAAAGAAAAAGAAAAAAAATTAAATGTTGTTTGTCATGAAATCGTATAAAATGAAATTAAAGAAATTATTAAACTGCAATGTTTGGTTTTTGTCGTAGTGTTTTTCTGAACAAATTTGTTTATTCTAATTTTACTGATTAGTTTGCGATATTGGGCGAAAGGCAGAGTTTAAAATCCCGACAAAAGATGTTAGCGATAACTTAGACAATCTAAACTTATTTATAAATGGAACTTTGTCTGTGTGTCCGTTACCTATAGACTCCGAAACGGCTGAACCGATTTTCTTGAAATTTTACACAGTTGTACGATAAGCGCCTGCGAGTGTTCTTAGCTAGTCTTTGTGTAGAGCTACCCCCGATAAATATCAAAATTCGAAAAAATCGGGTTATAGAAGGAGTGGTCCGATTTTAACCAAATTTGATACACTCATAGACAAAGGCATAAGAAACAATATTCAGAGGTTTCAAGGTTGCAGTTCTTACAATAGTGCAGAAAATTTATAATATATATACATATATATAAAAAGCAAGATGTTTGTATGTGTGTGTCTGTTTATCTGCGTGTATATCTGTAATTTTTTCAGCCTTTTTATTTTAGTTTTTGCTTCGGGTTTGGCTCTAAGTAGGTATAATTGTAGTTCTTAGTTTCAGCCGTTATACCATTTACTCAGAGGACTTATTTAGCCTTCAAAATTCAATTTACGACGAAAAAAACTTATTTGATATCAATAGCAGGAAATCAAAATTTGACTTACATCCATTCATTTTTCTTTCAGTCTACGGTTTCACTTTAACTGGAAACAACTATTGCTTTGTAGTCTTTCGTGCCAACGTCCAAAGAGTCTGAGCTCCAGGGCCATGGATTAGTTTTAAAGCTTTCATTACACCCGGGCAACGCCGGGCTATACTGCTAGTATATATATATATATATATATATATATATATATATATATAATGTATATGCGATTGGTAAATTGTCGCAATTATTTTATTAGGTGTGATTGGTAAATTGTCGCAATTATTTTATTATTTCAAATATTCTTTAGGCTGAGTCTGAGCTCCAGGACCATGGGTTAGTTTTAAAACTTTCATTACACCCGAGCAACGCCGGGCTATACTGCTAGTATTAAATACCGCGAGGACATCAGCATGCGCCAGCATATTGGAAAAAGAATCTAGTACAATGAATTTTCAATATTTGTTTGGGGAAAATTAAGTCTTATTAAAATACAAATACCCCCACTATTTCACAAACAATTTAATGGTTAAAAATAACAAATACTTATTGAATAAAAATCAGTATTGTTTCTTGTAGTCTTTTCTTCAAGATTTTATACGCAAGAATCTAGTTTCCATTTTGCATTGCGTTCACGAGAACTATAAAGAATTAAGAATGTCAAAAACTTCAAAAAGTTGGAATTTGGTTCCAGAATGAAACGTTTACGAATGGCCAGTCATATGTTGCATGCCCAAGAGTAAGAAACTTTAAGAATTCTTCGCTGATAAAAAAAAGAAAAAGGATAAAAGAATGTTAGCAACAATACTAAATACGGCGAGAATTTTAACACGCATCAGCGTGTTGCAAAAAAAAAAAAATAGTCAGTCACTTAACTGACACACGCTTGGACGATCATGTCTCGAAAGAGACATGACTGACTGGGCAGAAGATTACCCCGCAGTAGGTTGCCATTGCTTTCTGCGGTAGACTGGTTGCCGACCAAGGCTATAGAACCCAGTCTGTCCTGCTATTTAACCCATAACTGGAAGAAAGAGACAGATTAATACCTTTCCTAAGGGTATTTGCGCGTAAGTGAATACAATGGATTCAACTGGAATTCGAACTCGGCTCCTTGGTTTCTCGCTCCGAGCCGATATCCACTGTACAACAACGCACATCCTAAGTAAATAGACCGATACTATTTATTGGCGATTTGCGAAGCGGGCCTTTGCCATGACTTTCTTCATATGAAGATGATTTCAGACTGAGTCAAAAGCATGGGAAAAAAAACAACGTTTTCGAGGGGTATTATAATCACCACTCACGCCTAGAATGCACGTCTGCAAAACAATGGATAAAAGAGTTTGTTTATTTGGTGACATAGATATTGTGAATTCAATCCCTGGCAGTACTAACTGGAAACGGGCGAGCAATAACTGAACAGTACCAAATAAGATAATAACAAGATGGTATATCTAGACATGGGCAATGGAACGAGAACAGTCTCCCCTCGTAGATTAAATAAAGGGATTTAGTTCAGAATTGCTCTGAGGAAACGCTGTGTTAATAACAAATACAGAGGACCGAATATAAACAGTCGACAGAACCATTCTAAATTCAAATATTTCCGGTAAACGCCGCAGAAATGTTTTCATTTGGGCTTCAAGTGTTCGTGGGGTGGGGTGGTCTTCAAGAGATTTCGTTAGTGTTTAGAGATTTGTTTCGATTGCCATATTTGCAGTTAAAAAAAAAAAGCGGACCTGAAGCAGACTACCACCACGTTTAATTTCGTCGTTTTTCATTGTTTTTTTTTTACTTCTTTCCGCGCAGTCCTATCGATTGTGACTTAAACTTTCCGATTATCAAAAAAGAATTTTGAAAAATTAAAATATTTAAACAAATTTTTTTGTGGGGGGGGGGGGGGGGCGGTGGGGTCAGTTTCTCAAACAACGTTAAAGTAAATCGATCCTCCATTTTTCATCCACTCACGTTGGAGTCGCTTTGTTTATGTTAATTTCTTTGTTTTTCATTTTTTCTTTTTACTTTTTTCAGCGAAGTTTTATTGATTGTGACTTAAACTTTCCAATTATCAAAAAAAAAAAAATTGTAAATTTTACAATATTTAAAAAAATGGGTGGGGGTCAGTTTCTCATAGAACGTTATAATAAATCGATCTTCCATTTTCAAGCCACTATAAGGTTGTATGAGAAACTTCCCCCCGCCTAAAATTGTTTAAATATTGAAATTTTTGCAATTTTTTTGTCATTCGTAAAATTTAAGGTGTAAAAGATAATATTGCACTGAAACAAAGTCCCAAAAAATTGATAATGAACAAATTTACAGGTGGCGGTAATGTCGTACCGTCGAATGGTTGCAAAATGGAGGCTCGATTTACTATAACGTTGTATGAGAAACTGATCCCCCCACCCAGAAAATGTTTAAATATTGAAATTTTTCCAATTTTTTTTTTTGTCGAACATAAAGTTAAAGAGGTAATCATTAGGACTGCGCTGAAAAAAAAAAAAAAAAAGAAAAGAAAAAAAAAGCAATGAAATTAAACGTGGTAGTTATCTGCTTCAGGTCCGCCAAAAAAAAAAAAAAAAAAAGTAACGATCTTTATTCGATATTCTTTTATTTATCTTCTATGCACCATCTTTTCAGGACGTTGGCGATCCTGGGTCCCATTATTTCTGTTCCTTTGTAACCTTTAATAAATTGTGTCTTTTTGCAATCGAATTTCTAGTCCATGCACAAGGAGACATTATTCAAATCTTAAAGCTTGTAATGTATCATGTATCGTTTAAGATTTAAATATAGCCAGGTTATAAAAGTCAGTATTGAGATTTTTTTCTCGAATTACTAGATTTTGACACTAGCGCTAATCAGTTGTAAACTATATTCTTATTAGAGGAAGAAATAAGAGATCTCCAATGGATACTCGACGTAACACGAAGAAGTTCAACGAACATTTCAACCTTAAAAGTTATGCATTGAGACAGAATGAATAGTAGTGGGATAATTTGCATAAAGCGCATATATATATATATATATATATATATATATATATATTAATCAAGATGTTTGTGTGTGTGTCTGTCTGTATGTCCTTTATACAAATCAGCAATTTTTATCCGATTCTCACCAAACTTCGCACAATTATTCTTTAGGCTTCTCGGCAGGTCATGGAATACGTATTTTTCCCGATTTCTACCCGATATTGGAATTCGATACCAGGATATCGGATCAGGTCTGATCCAGATCAGGATTTCAGCCCTTTTATCGTGGTTCTTGCTGCCGAATTTGCTCTAACTTGGTAAAATTATAGTTTTTAATCTCAAACATTAGCAGATCTTCTCAGACGACTCATTTTCTCAGATATCGGAAATTGATACCTTCGATATTCTATCGAATCTGATCAAAAACCCATATTCAGCCATCAATACGGCTCATTTTATCCAATTTTACTCCCGATGGGTACGATAAGTTTTCATGGACTTATTTAGGTTAGTTTATTCTTGGATGACTTATTTGACTCCGATATTGGAAATCGATACCCCGATATCCTATCGGATCTGATTAAATCATGTTTTCAGACATTTTATTTTGTTTTTTGCTTCGGGTTTTGCTCTAAGTAGGTTTAATTGTAATTCTTAGTCTCAGCCATGATACCATTTATTCAGAGGACCTATTTAGCCTTCAAAATTCAGTTTACGACTGAAAACTTATTTCATATCGATACCAAGAAATCAAAATTTGACTTACATCCATTCATTTTTCTTTCAGTCTATGGTTTCACTTTAACTGGAAACAACTATTGCTTTTTAGTCTTCTGTGCCAACGTCCAAAGAGTCTGAGCTCCAGGACCATGGATTAGTTTTAAAGCTTTCATTACACCCGAGCAACGCCGGACTATCCTACTAACATATATATATATATATATATA
Organism: Ascarosepion bandense; assembly: GCA_037127315.1. Taxonomy (NCBI): domain Eukaryota; kingdom Metazoa; phylum Mollusca; class Cephalopoda; order Sepiida; family Sepiidae; genus Ascarosepion; species Ascarosepion bandense. The sequence goes on along the minus strand of JBBBDQ010000387.1, from coordinate 5,030,507 downwards.
TATATATGCGATTGGTAAATTGTCGCAATTATTTTATTATTTCAAATATTCTTTAGGCTGATTCTGAGCTCCAGGACCATGGGTTAGTTTTAAAGCTTTCATTACACCCGAGCAACGCCGTGCTATACTGCTAATTATATCATAAATGTATAAAGTCAAATTTTAAATATGGAAAAAAGATAATAAATTCTGAAATGCATCAAGATAGTTATTTACTTGTATTTATATTTGGATTATTGTCTATATTTTTGTTGTTATTTTTTACAACGTTTCGACTTTGAAGTCGTCTGACCTTCTTCAGAGTCTGGGAAATGAGAACTGTAAATTAACAATCGGGTAGATTGAATATCTTCTTTCTTTATTTATTTTTTATCCTGTTCGAATTTTTCTCAACCTGTTTCTATTTAATTTAAATATGTATTACCCAGACTAAGGATTGAACCCACAACCACTATATCAACAAACACACAAACTAAACCTTTGATTCATTTGACTGTATTCCAGTGGAAGAACTCTTCATCTCAGAAATTCAGATGGCACAAATGTCAATGTAAAGAGTAGGAATAACTCTAAAAGGTCAACCTGAATTCAGGAATCGTCTACGATAGTAAAAGAAAATACCTGATGGTTGACAAACATAGCCAAATGAAAGGAAAACAGATGGAGCAAAAGCTTGGTTGACTGATGTCCAATCGATAAGATACGTTGAAGACCAAGATAAGAAGTAAAGAATACTTTACTAGTGAAGCGTGACAAAAAAGCACTTACAGGGGGAATTTTCACTTGCATATTCATAGTAATCTCTTTCTCTATCGATGTAGGCGATAATGGTTCTCCATAGCTTCCTCACTTTTGCTTTTAACAACACTTGATAATTTACTCCACTTCACTTTTACTGTGTGATACTTGCTATTCAGAAGTGTTTCTGTTTTTATGACCAACAGGAAAGTCTAGGAATAAAGAATTTCAAAGATCTTAACACAAAAATGTTGTAGAATTTAACTTATTTATAAATGGAACTTTGTGTGTTTATATGTGTGTCTGTGTGTGTCCGTTACCTATAGATTCCGAAACTGCTGAACCGATTTTCTTGAAAATTTACTCAGTTGTACTATAAGCGTCTGAGAGTGATCTTAGCTAGGTTTTGTGTCGAGGTACCCCCGATAAATATCGAAAATTGAAAACTCGGGTTATAGAAGGAGTGGTCCGATTTTAATCAAATTTGATACACTCACAGACAAAGACATAAGAAACAATATTCAGAAGTTTCAAGGTTGCAGTTCTTACAATAGTGCAGAAAATCAATAATATATATATATATATATATATATATATATATATATATATATATATTTATATAAAGCAAGATGTTTGTGAGTGTGTGTCTGTTTATCTGCCTGTATGTCTGTATTTTTTTCAGCCCTTTTATTTTAGTTTTTGCTTCGGGTTTGGCTCGAAGTAGGTATAATTGTAGTTCTTAGTCTCAGACATTTGATACACTCATAGACAAAGATATGAGAAACGATATTCAGAAGTTTCAAGGTTGCAGTTCTTACAATAGTGCAGAAAGTCGATAATATATATATATATATAAGGCAAGATGTTTGTGTGTGTGTCTGTTTATCTGCCTGGATGTCTGTATTTTTTTTTTCAACCCTTTTATTTTAGTTTTTGCTTTGTGTTTTGCTCTAAGCAGGTATAATTGTAGTTCTTAGTCTCAGTCATGATACCAGTGACTCAGAGGACTTATTTAGCCTTCAAAATTCACTTTACGACGAAAAAAACTTATTTGATATCGATAGCAGGAAATTAAAATAAGATTTACATCCATTCATTTTTCTTTCAGTCTACAGTTTTGTTTTAACTGGAAACAACTATTGCTTTTTAGTCTTTCGGGCCAACGTCCAAAGAGTCTGAGCTCCAGGACGATGGATTAGTTTTAAAGCTTTCATTACACCCGAGCAACGCCGGGCTATATTGCTAGTAATAAATAAATGTCAATATGGTTAAGTATCTATCTACTTATCTGTAAGCAAAAATGATATGTACGGGTAGCACCTTTTCTTATTTTAATTCTCTGACGAATCATGATTATTAATAATTGAATAAGTTCCCTGTATGTTCCAGGTTTTCAATTGCACTAAAGCAGACGTTAAATACACGTGTGTATTATAGGCTACATTTTCTTTTTCTGTCTTCTCAATCAAACCAATAAGCGTCTCTTATAAATCTTTTTTTTTTTTGCAATCAAAACCAAATTTACATCATTCGGACTAATGTCCTCATCTTTGTTGCCATTTTACGACGTTTCGGCCGTTGTACGCTCCAGCCTTCTTCAGGTCCTAGGAATTTCGAACCGATCCCTTTATTAAAATCACTGGAGTATATCATTCTAACTCCTTGCCTAACGCCTCTTCTGGTGGTCATGAGTTATCTCTTTCTAACCCTCTAAGTTACTTGTTCACCACTGCTGTAGCCTAGTATTGAACTCACAACTTTTTGGGTCAAGTCACAGTTAGTTGGTTAGTTAGGAGATCGCCTTCAGATCTCTGTGTTGCACTTTCCGTCTTCTGTTAGAACACTTCCCAGGTATTTGAATTTTTGTATCTGCTTGATTTTAGTATCCCCCCCTACCTGTATTTGTCATTTTGGGCTGCTCTTTTTGTTGATGACCAGGCATTCGGTTTTCTTGCAGTTTATTTGTAGTCCTTTTTTGTCACTCTCTTCATCTACCTTCTGTAGGGGGTCTTGTAGTTTCCTTTCTGTGTTTGCAATCAGCACTGAATCATCTGCGTATCTAATGTTGACATTACCAAGCTGAAAGTGGAATCTGAAATGTTGCGTTGAGAAAACTCATCACAATAATGCTTCAAATGCCCTTTTATTAACATTAACTGTCATTAACTTAACATTTTTAATTTAATTGTAAAAAACATAGTTGAACAAATGAAAATCTAGAATTGATTATCTTAATGGTACAATTCAAAAGAATTTTACCATTTCTAACATTTTTCTTTTTTAAATATCGTGTTACGGATTAAAGTGTGCAAATGTAGAGAATTATACTTGATCAAATTATTGATGTCTTAAAACCAAATAATAAACTGAAATTTAGGGTGAAAAGATATTTTTTGTCATATTATGATTAAACAGAACATCATCAGTGTACATAATTTTGAGAAGTGTCATTATCACGACAGGCGATATTCTTATAACTAAACTGATTCCTTATGCTGTTTTTTTTCCAGGTATTTAAATTTTTGTTCCTGCTTGATTTTAGTTACCCCCCTTTTGTAGTTCTTTCTTGTCAATCTCTTCAGCTAACTGTAAGCGTTTCACGTGTCGAAATTTAAATTCTAACTGGTATAAAAAAAAATTCGGTTAAAAATATAACGATTAAATTGGAAGGACGGGAAAAGTTAAAACCTTTTTAAGGGAGTTTAAAACTACTTCTATGACGACACTTGCTAATTAACTATACCTTTTCGACTTCAAAATGATAATAATCAACGTCAAAATGGACTTTCTGGTAAAAAAATTAATCAACTTCAAAATGGATTAATCAACTTCAAAATAAGATATAATCCACTTCAAATTGGATAAATCAACTTCAAATTGAGAATTAATATAATACTTATAAATTTAATATTTATTCTTTTTTTCTTATTTAAAAGGGATATAAAAAATATATATAAACGTTCCTAAGAAGTTTATTTAAGAGATTACATCATCTGAGTTAATTACAGAGGGAAGTAATCTCTGTATTCCTGATACGAAATTAGTGCAAGTCTCAGGGGAAATGTTATTTATTGCCTCGGAGATCATCGCTTCTAACTTGCTGAGGCGGAATTCTTTAGTAGTCAAAGATCCCTGGCCATAACCTCTTAAAATTCCAAAAATTGAGTCTGCCATACTTCTTTTTACGCCAGCTTTAATGACTGACCAAACCTTTTTAATAGGATTTGAAGTTGTTTAATTTTTTTTTACCTGAAAATAAGTTAACTTTGAAGTTGATTATTATCATTTTCAAGTTGAAAAGGTATAGTTACGTTGGTTAAAAATTAAAAATTAAAGTTCGATCATGATATTTTAATATCCTAGTTTTTTCTGGTAAGTACATTAAATTTATCACTCAGATTAATGGGAGTATATGCTGAGCCTATTAAATTCTAATGTCATTTACTTACGCGCAAATACCCTTGCGAAAGGTATTAATCCGTCTCTTCCCTACAGTTATGGGTTAAATGACAGGACAGATTGGATTCTATAGCCTTGGCTGGCAACCAGTCTACCGCAGAAAGCAATGGCTACTTACTGCGGGATAATCTTCTGTCCAGTCATTCATGTCTCTTTCGAGACTTGATCGCCCAAGCGTGTATCATGTATGGCATTTAACTGACTGGTCAATGGGTTTAGGCTTTCTTTCTTTAGTTCCCAAGACTTTTATTGTTGAGTTATGTGTTAGGGCGCCACTCCTATTTGACTACAAATGGACTCTTCCCATTGCTATATATAGCAATGGTGGGTTCTCTACAAGAGAGTCGTACAGTGTCACTAGACTGACGACTCTACGACACTGTCAGCTCTCTGCCTTCGGGTAGAGGGCGCTCTCTGCTTCCGAGCAGAGAGCAATAACCCAGTCGCGATTCCGCCGAAGGGGAGAACCACGACTGGGCAAAAATAGACAGATATTTTTTGGCCCGGCTATATGGCCGGGAATACCCACTATAAAATGACCATGTGTCACATCCAGCCTTGCGTGGGAAGGCTAGTAAATACAGTCGTAGAGAGTCACTTGAGAGTTTCTAATGAGTTACTGAAGAGTCAGTGCAAGTCAGTGAAAAGTTAGTCACACTTCCGGTGGCGTACCGGAAGTAATCACGTATACACACGTCTTACGACGGATTGGACTCTTGTATCTTTCTATTGTAAATATTACTAATCACTTCTGTAAATACTAACCGTCTTTCTGCGGAATACAACTTATATTCTGATTCTGTTGTTGAGTTATTCATTTATACTTGGCGACATAACATTATGATAATGTGTCATTTTTTTTTTTTTTTGTAATTTTACTGATAAAAAATATTTTGTCGAGCATTTTTTTTTTGTATCGTAAAGTGCTCGAGATCGAGGTGGAGATAGAGCGTTGATAGTTTTAGTGAAAAGAATTTGTCACTTTAATTGAGCAGATTCATGCCAACTTCGAAATTTCGTGAGGATACTGTTATGATGTCCTCACACATCGGGGCTGGTTTTCTTGCTGTTGTCACGTTTTTTAAATTTTGTTTACAGCGAGCTAGGTGTGACTTGATATTTTGTGGGATTGGTCTTATTTGTGATTGGTTGATTTTCTTTTTCTTTATTTTTATTGTGCAGGTGTTGTTGCTATTATTTTTTTTATTTGTTGAAGAAATAAAATATTTTCCATCATATGCCCTTTATAAAATGTTCTGTGTTTTTCAGTAAGCTTTCGTAGTTTTGCTTATTTAAAGAAATCGCAGCGTGATGAATGAGGACATCGTAACGATGTCCTCACGAAACTTCGAAGTCGGCATGAACATGTTCAGTTAAAGTGACAAATTTTTTGCGCTAAATCAATATATATATATATATAGGGTTTTCATGAAGTTCGTGTACACTTGTAAAATGTATAACTTTATTTGTATTTGCGATAGAAATAATTTGTAAAAAAGGATTAGAAGGAAGTAAATCTATATTTTTTAAGGTTTTACTTAAGTTTCCACATGTCCTCCATCATTAGCAATACAAAGGGTAATACGATTTTGCAGTTCACGAAAAACATTTGCCAACTGATTTACAGTAATGCCTGAAATCACATTAGTTATTTTAGCTTTCGAATCTTCTAATGAACTAAGTTTGGTTGCATACACAATTGTTTTAACATGAAAAAAATCGAATAGAATCAAATCTGGCGAAAGTGGGTGGGGGGCAATAAAATGGCCCACCCCTTCCGATCCATCTGTTAGGAAATTCCGGATTTAGAAACTAACAGGCAGAGTACTAGTTACATTAGACTTTATAACATTTTTTTACAGATTATTTCTACCACAAATACAAAAAAGTTACAATTTTTTCAAAATGCATACGAACTTTATGGACACCCTATATAATAGCAGTATAGCCCGGCGTTGCTCGGGTGTAATGAAAGCTTTAAAACTAATCCATGGGCCTGGAGCTCTGACTCAGCCTAAAGAATAGTTTGGTGAGAATCGGATAAAAATTGTGGATTTGTATAAAGGACATACAGACCGAGAAACAGACACGCACACAAACATCCTGCCTTTTATATATATATATATATTTATATATATTTATATATATATATATTATCGATTTTCTGCACTATTGTAAGAACTGCAACTTTGAAACTTCTGAATATCGTTTCTTATGTCTTTGTCTATTAGTGTATCAAATTTGATTAAAATCGGACCACTCCTTCTATAACCCGATTTTTTCGATTATCGATTTTCGATATTTATCGGGGGTACCTCGACACAAAACCTAGCTAAGAACACTCGCAGACGCTTATAGTACAACTGTGTAAATTCGGAGTCTATAGGTAACGGACACGCACAGACACACACAGACAAAGTTCCATTTATAAATAAGTATATATATTTATATATATATATAAACAAAATGTAGAATGATTTCCTCTCGAACAGCTTCCCACCTACCACTGCTTTGTGGAACCTATTCCCAAGAGGATGCTTTCCCGATCGTTACAATCTTTGCGATTATTTCTAGACTTGTACCTTTCCTACTTATCCGTATAAGCTGTGCCTCTTACTCTTTATCCCACTATCTCGGGTGGCTCACGGTTCTGACAATGATGTAACACAAGAGACGAGGCGAGATAATCCTATAATTTATTTAGATAATCCTATTATTTATTTAAAATTATTTAAAAAATCATAAAAATTCTATAATTTAATATTGTCCCTCAAGGAGTGGCTCTTGGGTCTTATACAGAGTGAACATCATAATAAAAACAATTACCGCCTCATTTATAGCCTTTGCAATAAACGTGATTCCAACTCTTCCTGTTTTGTATCGAATCGGACGCTATTTTGACTGAGCTTTCCTCCAGCCTGGTAAAGATAGAGAGAGCATAGAATAGACGAGTAACTGACATAGACAGTGACAACAGAAGTACTACATTAATTGTCAGCACTGACGTATCGAGATTTAAGGACAGTTTAGCTGATTTTATCCTGAAGAAAATAATAAATGAAGAGATTTTTGATATTGCTAAAACCGCCATTTAATATAAAAAAAGATCAAATACACAAAAATTAAATAGACAAGTTCCTCACGTTTTTCTGGGGCATTCTTGCCATTGCAGCCTATATCTCAGTCCTCTGACGTCTGCTTTACTGTTTAGAATTCCCGAGTTCCTGATGATCCCGTCAGATTTTATTAATATCGATTTCTGCTCTGTGGGCGGAGTCTCTAATATTCCGTTTGCATTACCTGCAGAGAGGGTTAAGACGGCAACAAAAGTGATTATGCAGAGCAATTGACCATGGTTAAGTGTAATCGGCAAGAATGAAAAACAACTGGGCAAAAATAATACAAAGCAAGCATAATATGCGCAACTAAAAACAGCAGTGATAAGGAAAAAAAATCTAACAAAATAAGGATGGTATTAATACGCAAATAGGATGCAGTCAAATGATTGGGTCCTGGGCATGACGGTAAAGTGCATCCGGCAGCAAGGTCTCTGATTGGGAGGTTGTGAGGAGTATGGAACCACCTCTTAATTGCTGTTGTTTCCAGGTCCACCCTGACCCGAAGTGGTAACAAGGCCTCTGATTGGGAGGTTGTGAGGAGCATGGAACCACCTCTTAATTGCTGTTGTTTCCAGGTCCACCCTGACCCGAAGTGGTAACAAGGCCTCTGATTGGGAGGTTGTGAGGAGCATGGAACCACCTCTTAATTGCTGTTGTTCCCAGGTCCACCCTGACCCGAAGTGGTAACAAGGCCTCTGATTGGGAGGTTGTGAGGAGCATGGAACCACCTCTTAATTGCTGTTGTTCCTAGCTTCACCCTGACCCAAAGTGGTAGCAAGGCCTCTGATTGGGAGGTTGTGAGGAGCATCTAGAAGTGATCCGTTTAACTGGTTAGCAAGAATTCCCAGCATGCATCTGTATGGTTGCCTACAAATTTGGAGAAGAGGATATTTTTAGCAATATTTCTATCCCGGTTGGAACCAACAGACTACATCTAAACTTATTTATAAAGGGAACTTTGTCTGTGTGTGTGAGTCCGTTACCTATAGACTCCGAAACGGCTGAACCGATTTTCTTGAAGATTTACACAGTTGTACTATAAGCGTCTACGAGTGTTCTTAGCTAGGTCTTGTGTCGAGATACCCCCGATAAATATCGAAAATCAATAATCGAAAAACTCGGGTTATAGAAGGAGTGGTCTGATTTTAATAAAAATTGATACACTCATAGACAAAGACATAAGAAACGATATTCAGAAGTTTCAAAGTTGCAGTTCTTACAATAGTGTAGAAAATCGATAATATATATATATATATATATATATATATATATATATATATATATATATATATATAAAAGGCAATATGTTTGTGTGTGTGTTTATCTGTCTGTATGTCCTTTATACAAATCAACAATTTTTATCCGATTCGCACCAAACTTCGCACAAATATTATTTCGGCTGAGGCTGAGCTCCAGGACCATGGATTAGTTTTAAAGCTTTCATTACACCCGAGCAACGCCGGGCTATACTGCTAGTACCAAATGTTTACAGACTCAAAAATAGACAATCCCTTAAGCAATAAGATTTCTACAGACAAAAACAAAAATGATCATAGCCTACCTATCCTCAATCTAAGTAAATGCTTATAGGCTCAAGCATAAGCCACCAATATTTATATATCCTTGAACGATGAATACAGATGATGAATATTCAATATTCCTCGAAGAAAGTAAATTGTATAAATACAGCCAGTTAATTGCCATACGTGATACACGCGTGGGCGGTCATGTCTCGAAAGAGACATGACTGACTGGGCAGAAGATTATCCCGCAGTAGGTTGCCATTACTTTCTGCGGTAGACTGGTTGCCATCCAAGGCTATAGAATCCAATCTGTCCTGATATTTAATCTATAACTGTAGGGAAGAGACGGGGTATACTTTTCACAAGGGTATTTTTGAGTATGTGAATGCAAACAATTCAACTGGAATTCGAACTCGGTACCCCAATTTTTCGTTCCGAGTGGATACCCATTGCTTCACAATACATTCTCTAAATTTGGGACGCAATTCACATAAACCTCAATAACTCTAATTTACTTTGAAAGAATTTTGCTGAATTTTAAACGATTAATTTAGACGTCCAAAAAAAGGCCTGGGTTATTTTTTAGTTTTAACATGTTATTGAATTTATCATAACAACTGCAGTTTGAAGTTTTTTTGTTGTTTTTTATAATCATATCCCTCCAAGCAAGGCATTTTACTGCCACTGCAGGGGGTTACATAGGAGGAAAGTTATGAAAAAGAGTGACAGGTTATAGGGGGTGTCAGGAAGTGGGCAAGAGAAGGATGAGGATACTGATTAGCGTAGAGTGGATAAAGAAAGGAGCATGAGAGAGAGGTTGCAGGTTAGTGAGATAAGATGACGATTGACTTTATATTTAAATTCTTGGAGATTATAGCTGTCGGTCTATCTATCTATCTATCTATCTATCTATCTATCTATCTATCGTCATATCGCCCCAAGCAAGGCATTTTACTGCCACTGTTTTGCAGGCGGTTACATAGGAGGAAAGAGTGACAGGTTATAGAGGGTGTCAGGAAGTGGGTAAGAGAAGGATGAGAATACTGATAAGAGTTGAGTGGACGGAGAAAGGAGCATGAGAGTAAGTTATGAGAAAGAGTGACAGGTTATAGGGGGTGTCAGGAAGTGGGTAAGAGAAGGATGAGAATACTGATGAGAGTGGAGTGGACGGAGAAAGGAGCATGAGAGAGAGGATGCAGGTTAGTGAGATAGGAGATGACTATTGACTTTACATTTAAATTCTTGGAGATTGTAGCTGTCGGGAAAGCAAGTTAATGAAAGGGGATTTCACAGACAGGAAGTGCTAGAAAAAGAAGCTGATGGAGTAGAATTACAACTGGCATCTCGACTCATATCATAGGGAATGAAGACATATACTGGTAGTTTATGATATCACTTTAGCCTAAGCTCAGAGGAATTAAACTTACCAAGTGTAAAACTTGTCTATTGTAAGCACGGAGAAAGGAGCATGAGAGAGAGGATGCAGGTTAGTGAGATAGGAGATGACTATTGACTTTACATTTAAATTCTTGGAGATTATAGCTGTCGGGAAATCAAGTATGCGGAAGGGAATGTAAAAGTATCGTAAAAGCAGAAAGTCACTTGTCTTCAATATCACGATCATTAACAATTGATCAACAGCTATCGTAGAACGAATAACAAACATATATACGTCCTTGAAGCATTTGCATATTAATATAGTGACCTTTCTTTTCAATAACAGCCAGAAATCTATTATCAATTGTGTTTGTTAAATTCTATGCTTCAGGAGATTCGGTTTTCGACTTGGTAGTTTTAGTTGCTTCCATAGGCTTGCCTTGCTGTCATATAGTTTGGCGCCTAAATATAGTTTCATCTTCATTAATAACTAGTAGTGTAGCCCTGCGTTGCTCGGGTGTAATGAAAGTTTTAAAACTAATCCATGGTCTTGGAGCTCAGACTCTTTGGACGTTGGCAGGAAACACTAAAAAGCAATAGTTGTTTCCAGTTAAAGCGAAACCGTAGACTGAAAGAAAAATGAATGGATGTAAGTCAAATTTTGATTTCCTGCTATTGATATCAAATAGTTTTTTCGTTGTAAACTGAATTTTGAAGGCTAAATAAGTCCTCTGAGTAAATGGTATCATGGCTGAGATTAAGAACTACAATTATACCTACTTAGAGTCAAACCCGAAGCAAAAACTAAAATAAAATGGCTGAAAAAATAGACATACAGGCAGATAAACAGACACACACAAACATCTTGCTTTTATTTATATATATATATATATATATTATCGATTTTCTGCACAATTGTAAGAACTACTAGCTTGAAACTTCTGAATATCGTTTCTTCTGTCTTTGTCTATGAGTTTATTAAATTTGATTAAAATCGGACCACTCCTTCTATAAACCGATTTTTTCGATTATCGACTTTCGATATTTATCTAGGGTACATCCAAACAAAACCTAGCTAAGAACACTCGCAGACGCTTATAGTAAAATTGTGTAAATATTCAAGAAAAGCCGTTTGGTGTCTATAGGTAACGGTCACGCACACACACACAAAGTTCCATTTATATATAAGTTTAGATATTTAACGCACTATAAATCGTTATTGCCTTTGTATAGGTAGGTATTCGAAGGCTATCACATTGTGTTTAGTAAAATACGTGATACACGCTTAGGCGATCATGTCTCGAAAAAGACATGACTGTCCGAGTAGAAGATTATTCTGCAGTAGGTTGCCATTGCTTTCTGCGGTAGACTGGTTGCCAGCCAAGGCTATAGAACCCAATCTGTCATGTTATTTGACTCATAGCTAGAGAGGAAAGAAATGTATATTATTAAGTAGTAATTAGTGAGGGATCAGTTTATTACTTCATAACAATAGAAAATCGATCACCCACTTTATTACCAGTTGAAGCTTTAATCATGTGTCCAAGTATTATTTTCAGTCAAGGCTATAGAACCCAATCTGTCCTATTATTTACCCCATAACTGGAGGGTAGAGAGGGATTAATACCGTTCCCAAGAGTATTTGTGCTTAAGTGAATGCAAAGAATTCAAAAAGTGGGTTTTACGTAAGTTCGGAGAAAAATTATCTGCTTTTCTCCAGACAAGATTCTACCCATCGCCGGAGACTCGCCTGGGTTCCTCTGTACCCGAAGGCAGAGAGTCCGTCAAAGTGAAAGACCGACGCATGCAGACGATAACCTTAGAATACCAATGAGAATTCAAATTCCTGACTGCTATTAATCTTTATTTTCAACAGAGTATTCCCTATTTGAGAGTGCTGGAGGGGTGTCAGCTGCTCTACAGCATTTTTAGATCCTTGAGAAGGAACATTGCCATGCATAAATACACAATTCACTTGTCAATGAAATCGTAATAGTTCGCTTTTTTATCGGCTTTGAATGGTCTAATAATTATTTGGTCGATATTTGGTCGACAGTTGCAGCCGCTATCACATTGCTGGCAACATTCTCTTTTATAATCATTTTACCTTAATTAAGGTAGGAATGTCACTGATGCGCAGAGAGAGACGTTACAGTGAGGGAATTAAAAAGTTCCAAGAGATGTCGAAGAAAGGATAAGAGATGGATGGAAATCAAGTAGATAGTAGGTGGCAAACTTTTGGAGATTGTAGCTATGAGGGAATCAAGCAAATAGAAGTGACGTCCAAAAACGGGAAGTGCGAGAAAAGAAACCGTTAGAGTAGAAGAGAGGGTTAAATTTAACTCTATCGCGTGATTTTATCGAGAAGCTCTAGATAAATAGCAGGAGCACCCGACCAGATATGGCAACAGTATTCAATGCGCAGACGAATGCTAGATTTATAAACGTGCAAGATGGATTTTGACGGGAAAAACTTCCTGGTTCGTCACAAAAACCAAACCTTCCTAGCAGCTATGGATTCGATGTAGTCATTCCATTTGAAGTCACTTGAGAGAGTGAAACCAAGAAGGCCGACTTTCTTCTAGTCACAGTCATATCTGCATCGGATAAAACATCATTTGTCCAAAACATCAAGTCTGTCAAGTGATACCCGAGATTCACCCTTAAAAATTATCCAAGAAAATCACTTTCCATATATTGGCTTATTTTTGATGCTTTAAAATATTTGCTTTACTAAGAGATGTTTGCCTAAATTTCTTGACAGATTTCAGTTTGTGAAGTATTTTTCAGCTATTCTTTATCTTTAATCCTTCCGCTCTACGCTGTTCAAAATCTGCACTCTGGCCAAAAGAGTTTTTTCTCTATAACTAACTTTAGTTTACACCCCCCTTGAGAAAACAAGTTCTTAAAGCTTATTGATTTAATTCTAGTTTTCAACTTAGTTATATTTTCAACAACCCTCTTAATCGTTCGATGATCTCTGTGAAGCTCTTTTTGATATTTCCACTGTAGACATTTCCTCATTCAAAAGCTTTGTTATTTTTTGTTTGTCACCATTTGTTAGGTCCTTTCCATTACACATATTTCAATGTATCTTAGTTTTTCTTGGATTTCAGAGACCTTATTCTAATATTAGTTTAATTTACATAATAATATCAACCTTCAGTTTTTGTAAATCCATTAACCATCTAGGGCCATTCGTATCATATTTGATACAGTATTTCCCTATAAGGAAACATTTGGTATTCATTGACTGAGCAGTCAGTACTGCTTTCATTTGAAATTTATAAAATATTTCTCTTAAAAATTTTTTCAGGAAAATATTTCTTTCAAGGCTTGTTTTCATACTGTATCAAATATGATACGAATGGCCCTAGAGGGTTAATAATATGATATGATTAAGGCTTCTACTTGTCATAAAGTGGGGGATCAGTTCTATATTGTTACGAAGTAATAAACAGATCCCCCACTAATTACTACTTAACCCTGTAGGGCCATTCGTACCATATTTGATGCAGTATTTCCCTATAAGGAAACATTTGGTATTTCCCTATAAGGAAACATTTGGTATTCATTGACTGAGCAGTCAGTACTGCTTTCATTTGAAATTTATAAAATATTTCTCTTAAAAAATTTTTCAGGAAAATATTTCTTTCAAGGCTTGTTTTCATACTGTATCAAATATGATACGAATGGCCCTAGAGGGTTAACTTGAATAAACCATGTACAAACTAATAAAAAATCTATCTCAAGCTTTATTTTTTTCTAAATGATTAATTTAAACTTTGATCCTCATCTTTGTTGCCATTTGTATGACGTTTCGGTTATTATATTCTCCCGTATTCTTCAGGCGTTAGGAACTTTGAACCGAACACTTTATTACGATCAGGCTACAGCAGTAGTGAACAAGGAACTTAGAGTTGGGTTTGGAGATAACTCATGACTACCAAAGAGGCTTCGCGAAAAGGAATGAGAATCCCAGTGATCGTAATAAAAGGTTCCGTTCGAAATTCCTAATACAATAGTCCGAATAATGTAAATAGTGTAAATGCTACCTCATCTCAGAAATATAGACAGATATTAAACTTTGATTTGTTTAACTATCACTGAAAATATAAATGTTTATCGATTCAAATATAAGCGACCAACTTTTAATCCCCCAGAAATGTATTGGTGGTAATATTTTTTCCTTTAAAACTATATTTTATTTTTTTGATAAAAGTCTATTTGTATATATATATATATAGATATATATTTCTATAAAAGTCTTTTGTGTAAATAAATCTGAATTTGAGTTTGATTTAATGGCATATCAACCACTGATATGATGTCAAAAAGGTGGGGTTTTAAGGTATTTTTTAATATTCGGATATTGTGAGAAGGTTGGTTTAGTCAGATTTTAATGAACAGTTTTTGTTTTTATTCTTTATTTATTTTAGAAAATTGAAAATGTCTTCTAGTTTTGTGTTCAAAAATGTTTTGCCGAGAATAATTTTTTTCCTTCAAAAATGTATTATGGTAATAATTTTTTTCTTGAAATTTAGCAGAAGCTTTATTTTTTCTGACTTAATAATTTAAACTTTGATCTGTTTAACGATCACTGAAATGGTAAATACTTATCGACTCAAATATAAACAACCAACATTTGCTGAGAGGGAAAACAGCAACAATAAGAGATTTCCCAAAAATGCACCAGAAGGTTAAGTTGTTCATCAACTAAAATGTTCGATTTTATCTGGGTTTGCGATACTAGTAGATCATATTAAAAATTGGGACTGTGTATCATCCTTCTGTCGGGATTGGTTCTTAGTTTTGAGCAAAAGTAAATAAATACTCATATTTATGTAAAAAAAAAAAAAAAAAGAGAAAAGAAAAAAGGAATGGCTGTTAGGACTTTGTGCAATTTGTTTATAGATGTGTCTGTGACAACATATTATTGATAGGTACGTACTAAAAACAATCATTAGAAAGAATGAAAAAACACTGAACTATGATATAACGAGTGGGTCCGGGCCATCAAAACTGACGGCAAGATATTTATATCGATGTACCGACTAAAACGATGGCAACATATATATTGATGTGCCTACTGTTGAGTAACTTACTTCCTTCATCTTCTTCTTCTTCTATGTGCCATGTTCCTTCAGGACGTAGGCGATCATGGTCCTCTATGTCTTCCTATCCCTGGTGCCTCTTAGCACGCTTTCTCCCATTACGCCACCCAAACCCGGCTCTGCCATCCACTTGCTCAGGTCTGTCAAGTATGTTACTCGCTGCTTTTCCCTGTCTCTTTTTTTCCTATCTGACCTGTGAGTATCAGATTCACCAAGGTTCCTTTCTCATTACATGTCACAGGAACTTAAGCTGTCTTTTCTTGATTCTCAGTATTAATTTCCTTTTCGTTTCCATCTTTTCTAAAACCTCATCATTGCTCACATGCTCGATCCATGATCTCCCCAGCATCCTTCTGTAGCGCCACATTTTAGTTGCTTCAAGTTTTTTGTTCATCTTTGATGATATTGCCTAGCATTCACTGCCATATTGAAGAACTGACATCACATAACAATCCAGTACTCTCTTCTTTGTTTCTTAATACATTACTCAACTTCTGGAATGCTTCCTTCACCATGCCAATTCGTCTTCGGATCTCTGTGTCACACTTTCCGTCTTCTGTTAGAACACTGCCCAGGTAATTGAATTTTTGTACCTGCTTGATTTTAGTATCCACCCACCTGTAATTGACATTTTCGGCTCCTCTGTTTGCTGATGACCCTGTATTCGTAGTTTATTTGTAGTCCTTTCATTTGACTTTCTTCAGCTACTTTCTGTAGGAGGCTTTGTAGTTTTCTTTACGTGTCTGCTATCAGCACTGTATCATCTGCGTATCTTATGTTGTTCAGATTGTGGTCTCCGATGACAAATCCTGGCATAACTCGTAGGGTCCTCATAATATATATTTTTGTAAAGTTTAATATTTTTGTAAAGTTTTGTAAAGTTTATTTGTAGTCCTTTCATTTGACTTTCTTCAGCTACTTTCTTTAGGAGGCTTTGTAGTTTTCTTTCCGTGTCTGCTATCAGCACTGTATCATCTGCGTATCTTATGTTGTTCAGATTGTGGTCTCCGATGACGAATCCTGGCATAACTCGTAGGGTCCTCATAATATATATTTTTGTAAAGTTTAATATTTTTGTAAAGTTTTGTAAAGTTTATTTGTAGTCCTTTCATTTGACTTTCTTCAGCTACTTTCTTTAGGAGGCTTTGTAGTTTTCTTTCCGTGTCTGCTATCAGCACTGTATCATCTGCGTATCTTATGTTGTTCAGATTGTGGTCTCCGATGACGAATCCTGGCATAACTCGTAGGGTCCTCATAATATTCTCACTGCACAAGTTAAATAGATCCGGTGAAAAGACCCACCCTTGTCTTACGCCCCTTTCTATCTTTGTATATCTGCTGAATTCGTTACCTGTCCGCATGCAGGCGGTTTTCTGCCAGTAGAGGTTCTTGATAGCTGTAATGTCTTTGCCAAATATGTCGAGGTTGCTGAGCATTTCTATCAATTCTTTGTGGCGAACTTTGATGAATGCCTTTGAATCGTCTATAAAACGTAGGTAGACGCTTTTTTTTTCAATTGTATTTTCCTTTCTGATACAATCCTAAACATAAATACTGCATTTGTTGCTTCAGTTTCCTTGATGAAACCGCACTGTTCTAGTCTTATCTCTAACTTGATTCTGCTTTACGCTCTATTCATTAGTATCCCTTTGATGAGTTTTGTTATATGGCTCATTAAAACGAAACAAAAACATCCAAACCCGTGAGTGTGAGAAGAGGGATATATATATATATATATATATATATATATATATATATATATATATATATATATATATCTGTAAATTCAGATAAATCTTAGTGGGGAAATTTTGAACATCTCATTTTAAGGCATGCATTCTTCAACCCCTTCTAAACAGAGAATGAAGAAAATTCTACGCCCAGAGGTTAGTTTAGGTAAAGGAATGTGTTGGGATGTATTGGTTTTCATTTGGTTGGACTGGGAGAAGGAGTTAGTAGTAATTCTTTCTTGTTAGTGGGAAGTATGCGGCCTGACCCTAGGGTTAGCAGTGGTAGGTGGTGGGAGGTAACTGCATTGTCTACCTTTAAAAAATTTTCGAATTTTTTTTATCGGGATTAATTGGGGGGAATAGGATAATTATTGTAATTTATACTTATTTCTATGGCGACAAATACTTACGATAATTTAAGGAATTAAGGAGCATATTTTGGTCATGAAGGAGTATATTTGTTGGTCTTGAAATTTAAAGATTTTAATTTTTTCTGTCACTACTTGACGACATAATTACTGCAAAAAATGAAATAAAAAAGCACTATTAAAGACCAAACACGTGACAAAGGCATTGGAGTCACTTCTGCGCAAATACCCTTAGGAAAGGTATTTATCCGTCTCTTCCCTCCAGTTAAGGGTTACACAACAGGACAGATTGGGTTCTATAGCCTTGGTCGGCAACAAGTCTACCGCAGAAAGTAATGGCAACCTACTGCGGGATAATCTTCTGCCCAGTCAGTCATGTCTCTTTCGAGACATGATCGCCTAAGTGTGTATCACGTGTGGCACTTAACTGACGGAATATAATAGTTGGAGACATGATTAAGGCTTCTACTGGGTATAAAGTGGGGGGATCGATTTTCTATTGTTTTGAAGTAATAAACTGATTCTCTACTAATTATTATTTAGTAATATAATACATTTCTTCCCCCTCTAATTATGATTCAAATAATAGGACAGTTTAGGTTCTATAGTTTTGGCTGGCGACCACCTACCGTAGAAAGCACTGGCAATTTACTGCGAGATAATCTTGTACCCAGTCAGTCATGTCTCTTTCGAGACATGATCGCCCAAATGTGTATCAAGTATTATCCTGCAGTAGGTTGCCATTGCTTTCTGCGGTAGACTGGTTGCCGACCAAGGCTATAGAACCCAATCTGTCCTGTTATTTAACCCATAACTGGAGGGAAGAGACGGGTATTTGCGCGTAAGTGAAAGTAATGAATTCAGCTGGTTTTGCTTATTTTTTCTCTTATTGCCAAATACTCTAGGCGTACTCTCCTCTTGTTCCTGGCAAATATGCTTGTTTCATTAATTATATTTTATTTTACTCTCTGACCCACGCCTGCGGGGCATATTTGATTGCATCTTGTCCATTCCTTATTTTCAGATAAAAAAAAAACAAAAAAACATCAACAATAGAATATTTAACATCTCTCAGTATTTTATAGAGATGCTTTTATCTTCATCTAATTTTATTTGGCATTCACTATCGATACTCCGACGATTACAACAACGGCTACAAATGCTACCGCAAAATAAATGGCTACTATTAAGAAAGATGGCGGCGATTATTGGTCATAATTATTTATTTCTTGCTTTCTTTTTCCTCTATTATTTTTTTGTTATTATTGTCACGGAAATTCTTTTAACGATATCATGCATATTCACATCGTCAGAATTGAAAAAGAAATATATTTAAAGAAAAAATTCTGGGTGAAGAACTAAAAAAAAAAAAGAAAAAAAACAAGCATAATATTTAATTATGTATCTATGAAGAGAAAATAGGAAAAGCAATTATCTCTGTTTTATCATTTGATCGAATCGTATTCGTTTTGAGCAACATTCTTTCATTCTGTGATCGAAAGAAGAATATGTAATTCTAAGTAGAAATATGTCTGGCTTGAAGATTGCGAGTTGAAAAAAAATGTTTCTAAAAATGTATGTCTTTGTACGTCAATCGCACTTTGTAAAAGAAATCAGAAACGCCATTTAACGAAACTGTAAACATTACCGGTTTACATTTGTTTCCGGCTCTCTCGCATGCTTTATTCATTCGGTTCACAGCTATATCGTAAATGACTTAGCCAGAAGATTTGCAGCCATCTCGCCCAAGCTTTGCTCAGAGTGTTCGTTATCATCTTCCGTATTTCCTCTCAATCTTGTTTTCGACCATCTGCTATTCATAATCTCCAGCTGCTCGCGGTCATAACTTCAATGTCCTCTCCAGAAGGTTTGCGACCATATCGGCGTTCCTTCTCCATCCAGTTCGTTTTCATCTCGCCAATGCCTTCTCCACCTGGTTAGTTTCCATCTCGCCAATGTCCTCTCCAGCTGGTTTGTTTCAATCTCGCCAATGCAATCTCCAGTCGGTTCGTTTCCATCTCGTAAATGCTAGCTCCAGCCGGTTCGTTTCCATCTCGTCAATGCTAGCTCCAGCCGGTTCATTTCCATCTGGCTAATGCCGTCTCCATCCGGTTCGTTTCCATCTGGCCAATGTCCTCCCCATCCGGTTCGTTTCCATCTGGCCACTGCCCTCTGAAGTTGGTTCGTTTCCATCTGGTCAATGCCGTCTCCAGCCGGTTCGTTTCCATCTGGTCATTGCCGTCTCCAGCCAGTTCGTTTCCACCTGGTCAATGCCGTCTCTAGCCGGTTCGTTTCCATCTGGTCAATGCCCACTCCATCCGGTTCGTTTTCGTCTGGCCACTGCTCTCTCCAATTTGTTTTCATCTGGCCAATGCCCTCTCCTGTTGGTTCGTTTCCATCTGGTCAATGCCGTCTCTAGCCGGTTCGTTTCCATATGGTCAATGCCGTCTCCAGCCGGTTCGTTTCCATCTGGTCAATGCCGTCTCTAGTCGGTTCGTTTCCATCTGGTCAATGCCGTCTCTAGTCGGTTCGTTTCCATCTGGTCAATGCCGTCTCTAGCCGGTTCGTTTCCATCTGGTCAATGCCGTCTCTAGCCGGTTCGTTTCCATCTGGCCTTTGCCCTCTTCATCCGGTTCATTTCCATCTGTCCAACGTTCTCTCCAGCAAGTTTGGAAATTTTTGAATTAAAGAATAAATTCTTTTTTATATGTTGTATATTGTGTTGAAATTTGCATTTCGGAAGAAGAAATAATTCGTCAGAGTATCATGTCCACTAAACACTAATAAAATACTTATAAACAAATTAGACTCAATAAAGTGTTTTCATCGTAAAACACATCAATAAAACAATAGAATACTAATCAGATAAGTCATATTAGTTATCATGATTTACGTAGGCACCGCCAAAATATCTTGCGGACGTAGTAAAAGACATACAATTCGACTTATGAGGGCCAATTGCAAAGAAATGAATTATTTAATTCAGGAGCTGATTTTCTTACGAAGACATGTATAAAACACTCAAAACCCGGTCCCAAAAATCAGATACGCGCACGGCCGTCACCAAGGTCCATATCACTCTTACATGCTAAAAGCGACAGCATTGACGAATTTCAAAGAGACCGTATCAGACTACAACAACAAAGTTCAGGGTAGGAAACAAATTCCAACTCTCTTGTATCCCCTTTATTGTGAAGCATGCACACACATGTTGTCTTTATCACACAAACACACCAAACCAACACAACATTTAAGGATTCATCACATACGGATACAATTACAATTTATATCCTATTTCAGAACTCTATTAGCCGAAACAAAACGACATTGTTTTCTAGTCTATAATCAATGAGCTTGTATTCTTGTCATTATATTAAATCAATGTTTATTTGTTGAAACTACGTTGTATTTTTTTCTGCTGGATTTTATTCTTTTGATAAGTATCGTGTGATTATTCTAAGCGGCTGAATTACGAGCAGTCGTTCGATAATATCTCATGTCATTGGAGCGAATACCGACTTTCTGAATTTTGAAATTCCACAACTGAGTGTACGGTTTCCTATCTAATCTAAACTTATTTATGAATGGAACTTTGTCTGTGTGTCTGTGTCTGTATGGGTGTGTCCGTTACCTATAGACTCCGAAACAGCTGAACCGATTTTCTTGAAAATTTACACAGTTGTCCTATAAGTGCCTGCGAGTGTTCTTAGCTAGGTTTTGTGTCGAGGTACCCCTGATAAATATCGAAAATCGATGATCGGAAAAAATCGGGTTATAGAAGGAGTGGTCCGATTTTAATCAAATTTGATACACTCATAGACAAAGACATAAGAAACGATATTCAGAAATTTCAAGGTTGCATTTCTTACAATAGTGCAAAAAATCGATAATATATACATATAAAACGCAAGATGTTTGTGTGTGTGTCTGTTTATCTGCCTGTATATCTGTATTTTTCAGCCCTTTTATTTTAGTTTTTGTTTTGGGTTTGGTCCTAAGTTGGTATAATTGTAGTTCTTAGTCTCAGCCATGATACTATTTACACAGAGGACTTATTTAGCCTTCAAAATATGACGAAAAAACTTATTTGATATCGATACCAGGAAATGAAAATTTGACTTACATCCATTCATTTTTCTTTCAGTTTACTGTTTCGCTTTAACTGGAAACAACTATTGCTTTTTAGTCTTTCATGCCAACGTCCAAAGAGTCTGAGCTCCAGGACCATGGATTAGTTTTAAAGCTTTCATTACACCCGAGCAACACCGAGCTATACTGCTAGTAAGAGAATAAATGTAAACATTATTTGTGGAATATGGTTAATGTATGCATGCTTGTAAATGCTTTTCGAAGGATTTACCATTGATTTGAATTGCTAACGATATTTTTTTATAAAAAATAGAAAGATATAATAAAAGTTTATACTAGAATTGAAAAAAATTATTAAAAGATCGGAATTTGTGCAATCACTACGATCTATTCTGTGTATATTTTCAAAGGTATTACGACAGAAATGCGTTGAAAATAATTCTTACTCTGTAAACAGCTGGAAATTGTTTTCTACGATTACAATGGATTAAAAATTATTATTAGAGAAAAGTCTTAAAATTGTTTCAACTATAGAAATTCGCTAAAAATGATGTCGTCTATAGGAATGGCTTGCAAATGTCGTCTGTAAGAATTTCTGGAAAATGATGTAGTCTGTAGGAATGTCCTGAAAATTATGTCGTATATAGGATTGTCTTGCAAATAATGTCGTCTGTAGGAATGGTTTGAAAATAATGTCGTCTGTTGGATTGTCTTAAAAATGATGTCGTCTGTAGGACTGTCTTGAAAGTGATGTCGTCTATAAGAATGGCTTGAAAATGATGTCGTCTGTAGGAATGGCTTGAAAATGATGTCGTCTGTAGGAATGGCTTGAAAATGATGTCTGTAGTAATTACATGAAATTTATTTTCACTATTGTAATATATTGAAAAGGCTTTCCACCATAGGAATGCATTGCAAATGACACCCCCATAGGTATGGCTTGTAAACGTTTCACTATACGAGTGAATTGAACATGATTTCTACTATAGTAATGCGTCGTAAATCTTTATTACCATAGAAATGCAGTGAATATGGATCTAGTATTAGAAAATATTGACTATTTTTTGTGGAAATGCATCAGAGATGCTATCTAAATATTTTGAAAACATTTTTTTAAATGTGAATACATTGAAAAACATGAGAAAGAGATTGATTGTGTTGTTATCGTTCCAGTTCCATTTTTGATAGGGTTATTTTATATATAATGCAAATATATTGATATTAATCTTACACGGAAAATAGATTGGAAAGGACTTTACAACAAATACATATCTATTGATTTACGACAGGGTTGGACAGAAAATCCGTTGTCAGAAGATAATATATGCATTACTTATAGAAATACGCCGTGACATGTCGAATGTGAATGCATTTCTACTGATTTAAATATAGATTTTCATTGTTAATAACGTTCATCTCGATGTGTTTGGAAATCTTTGAAAAAATACACTGTAAGTAGTCACGAATTAATGGGAACATTACATGTTAGCATGATGTAAAAAACGTCGTTAAGCATTTTACTACTAAAAGCATGGTAAATCATTTTACTACTAAAACCATTTTACTACTAAAAGCATGTTAAATCATTTTACTACTAAAACCATTTTACTAATAAAAGCATGGTAAATCATTTTACTACTAAAACCATTTTACTACTAAAAGCATGTTAAATCATTTTACTACTAAAACCATGGTAAATCATTTTACTACTAAAACCATTTTACTACTAAAACCATGGTAAATCATTTTACTACTAAAACCATTTTACTACTAAAAGCATGGTAAATCATTTTACTACTAAAACCATGGTAAATCATTTTACTACTAAAACCATTTTACTACTAAAAGCATGGTAAATCATTTTACTACTAAAACCATTTTACTGCTAAAAGCATGTTAATCATTTTACTACTAAAACCATTTTACTAATAAAAGCATGTTAAATCATTTTACTACTAAAACCATGGTAAATCATTTTACTACTAAAAGCATGGTAAATCATTTTACTACTAAAACCATTTTACTACTAAAAGCATGTTAAATCATTTTACTACTAAAACCATGGTAAATCATTTTACTCCTAAAACCATTTTACTACTAAAACCATGGTAAATCATTTTACTCCTAAAACCATTTTACTACTAAAACCATGGTAAATCATTTTACTACTAAAAGCATGTTAAATCATTTTACTACTAAAACCATTTTACTACTAAAAGCATGTTAAATCATTTTACAACTAAAAGCATGGTAAATCATTTCAGAGTAAAAAGAAATATAACTACGAATGACTTTATAGGATTTTAATAAAATAATTCCATAGAAAATCAAAATTGTTAATTTAGTTTGAATGCAATCTGTTCTTTTGAATCCAACTTGCAAGTTTAACAAATATTATGGAACAAATCAATTTCAGAAAATAGTGACAGATCGCTAGCTTCAGCTTCATGGAACCTGTACACTGTATTCAGTCTTGTCATTATCCTATAAAGAATTTTTTTTCGGTTAATTCCAAACCAACTGCAAATGGTAAGGATCAGATTAACCATTTCCACGCTGGAAATATATGTAGAAAATGCTTTAACTGTTAAATTATCTTCAATACGTTTAGTTTCTTAAAATCATTTACCTTTCTTGACAGATCTATTGTCACAAAGTGGGATATTTAATAACAAAACAGATTGAAATATAAAGAAAAAGATATTTCTGGCGAAATCTTCGTCGTTAAGTTGTTGTAGCCTTGTTAGGGCTCGGAAGTAAGACACAGAAACAAGAAGTATATTAGAATAACAGAACATACATACAATGATAAATGTTAGTAATCAGCAAATGGAAGTGTACGTCCGAACTGTATAATTACGCTGAGTCACGACTTCCTCTAAAATGTCTAACAGCTACGTCCCGACTGTGTCACCGGAAGTCGCTCAGGTTGGTCTTTATTGACGGAGGAAGAGTCCATTCTTATAAAAAAGGACATCATAACAATGATAAAGAAGCTAAAGGAAATCTACTAGGTTACATATCCAAAACAAATTTATAAAATAATTAATTTGAATTGAACATTTCCGTATCCTTTCTTCATTCGCGTGTGTAGTTGCATGAACATAAATATAACTTTTTTCCGATGTTGTTGTAAATGTCGAAACACATTCCACGAATATTTGTCTATATTTCTGAGATGAGGTAGTATTTACAGTATTTACATTATTCGGACTATTGTCCTGATCTTTGTTGCCATTTGTACGACGTTTAATAATAGATCTTTCTATTTGTCTATATTTCTGATATGAGGTAGTATTTACACTATTTACATTATTCGGACTATTGTCCCGATCTTTGTTGCCATTTGTACGACGTTTAATAATAGATCATCTTATTTGTCTATATTTCTGAGATGAGGTAGTATATACAGTATTTACATTGTACGGACTATTGTCCTCATCTTTGTTGCCATTTGTACGACGTTTAATAATAGATCATTCTATTTGTCTATATTTCTGAGATGAGGTAGTATTTACACTATTTACATTATTCGGACTATTGTCCTCATCTTTGTTGCTATTTGTACGACGTTTAATAACAGTTCATTCTATTTATCTATATTTCTGTGATGAGGTAGTATTTACATTATTCAAACTATTGTCCTTATCTTTGTTGCAATTTGCACGACGTTTAATAATAGAGCATTCTATTTGTCTATATTTCTGATATGAGGTAGTATTTACATTATTCAGACTATTGTCCTTATCTTTGTTGATGAGGTAGTATTCACACTATTTACCTCATTCCGACTATTGTCCTCATCTATGTTGCAACAATAATGAGGACAATAGTCCAAATAATATAAATACTGTAAACATCCAACGAATGTTTTTCCCCGTTTTGTCATATTTTCCTAAAAATGAACGATATCCAAACCAAGTGATAAAAGAAAAATGGTATTCGGGAAAACAGTCTTGTCAGGTTCACTAACTGTTATTGCTCTTTCTAGTTGTGATTGGAGTTTCTTTACTAACCTTTTGTTTCAGTTTGTGCGGAAAGCCGGCATTTCGATGATTTTAATTTCTTCCTTGTAACACGTGCTGTAGATTTTCGGTTGTTGCCTCTGTTGAAAGTCTTCAAGTCTGGTTGCGTTTCAAAATTTTTCGATTACTGACCTGAGAAAAAAGGCGCAATATAAGTGATAATTTTGGCATTTATGTTAGTTTGAGCTCATATATAGCTTCCAAGTTCGGATCTGACGAGGGTATTTAAGGACACGACTAATATTTTGGGGTTAATATTTTTTTTATTATACAATCCTGCGATGTTAGCAATAAACGTCTCGTAAAGCAGTCTGTACTATAGTTAATTTTCCTATCTGTACTAAATGTATTTTAACGATCCACAGGTTGGAGTATTTAAATGAACGTTGATTATTTATTCAGGCTATGTGCCGTCATTAGTTCTATCCCAATTCCAGATTATTGTTTCCGTTTTGTTTGACTGATTTTTTTTTTGTTTCGTTTTTTTTTTTTTAATAATCGTTTCACCCAACTAAGGCAGGACCATCACTGAGGTTACGGTAAGCGAAAAAAGAAAGTGCAGGTGATGTCAAAGAAAGGATAAAAGATGGATAGGAATCAATGAGATAGAAGATAATCACTAAACATAATATCATCTTTCATTGTGGATGTAATTTTTTTTAAAAATCATATCACCCCGAGCAAGGCGGTAACGCCACTGATCCGCAAGGGGCTACGTAAGAGTGAAAAGATTGGAAAAGAGAAAGCCGGAAACCACATCCTCAACAGGAAACAAGGAATGAGCCTCTTCACCTATTCAATAGATTTAGTAGAGTGTGAACCGGGCGATAGTTTAGTCTATCTACTCCAATTGAAAAAAAAAAGAAAAAGTAAAGAGTGAAAAGATTAGAAAAAAGAAAGCCGGAAACCACATCCTCAACAGGAAACAAGGGATGAGCCTCTTCACCTATTCAATAGATGTTAGTAGAGTGTGAACCGGGGGATAGTTTAGTCTATCTACTCCAACTGAAAAAAAGAAAAAGAAAAGAGTGAAAAGATTGGAAAAGAGAAAGCCGGAAACCACATCCTAAACAGGAAACAAGGGATGAGCCTCTTCACCTGTTCAACAGACGTGGGTGGAGTGTGAACTGGGCGATAGTTTAGTCTATCTAGTCCAATATTATGTTAACATTCTAAACCACTCTGAAGATGGCTCATGTGAGATGAAAGCTTATAATCAGCGTAAAATATATCCAAAATTTGAACAGTTTTTGTCTTTATTTTCACCTGAAATTAATGCCAAAATACGATGACGGCTTATGATTACACATAACAGACATTCATGTTCTGTTATATTTAACAATATATGTTTAGAAAATTATATGCTGCCTCGATAATTCCAAACATTAAACCACTGCCACATCCAACCTTACAGTCCCTGGTAATCACAAGCAGTTACTCATCTAGGTACTGACTAGACTCATCGTTGCTTACCTTCCGTGATTGTATGGGAATCGGTGTTTCAACTCGACTCTCTGATTAACAATTCCGACTCATCCATTACACCACCTGGTATTCCCAAGGGATTATCTATCTAATTACTGGCCAGGCTCGACATTGCTTAACTTAGGTGATTGTACAGGAATCTGTTTCAACTCGGCTCTTTGATTAACAATTCCGAGTCATCATCCATTACACCACTCCCAAATGCAAGCTAACAGCACCTAGGTTATTTTGAAGCGGTCATCCATCTAGGTACTGACCAGGCTCAACGTTGCCTAATTTCGGTAATCGGAGGGAAAACGGTGTTTCAACGTGATATGGCCGTAAACTTATATGTATTAAGGAATATTCGCTAAATATAAAATAATACTTTAATTCCTGTTGCTGTTAAAATTGTTTAAATGTAAAGCAATATAATAAAAATAGTAAAATAGTAAAAAGGACAGAATGAAACAAGCATTCAAATTTGAAACGCCTCTGCTGCACTTCAAAAGCTTCATGTAAAAAGCAGAAAGTTTATCCTGAATTTGCACCGAAAATGTAAGGTCTAGTGACTCTGAAAGCGATGCCATTCGGGAGTTCTAAACACCTTGTCGGGCCACAGTTGGCGGCAAGATTGAAGACGAGGACCCAGACTGATCACAACCAACCCCAAAGACCATTTAAGTGGATAATGATTACAACAGATCTCAACAACTGACCAAGTGGATGAAGAGGGCAACGCATGACGGACATGCTATAGAAGGCGCCACGCTAAATTATAATTGCCTGCGGAAGTCTGTTTCAATTTCATAACTGGATGCTGTATGTATTATTCCACATGTACCGCAGAGGAATGTCATGAAATCGTGTCAGTTGAAGTCCACCTTAAGCAGATTCACACCTTCTACTCTAATATTCTTTCACTTCCCGCCAAACGGCGATAGCAAATGCGGCAAATTTAGTCATCAACGCCATACTCATAAAGGAAGCGTTCATCAAAGAAGAAATTCAATTCTTGGATACAAGATAAAGCCGACGACAACTTGTGTACAAGATTCCTGAGTATGACGATAAATTACATCCGGAAACGGGTTCGTTGATCGAGATATTGCAGGTTTTGGGGAGAGTGGAACCATCACTTAATTGTTGTTGTTCACAGGTCGACCCTGACACGAGGTCGTAGCACCTGTTAGGGTCCCAGTTATGGGCAAACAGTGAATCCCAAATAAAATCAAAACGCTATGAAAGTGTAAAATATATTTCATACTTTCATTGTTTTATATTTTTGTATAAAAAATACCAAATATACATATTTATAGGACAATTGACATTGCATTTTTAACGCATAATGACCAGCTATAGATTTCATAGTAGAATTACTAACAGTACATTTTATAGCAAAATGGCCAACAATGTATTTTATATGTAGTTTAAGGCATACAATTGCGTTCAAAATATATTTAGTTGAAGCTATAAAATTGTGTTCAAAATAGTTAGATTTCGGTTTCAAATAATCCATAGTTGATATATTGTGAAAGAAAATCAACCAACCAACTTGTGTACTGATGTCATAAAATACCTGTATTGAATGGTGATAGGTGTCTATAATTAATTTTCTAAAATGAGAAAAATCCCATGTTAGAAAGAGAGAACGAGAGAGAACGAGAGCGAGAGATAACGAGAACGAGAACGAGAGAGAACGAGAACGAGAGAGAACGAGAGAGAACGAGAACGAGAGCGAGAGATAACGAGAGATAACGAGAACGAGAGAGAACGAGAACGAGAAAGAACGAGACCGAGAGCGAGAGATAACGAGAACGAGAGAGAACGAGAACGAGAGCGAGAGATAACGAGAGCGAGAGATAACGAGAACGAGAGAGAACGAGAACGAGAGCGAGAGATAACGAGAGCGAGAGATAACGAGAACGAGAGAAAACGAGAACGAGAGCGAGAGATAACGAGAGATAACGAGAACGAGAACGAGAGAGAACTGTAAACGCGATTACCTTTAGAATAGCGTATTATTTTACAATGGTGTATTTTTTAATTATATAACCGGAGTTTCAGATCAATACTGCAATGACAAAAGAAGCAGTATAATTGAAAGTTGTGCGCGGGCAGACCCCCACTGCTTGGGATAGGGTTAATAATCCCGTGAAAGTTGTCATTTCGGAATAATCCTCAGATCTACGCATAACTAAATACTTTTTTTTCTTCAAGAGCAGATTCTGTGGTTAGAGTCTAATATTAGCATGAGTGTTTGCTTCTCGCCGCATCTAAGCATATCGACTCAAAAGGAAAACACTTGCGAAAATAGTTACCGCTATATGCGTGTCAGTATATTAAACCGAACTTACCTACTTTCGTTGCTCATAAATACGGGTGAGGATTAGAAGAGACTAGATTTGTGGGACGCTGGGAAGATTAATCTCTGAGCAGCTTCTTTTTTTTATCTGTCACTCTCTATTTTTTTTTTTAAGTTTCGACATTGAAGATGATTTTGTTTTACCGGCAAAAAAAGTAAGCTGCATCATTTGCAAAAAAGAAAAAAAACTAAACAAGAAAAGAAAATCTGATATTAAGAAACGCATGATTTGCCTTTCCTTCCTGTCAATGACTACATTTGTTCTTATTTTTATAAATAAAAGTAAAACAAACAAACAAACAAAAACGACCACCAAACAACATTTATGCAAGACGATTTAAAATTCAGTACGTGGGGTTAGTTTAATAAGCCCTAGGCTTGAAGTGATTGACAAACAAAACCGTCTTCTTGTTTACAGACCATTGATCAGATGCTACTTTAATCAATGAAGGTTTTATTAAATGCCTTCCTTATTTATCTATTCATTTTTGAGGTGGTGGGGGAATCGAAAATTGGCCATTAAAATTTTCAGTTTTCAAACATCGGGAACGCTTATTTGTTTATATTTCTGAGATGAGCTTTTGTAATTATTTACACTATTTACCTAGTTCGGACTGTTGTCCTCATCTTTGTTGCCATATTCACTTTCACAAGGTAAATAGTGTAAATAATTGCAATAGCTCATCTCAGAAATATAGACAGATATTGAAGGTGAATATGGCAACAATGATAAGGACAACAGTTTGAACAATGCAAATATTGTAAATAATTACAATACCTCATCTCAGAAATATCGGCAGATATTGAAGGTGAATATGGCAACAAAGATGAGGACAACAGCCCGAACTATGTAAATAGTGAAAACAATAACGGCAATCATAAATTAAAAATAAACCTGGTCTTTTAATCGTATATAAATATATTTTGGGACTAATATTCGAGACTGATTATTAGTTTTGAAGATGGCAGACTGTGAATGACTTAATAAAAGTACTTTTGTAAAAGAAAAATAGAAAATTATCACAGATATTGCTGGGCAACATCTGTGATCATGTATTGAGGTGATTGGGTCGATTATGATATTACTTTATCGACGCTGAGCGATAGAGAAAACCAAGCTGCCATCTCAATGAAAAAAGTTTATTTGAGAGACAACAACAATAATCTTTGGGTTCCTTGCTGATAAGATGTGTCCTGACAGTGTCGTTGTTGTGACTAAATGAGACCAGGCTTTTTCCAACAGATCCATCAGTCTTGATGGCTTAAGTCCTCGCAAGCACGAAGAAGCTGACTTCAGAATCTTCACTCATGCCCTTCATGCCTTTATGCAGCCAAGAAACAGATGAAGTCTGTATTGATTAAAGCATCTGACACGGATGTTCTCGTTGTTGTAGTCAGTGTTTTTGCTACCCTCCAAGACGAAGGTATGAATAATCTGTTGGTCTAATTTGGCCAGGGACAGTTTACTGAGTGGTTGTCAATTCATGACATGGTGGCGAATCTTTGCCCAGTGGTATGGTGTTCTTTCACGCCGTCACTGGGTGTGATATTTTGTCAGCTTTTTGTTGAGAAAGCAGGAAAATGCAATGGCAGGTTTCCCCTCGAGTGAGTCTCATCTTTAAAATCTCGGTACCTGTTACTAGGATGCATTTATATATAACTAGCAGTATAGCCCGGCGTTGCTCGGGTGTAATGAAACCCTTAAAACTAATCCATGGTCCTGGAGCTCAGACGCTTTGAACGTTGGTATGAAAGACTAAAAAGCAATAGTTGTTTCCAGTTAAAGCAAAACCGTAGACTGAAAGAAAAATGAATGGATGTAAGTTAAATTTTGATTTCCTAGTATCGATATCAAATAAGATTTTTCGTCGTAAACTGAATTTTGAAGGCTAAAAAAGTCCTCTGAGTAAATGGTATCATGGCTGAGACTAAGAACTACAATTATACCTACATAGAGCCAAACCCTAAGCAAAAACTAAAATAAAAGGGCTGAAAAAATACAGACATATAGGCAGATAAACAGACACACACACAATCATCTTGCCTTATATATATATATATATATATATATATATATATATATATATATATATTATCGATTTTCTGCACTATTGTAACAAGTGCAACCTTGAAACTTCTGAATATCGTTTCTTATGTCTTTGTTTATGAGTGTATTAAATTTGATTAAAATCAGACCATTCTTTCTATAACCCGTTTTTTTCGATTGTCGATTTTCGATATTTATCGGGGGGTACCTCGACACAAAATCTAGCTAAGAATACTCGCAGACGCTTATAGTACAACTGTGTAAATTTTCAAAAAAATTGGTTCAGCCGTTTTGGATTATATAGGTCACAGACATACACACACAGACAAAGTTCCATTTATAAATAAGTTTGAATATTAATAATAATAATAATAAAAATAATAATATTTAAAAAGTGTAGTATGGGATTCTGTTGAATCCTACTTGTTATTCCAAAAAAGTTTTAATTCATGAAGTAGCCGTAAAAATAAGGAAAGTAGAAATAGAATGTTTGGAAGGTACTAGAATGATTAAGGAAAATCCCAGTAGATTGGAGAGAATTCGAAAGGTTCTAGAAATATGCAAATTAGGTGTTACCCCTTATAAAAATAGGTTTTAGGAAGAGAGTAGGTAGTTGTTAAATGGATTTGCTGACATTATCAAATCCGGTTTTGATTCAAGGATTCATATCCAGCCGAAATAAACTGTAAGAAAAGTTGCCGACCAACTAAAACCTGAAAGAGAATTTCATGTAACTCTATGGCTAAATAGATATTTTTGACTCTTTCATTGACCATACTTAAAAATTATTCTTCATTTAAGGATTTCCAAAAAGTATAGCACTTAGCTTCCTCACCAACTTAACAGGCTAAAGATACTTGACGCATTAACTTCTTCTCTCCTCGTAACACTCGCCAGTATTAAACTCTATGTTTCTTTAACTCTGAGTTTTGGTCAATCATTTTTTTCTTTTGCTACACTTATTACGTAACAGTACCAACCAGTTGTGAAAAATGCAGAACACAACGTCTTTTTAGAAGTTTATCATCCCCGGGTATGACAAAAATAGTTCTAGGTATAGAGTTGATGAGACAAGACTTGACTTGTTCACGCGGAAGCAAAGGTTTTATGATGCCATTCGACAAACAAGCGCAGTTCTCATGCAGCATGTCAAACGGTCCGCCTAACAAGCAGGTTGTATATGGAGCCAGGCAACAGTGTGCATAATGCCAACTGAAAGCCCTGCTATCCGGGGGTGGCAGAAAGATTGCGAGGTATTACAAGTCTTTTGGATGACCCGTCTCCCCATGTCCCAGAGTTTTCAGCAGTTAACAAAATGTGATTGCAAGAGGGAATACCGAAGGCAATGTAAATACTATCACTTCAGTCTCTAGGGTACACAGTTGTGTGCATGCAAATATGAGGACTAAATGATTGACTAATCAACCGCTTGAATCAAAAGATAATAATTTTCTGCTGCATTTGCTGTATTTTTCTTAATTTTTTACTTTTGCAAAATTTAGCACTAAAAGAGACTGCTGTCAATTCATTCCGGCCATATCATTTTAGTTTTCAACTAGCAGTATAGCCCGGCGTTGCTCGGGTGTAATGAAATCTTTAAAACTAATCCATGGTCCTGGAGCTCAGACACATTGGACGTTGGCATGAAAGACTAAAAAGCAATAGTTGTTTCCAGTTAAAGCGAAACCGTAGACTGAAAGAAAAATGAATGTAAGTCAAATTTTGATTTCCTGGTATCGATATCAAATAAGATTTTTCGTCGTAAACTGAATTTTGAAGGCTAAATAAGTCCTCTGTGTAAATGGCATAATGTCTGAGACTAAGAACTACAATTATACCTACATAGAGCCAAACCCTAAGCAAAAACTAAAATAAAAGGGCTGAAAAAATACAGACATACAGGCAGATAAACAGACACACACACAGTCATCTTGTCTTATATATATATATATATATATATATATATATATATATATATATATTATCGATTTTCTGCACTATTGTAAGAACTGCAACCTTGAAACTTTTGAATATCGTTTCTTATGTCTTTGTCTATGAGTGTATCAAATTTGATTAAAATCGGAGCACTCCTTCTATAACCCGATTTTTTCGATTATCGATTTTTGATATTTATTGGGGGTATCTCGACACAAAACCTAGCCAAGAACACTCGCATACGCTTATAGTACAACTGTGTAAATTTTCAAAAATCGGTTCAGCCGTTTCGGAGTCTATAGGTAACGGACACACACACACACACACACACAAAGTTCCATTTATAAATCAGTTTAGATCATTACGATCATGTAAATGGAGAAATAGAATTTTCTAACTAAAAAAAAAGCACACATTTCAATGCATAAAACGTTAAAAAATATCATTATTCCATCAAAATTCTGCTCAGATTTATACCACTTGAAATAGCGGCCGTTTTGTTTTTCAACATGAGTCACATATTTTCTCAAGGAATAGGTCCTGGAGAACATGTACATGATCCAAAAAAACGGAAATCTTTTAACAATCCAATAAAACCAAGAGTGATGGAATAAAAATATTTTATTCAAAGTAAGTGAAACTTTAAAACATGCCATTTAAGAAACAATGGTGAAATTTTCATTTTTTAAAAATTACTTCCTGTAGATGGCCTCCCCTTGTACAAATGCATTCTTAAAATTCGCATTAACAGTGACTGAGATCGCAGTTCATTTTAAAAATTAAGGTCCCATGATCCCATGTAATGAAAGAGCACACCATACTGTCACCTTACTAGCGTGTAAAGGGCGCCCATGAACTTCATTAGGATTTGTGTCTGCCCAGTCACGGTAGTTCCGCTTATTCGCGTAACCTGTGAGATGAAAATGGGCCTCATCTGACATCCATAATTGGCTTAGAAATTCATGTGGATCCGTGGTTATTGAAATGGCAAAAATGTTTACTTCGTGTAGCCTCTGTTTTGCAGTGCTGTCACTTGCTCATGTCTGCCAAAAAAAAAAAAAAAAAAAAAATTACAGTTTTTATGGGGTCACCCTGTATATCAAATTTGGTGCTTGTAGCACCAAGTGAAAGATTATTTCAGTAATCTGCTGGACTAATTTCACAGCTGTAACATCATTCTTTCATAGCCTACGAACTGTTCAGCCCATCCTCGTACCTGGAAAGAAACAATGAAATTATAAAAAGCGTTGAAATCAATGCACGTAAGATGCCACCACTGAAACGTCATTCTTTCGTTTTCAGCCTACGAACTGTTCAGCCCATCCTCGTACCTGGAAAGAAACAATGAAATTATAAAAAGCGTTGAAATCAATGCACGTAAGATGCCACCACTGAAACGTCATTCTTTCGTTTTCAGCCTACGAACTGTTCAGCCCATCCTCGTACGTGGAAAGAAACAATGAAATTATAAAAAGCGTTGAAATCAATGCACGTAAGATGCCACCACTGAAACGTCATTCTTTCGTTTTCAGCCTACGAACTGTTCAGCCCATCCTCGTACGTGGAAAGAAACAATGAAATTATAAAAAGCGTTGAAATCAATGCACGTAAGATGCCACCACTGAAACGTCATTCTTTCGTTTTCAGCCTACGAACTGTTCAGCCCATCCTCGTACGTGGAAAGAGACAATGAAATTATAAAAAGCGTTGAAATCAATGCACGTAAGATGCCACCGCTGAAACGTCATTCTTTCGTTTTCAGCCTACGAACTGTTCAGCCAGTCCTCGTACCTAAAATTTGTAATTAATGCATACAAGATTTCACAGCTGTAGCATCTTTCCTTTATGGTCAGCCTTTGAACTTTTCATCCTATCCTCATATAATGTTTCAGTGATTATGATAATTTTAGTCTGGTAGGAGAGGAACTAGAAAACTTCAGAACGATATGAATAATATTAATTTTTTTTCCAGATTCATGACCGCATTCTTCAGGCGAAGTTAACAAAGCCTGATGACTTGATTCAATCTTAGACTGAACCATAAATATTTCCGGGGTTTTTTTTTTCAACAGCGTATTCTTCCTGATATTCAATTCTATAATTACCATTATTTGATTTGTAATGTCTTCGATACCTTTTCAGTAGAATTCCGCAAGTTTTTCATCTGAATTTTTTACGACGTATTATTGAATCTGGTTTTAATTAGAGAAAGCCCCCCCCCTAACTCAAAATGTTCTTTGGTGATTGAAAAAGGTTTGCACAAGGTCACGTGATTATGATGGCTGGGGGTAGAATCCAGCTGCAAATCTTGTATTGATATTCTTGACATGTTAAGCTTTACGCTGTTATGGAGGATAAAAAAAACCTTTTCCCAGCCTTTTACACCAAACATTCTGACATGTCAGTGTACACTAAATTCATTCTTGACTGCCATATATTATTAAGAGGGAAGTGTTTTAACTGGTTCTCAAGAGTAAAAATAATTTATGACAATATCATTGTATTATTTCAAACTATTGTTTTCATCTTGATTGTTATAGATACAAAGTTTCTTTTGAGTAAAAAACGAAGCTGCCATCTAATAACCACAACAGGCAATCGTTCCTCCCGCCCATTAACATGGATCAGGCTTCTCTCCCGGAAAGCGAAACACTGCGCCTCCTCGGGTTAACTCTCACACCAGATCTCAAGTGGAATAACTATAGAATCCATAGCTAAATCCGCTGTTAAGAAATTCGGTTCTCTGTGCAGCGCCAGGAAGTTTTTCCCGACCCAAACAATCCTCCATATATACAAGTTTACTATCCGCCCGTGCATTGAGTATTGCTGCTAAATCTGGTCGGGTGCTCCTGCTATCCACTTAGGTGTCCTCGAGCGAATCCAACGGAGAATCTGTAATAATGATCGAT
Source organism: Ascarosepion bandense (assembly GCA_037127315.1). Taxonomy (NCBI): domain Eukaryota; kingdom Metazoa; phylum Mollusca; class Cephalopoda; order Sepiida; family Sepiidae; genus Ascarosepion; species Ascarosepion bandense. The sequence goes on along the minus strand of JBBBDQ010000387.1, from coordinate 4,994,245 downwards.
CCCCACTTGGCAGCTAGGATACAGTCGCTTTCTCACCGACGCAGTGTGGCTTCCTTGTGTCTCTTCTACAAATACTTTCACGGCTTCTGCTCCGATGAACTTAGCTCACTGGTACCCCACTATACATGAATTTCCTCGAGCCACAAGATTAGCAATTAGGTCCCAGCCTTTTACTGTGAAACCAATAAATTGTAAACGCAAGTTCTACTCCAGCAGCTTCTTTTCTCGAACTTTCTGCCTGTGGAATTATCTTCGAAAAGCCTTACTGAAATTCAAATACAGGGTGAAAAATCAAACCTTTGTAAGAATTATTTAAAGGAAGAGGAAGAAAGGCTTCGGAATTTGAATTGGGCCCCACAAAGCCCCGATCTTAATTTTATTGAACATCTATGTGATATTTTGGTTAAAAATTGGTAAATCTAATGTTACTTCGCAAGACACACTTTGGGAACAAATACAAGCTGCTCGGCAGGAGATACCATGAGGTACATTGAAGAAGCTTGTGATGTCAATGCCTGACAGAATGAAGGCTGTGATCAAAGCGAAAGGCTATTATACTAAATATTAAATTTATTTTGTAACAAGTATTTTTCTTGTTTAAGTATTTGTTGAGTAAATCAAATAAAATTACTTTAATTGTTTATTTTCTGTCAATAGGCCTCATAAAAGATAAAATAGTTTCTGTCCTAATACTTTTGCATTGTGGTATATATATATATATATATATATATATATATATATATTACGGAAATTAACGAATTTTAACGAAACTTGGTTATAAGCAACCGACAATTTGTAATGAAAAATAATGTTCAAAATAATTATTTATATATATATATATATATATATATATATATATATATACTACAGTTGGAAAGTTTGAGGTTATCCTTGGTAATTTTTTGAATTGGCCGAAAAAGTAGTTATTTTGTACTTTAAATAAGAGAAAATTATTATGTATGGGAAAAAAGTGAAACATGATAGACATCTTTTAATGGCAAAAAAAAAATATAATTAAATTTTTCTCTTGTCAAAATATCCTCTTTTAGCCTCGATTACTGCAGCACATATTTTTGGCATTGTTTGCAAAATTTCTCAAAAGTATAAGTTTGATAATTGATTCTATTCTTTTTTTCATTGGCTCTAACAACTTATTTTCAATTTTTTCACTCTTCTATCAAGATTTCCCATGCTAATTCTGGGGGTAGCTTTAATCTTTTGTACTGTAATTTATATATATATATATATATATATATATATATATATATGTTTGCAGTATGTCTTCATTCAGTGTTTTTGGTTGAATTTGTGGTGGAGTGGATATCGGCTTGGAACGGGGAATTGGAGAGCCGAGTTCGAATTCCAGGTGAATTTTCTGCATTAAATTACGCGCAAATACCCTTGGGAAAGGTATTAATCCGTCTCTTTCCTCCAGTTATGGGTTAAATAACAGAATAGATTTAGTTTTTTTACCCTTGGCTGGCAACCAATCCACCGCAGAAAGTAATGACAACCTACTGCGAGATAATCTTCTGCCCAGTCAGTCATGAATTTTTCGGGACATGATCGCCCATGCATGTATCACGTATGACTGACTGGCTGAATCTGGTCAGATTATGATTATTTTTATTTTAATCTTCTCGAATTCACTGATCGATTTCTTAATGTTGGTATTAAATTCATTAAGGATGCTGCCATAGTTTTCTAAATTTTATCTTCCCAAGTACTTTCAATCTCATTCGACATCATCTCCAGGGGTGAATTGATAGTTGTGATTTTTTTGCAAATACCCATGAGCCGCATGGACGCGTTCTGTTATAATTAAAGCTGTTATGTTTTCCCATGTTTTTATATAAGAGACATAATTTTAATTTATATAATTACAATTTTAAAAACATTGATATTATAGACATTTTAAAACATTGTTGTTATACTCATAAGTATCCTTACTGAGTGTTGGTTACAGGTCACTTATATAAACAGCTTCGAGAATTTGAATTTTTTTTTTCATGGTGTGGAATACTTATATTAGCAATTTATATTTTTCGGAGTTGTAAATATGGACAGGAAACTGTCTTTAAATGTTGTTTGATAAAACTTGTATTCAACGTCTGTAGTGTAAGTCTCCTTGATAATGCTGTAGTAAAACTGCTGCAGTAGGATGTCCCACACTCTCTATCACCAATGTGGACTAACTATATTAGTATACATCTATACCAGTGATTCGCCTTGGCAACGATCCTGGGCATGATGGTAAACTGTAGCCGGCAGCAAAGTCGTTGATTGGGATGTTTTGAGAAGCATGGAACCATCTCTTAATTGCTGTTGTTCTCAGGTCCACCGCGACCCGGAGTAGTAGAACCTGTTAGAGTCCCATCTATGGGCAAATAGTTAACCCCCAAACTGGGGTCAAAACACTATGAAAGTATAAGAATACACTTTTATAAAAATATATGCATCACACTCCACCCACGTCTATTGAACAGGTGAAGAGGCTCATCCCTTGTTTCCTGTTTAGGATGTGGTTTCCGGTTTTTCTCTTTTCCAATCTTTTCACTCTTACGTAGGCCCTGCGCATCAGTGGCGTTTTTGCCTTGCTTGGGGTGATATGATTAAAATAAAAAGAAAATAAAATAAAATAAAAATAGACTTTTATAGAAAAATATACATTTTTGAAGAAAAAATTATTACCATAACACATTTTTGAAGGAAAAAAATACTAGAAGACATTTTCAGTTTTTTAAAATAAAAAAGAATGAAAACAAAAAATTTTCATTGAAATCTGACTAAATCAACCTTCTCACTATAACCGAACATTAAAAAAAAAACCTTAACCCCACCTTTTTGGCATTAAATAACCCACATGTGTTGATATGCCGTTAAACAAAACTCAAACTCTCCTCGGCAACGAGGCTTATTCACGGTCTGAGTAATCTGTCCGGTGCAATCACTCTTGTTCACCTCTCTGCGTCCAAGCAGAGAGGACCCGAAGCGAGGCTCCGTCGAAAGGTGGAGTTTCCCTTGGGTTCATAAAACAAGAGCCCTATCCAGCCTTAAGGTGCGTCTACGGGATATTTTTAGCTAAGGTTAAGGGATCGGAATCCCACATGAATAGACCTTGTGTCAAATGGTAGATTTATAAAAGTGAAAAATGGATTCTCTAGAGAAAAACTTACATTTTATCGCTGTGTTTGTGCCGCGAAAAATCAGCGTAGAGTCTATTTCTTGACTTGCTGATTCCTAGGATGTACTTTGATAATTTGCGATATGAGTGTCGGGGAAATTTACAGAGAAAGAATGAAGTATATATATATATATATATATATATATATATATATATATATATATAAGCATGCAGTGTGGGTATAGAAGAATCCAAAGGAGTATCCTGTACATACAGGGGTAGGATAACTCTCGAAGAGAGCTCTAAACATATATGCATATAAATACATATAGAGCAAATATAAGAAGCGTTAAGGCAGACATGGTATTTCATGGTGAATCGGAAGTGTGGGCCTATTTCAGGCGAACCATCATCAGTTTCTGTCTTTATTTTACAAAGGATTTTACACGAATGAAATTCACAAAGACCTAAAAAAACGAATAGAAATAACAGTCGCTCCCTTAAAAGAGAAAATTTAAGAAAAAATTTAAAAAACATTACTTTCTTAAATTTTCAGTTTTTTATTTTTTCTTAAATTTTCTCTTTTAAGGGAGCGACTGTTATTTCTATTCGTTTTTTTAGGTCTTTGTGAATTTCATTCGTGTAAAATCCTTTGTAAAATAAAGACAGAAACTGATGATGGTTCGCCTGAAATAGGCCTCTACTTCCGATTCACAATGAAATAACGTGTCTGTCTTAATTCTTCTTTATATATATGTGTGTATGTGTGAAGAGAAACAAGCCGTACATTCTGATTATATAAGACGCTTTGATACGAACCGTTATGGGGATTTTCTAAGTGTGACTTAGATGTAGCACAAAGCAGAAAATATGGGACACCCATTGAGGATCGAACTCACTACTCCCTCGTAACTGTTCTAGCAAGATAAGCTCATTAACCATTACACCACACTGAAGTGCCGTAATGCGAACGTTTATATAGGGTGTTCCATTAAGACGGATCGAAGTGAGCAGTATATAAATGTGTTACTGGTGAAATAATATTGATTTTACTACTGAATCATGATATTTGAGTCACGGTAATTATGCATAAAAATAATATTGCCCAATTGTCCCCCAAGGCTTTGGCGGCACACCCCCTCCCGATGGTCAGAATGAATTGAGGTGTCTGGATTCTCGGTCACATTCTTGCGTACTGCAGCAAAACTTTTAGCTGAACGGTGTAAAGGAGAACGCAGTGGCGTTTTAACATCTACCACCGACCCAGTTTGTTTAAATTTATGAACAGTTTTCCCAATTGCACTCTCGGTAGGTCGATTATTATTGCGGAGCTGTGACGAAACTTCGCCGGAAAGTTGTTGTGACCGGTTCCTGCCGGAAGTAAGACACGGAACAAGAAGGTAGGTTCAAAACAGTTTATTAGTATAACCAGAAAACGAGATATTTACAGGAAGTGTTACTAAATCTAAACTTATTTATAAATGGAACTTTGTCTCTGTGTGTGTGTCCGTTACCTATAGACTCCGAAACGGCTGAACCGATTTTCTTGAAAATTTACACAGTTGTACTATAAGCGTCTGCAATTGTTCTTAGCTAGGTTTTGTGTCGAGGGACCCCCTATAAATATCGAAAATCAATAATCGAAAAAATCGGGTTATAGAAGGACTGGTCCGATTTTAATCAAATTTAATACACTCATAGACAAAGACATAAGAAACGTTATTCAGAAGTTTCAAGGTTGCAGTTCTTACAATAGTTCAGAAAATCGATTATATATATATATAATGCAAAGTGTTTGTGTGTGTGTGTGTCTGTTTATCTGTCTGTATGTCCTTTATACAAATCCACAATTTTTATCCGATTCTCACCAAACTTCATACAAATATTCTTTAGGCTGAATCTGAGCTCCAAGACCATGGATTAGTTTTAAAGCTTTCATTACACCCGAGCAACGCCGGGCTATACTGCTCGTAAGTAATATAGAGATAAGTAAGTCCGAAGGTATTACGCTGCTTGACTAGTAACTGTCGTTAACTGCTTTCGTTAACTGCTGTACTTGACTGCTCTGTTACTAGCTGCCCTCTAGAAGTCATGCAGGTAATTTACATATATCGGAAGAAAAAGTTTATTTCTCGCAGGAAGGTACCATAACAATGATGTCGACCAAAAATAAAATATTGATGTGCTTGAAATGCATTTTTGTTTCAACGTCCATTTTTGTAATAGGCTTCGCTAATTTTAACACTTTGTTTGATTGTTAATTTTTCCATGGTTGAAATTGCCAAAGACTTAAGTTCTTAAATCTGAAAGAAATTGAAAAAAAAAACCATTAAACGGTTAAATTTAAAAAAAAATCTCGTCTTCATTCAAATACGGTCTCATAAGGTGTTCCGTTAAGACGGGTTGAAATTATCAGAAAATAAAATAGTGCTCTTGGTAAAATTTTATTGATTTCGCTGTTGGATCATGTTATTTGGGTCATGGAAATTAAGCGTAAAAAATAATATCGCCCAAATGTTTGCCAAGGCTTCGTCGGCACACATCCACTTGATGGTCAAAATCTTTGGTGACGTCTCTGCATTGTTGCTCCTTAATCTGACCAACATGCTTTACTATCTCATCCTTCAGCTGCTGAGTTGTTGTTGGTTTGTTGGCATAGGCCTTACTTTTGAAATGATCCTAAAAGAAAAAATCTAAAGGCCTCAAGTCGCACGGTTGTGGTGACCAGTTGACATCACTGTTTCGAGAGGTAATGCGACCTGGAAAATTTTCATTCAAAGTCAAATGCATTTCCGTTTGAATGTCGATTTTTGTAATAGGCTTCGATAATTTTAACACATTGTTTGATTGTTAATTTTTCCATGGTTGAAATTACCAAAGACTTAAGTTCTTAAATCTGAAAGAAATTGAACAAATAAGACGCCTAAAACTTAATTCACATTTAAAATCGGCCCAAGTTATTGGAACACCCGTTATTTAGACTCGAAAAAAATCTATAACACCTGGCAAAAATCGATGACGAAGAGGTGTGTCGTGTCCTTAAAAGAATTGATGACTTGGTAAGCTTATAACCGGTTACAGTGTGTTCAAATAGAAACATGAAGCAAATTCGAGCCTGGTCAGTATCTAGATGGGTGACCACTTGCGAGTACCAAGCAGGATATGCGGCCGTGTTATAGATAATAACTCGTTATTTTTGATCGGAGAGTTTTAATTCCAGTCGCGTTCGTTATATTAATTTTAGCGCATATATCCATTTGCGTTTCTTTTGCCTCAAGTCTCTTTTTCATCTGTGATTAGCTGGCCTAGCTTTCCCTGCTATACAGGTGTACCGATATTAAATAACACTATTTTTCTTTGTTTCTGTTGTAACCCTAAAAGATTACTGCGTGAGTAATCACAAAAATGAAGGTTGGGAATAATAGTATATCAACAAATACAAGACTCTCATACTGCGTGAAGTATAATCACTCTATTCTTCCCTTTACTCTAATAGTGTCCACATATTTAAGAGGAAAGGAACATACTATTACTGTATATAGGTAATAATGAATACATGAAAAGGTTTAGCATTCAATTAGGCTTGACGAAAAGTTTGTTTTGATAACTGATCTTAGAAACACAAGAAATATCTACCATTTTCTACACAACTTTCCACTCTGCTACCCTGACCACATGAATGCACACATACTACTAGATTGGCATCTAGGTCCCACCCTTTTACCGTTGAAATAGTTAAATCTAACCACTCTTTTACTCTAATAGTTTCTTTTCTCACACTTCCTACCTGTGGAACGCATTCTCATTTACTTGCTTCCCTGATAGCTACAAATTCCAAAATTTTAAATGTAATGCCTATTGCCATCTTCTATCTCTTTGAATACCATCCATCTTTAATCCTGTCTTTGACACTCCCTGCACCCTACTTTTTTCCGAAACTATGCCTGACATCATGTGATAAAGACTTTGTTGTTGACACCTTTTATTCTTTATGAATTTATTTGTGACAATCTAACCTCAAATTAAGATAGCTCCACCCCTTGAAAGAAAAAAAAACTTAACATATCCAATTTGAAATACCCAAGAAAATATTTCACTAACTTCATGATGGTAATTGAATGATTGTTCCTGTGTTAAAATGAGTCACGAAAAAAAAGTTAAGTCCGTCTCTCTCCTACTGCCGTAACGACGCGCGCAGTCGACGCCTTCTCGAGAATTCTGATTGCCCTCTCATTCCAGCTCTTTACATAGAGCTTGATACCTCACCTATGCAAAACCCCACGCACTGCATAGACAAGCCCGCTACCAATCCCAGTTTGCGCGCTTGCCCACCTGTACTCGCTTTGTGGGTGTCAAGTTGACCGACCGACTCATTACAGGTCTCATGAAAATATTTGAGATCACTATTTGTTGTAACCCTAAAAAGTTACTGCGTAACTAATTACCAAAATGGAGGTTGGGAATAATAGTATATCAACAAGTACAAGACTAGCATACTGTGTGAAGTAGATGCACTGCTAATTAGTATAATCTTCCTTTACTTAAATAGTGTCCATGTATTTAAGAGGAAAGGAACATACTATTACTGTATATAGATAGATATACAGCAGTTTTCAATGTAATTTTCCTGTTTCCTTAACTTTTGGGAGACGTTTTTCTCTATTTCATTCTTCGGATTTCGATATCGCTTTTGTTTAATTTTGGTATCTCCAATTTGTAATTTGCATGTTCGTCGGTTTCTTTTTACTGACAACTATACATTCTGTCATCTCAGAGTTAATATTAGGTTGCCCCAAAAGTTCGTAACCACTTGCGCGAAATGGGTCTATCTGGTCCAGCACAATCGAGACAAGCGATGGGTTCAGAAAGGGCAAGAGACACTGCCGGTTCCAAAACAAGATCGATTCGGCAAGAAAGTCATGTTGTCCATTTGGTGGAACTTTGAAGGAATTGTGCATTTTGAGTTGGTTCCAAATGGTCGGGCCATCAGTGCCGAACTTGACTGTCAGCAACTTGAACGGGTCTACGAAAAGTTGAAGCAAAAGTACCCGGCTCTGATCAACCGAAAGCGCACTTTGATGCAGCAGGACAATGCCAAGCCACACACCGCCAGGAAGATCAAAGACAAGTTTAAAGAGCTGGACGGCGTTGAGGTTCTGCCACATCCAGCCTACAGTCCTGAGTGTGCTCCATCAGATTATGGCCTTTTCCGATCTATGCAACACTTTCTGAAGGGCCGCCGAGTCGACTCGTTTAATGAAGTCGAGGAAGCGTGTCAAGAATTCTTTGATTCGAAGCCGGCTGGAAAGTACTTTGACCAGATTCGAAAGCTTGCAGATCGATGGCAGAAAGTCTTGGAAAATGATGGTCTTTATTTTGAGCAATAATTTTTGTTGTTTTTGCGAGTCAAATTTCAGTTTTTTGCAAGTGTTTACGAACTTCTGAGACAACCTAATAGCTCTTTTTTCTTGCTTTTCTTTTGTTGTAATTCTTGTAGTTCCTGCGTCTGCTATCAAAGAATAGTTCGTGGTCAGCTAAAGAATAAATTATAGAGTGTTGTTAGTACAAAAAGAACTGCTATGAATATCAGAAGCTATGCTAATTTTCTTCCCTCCGTGCCTGGCGTGGCCAATCAGAAAAATCGCTCGGTGAATAAAGGCCGTTGTTTTTGCTTACTGCGAGTGAGACATAGAAAGAAAGGGGTGATTTTTGAGCTTCGTGAGCGAAATTGCAATTTTCGCTGCTGTGTGGGGAAGGTAGGATTTTGACCACATTTTTGTTACTACGATTGGACTTAGTTTTGGCACAAGGATTAAAAAATATTTCTGTTAAAATTAAGATTGTATCTTCTGCATATATTATGTTGTTTAGACCGTGCACGCCAATAATGAATGCTTAAGTCTCTTAAGATTACTCCACTTTAAATGTTGAATATATCAGGTGGGAAGGCATAACCTTGTCGTACACCGCTTTCTATTTTTTTGTGAATTTACTATATTTTCTATCCGCATGCAGGCGGTTTGCTCACGTTATAACTGGATATTTCTAATATCCTTGGCAAATATGTCAAGGTTGCCAAGCAATTCTAATAGCTATTTGTGATCGTTCATAAAAATGTTACGATACTACAATTAAAAAATAAGAAAAAATAAATAAAAGAATACAATTATCAGCACATGTTAAAATATTTGAATGACAGATGATGGGGAAAGAATTCGACGATGCTAAAGTAATTGTCAAAGAAAAATCACAAATTTGAAAGAAAACTCTTTCGAGTCTTAATGTTATTTTGTTTTGTTTATTTATTTTTACAATTGGTTCGGATTAGCACCTGAAGATGGCCGGAGCGTACAACGGCCAAAACGTCGTACAATTGGAAACAAAGATGTGGACAATTGTCCAAATAATGTAAATACTACCTCATCTCAGAAATATAGACAAATACTAAAGGTATATTTGATGACGAGCTTTTTGCTCCGACATCAAGTGTATAATGTATATGTATTTATTTTTACAATTGGTTCGGATTAGGATAGTCAATTTCTTCCCCTATTATTTATCTATCAAATATTTTTAAAAACAAAAATAAAAAAATAAACATGTTCTCATATGTTGTGTAGATGTTCTCATGTATTTGATGATTTTATACGTTTTGTTAAATTTATTTTTTATTCTCTTGTTTATTGTTTGGTTTTAATATTAATAATTTAATAATAAACTATAAAGTACCAGCAGGATAGCCCGGCGTGGCTCGGGTGTAATGAAAGCTTTAAAACTAACCCATGGTCCTGGAGCTCAGACTCTTTGGACGTTGACACGAAAGACTAAAAAGCAATAGTTGTTTCCAGTTAAAGCGAAACCGTAGACTGAAAGAAAAATGAATGGATGTAAGTCAAATTTTGATTTCCTGGTATCGATATCAAATAAGATTTTTCGTTGTAAACTGAATTTTGAAGGCTAAATAAGTCTTCTGAGTAAATAGTATCATGTCTGAGATTAAGAACTACAATTATACCTACTTAGAGCCAAACGCGAAGCAAAAACTAAAATAAAAGGATTGAAAAAAAATACAGACACACACACAAACATCTTGCCTTATATATATATATATATATATATATATATATATATATATATTATCGATTTTCTGCACTATTGTAAGAGGAGATGCAACCTTGAAACTTATGAATATCCTTTCTTATGTCTTTGTCTATGAGTGTATCAAATTTGATTAAAATCGGACCAGTCCTTCTATAACCCGATTTTTCTGATTATCGATGGTACCTCGACACAAAACCTAGCTAAGAACACTCGCAGACGCTTATAGTACAACTGTGTAAATTTTCAAGAAAATCGGTTCAGCCGTTTCGGAGTCTATAGGTAACGGACACACACACACACACACACACACACACACACACACAAAGTTCCATTCATAAATAAGTTTAGATTTAGATTAGCTAAACACCTGGAAATTGAAATTAAGAAATGTTTTGAAAGCAAGAATAGTGAAGCTGTTGGGAAATGGTTAATGCTTATTTGATTCATAAATAGCCAAACTTCTTACAGCTTAAAAGTTTTATGCAGTTATCAGAAAGTTGTTTGTCGGTAAGTTGTAGATTGGAATGTGTGAATAAGTGTGGAAGAATGAAATATATACATTTTTCAGGTTAAAATAGAAATTTATTAATTAAAAGGATTACATGAATTGTGGTAGAAATAATTGTTCAATTAGAAAGTTAAGGATATCAAGAAATGTTCGTAGTAGTAATTTGTTGGAAAGAGTTTATTCGTACGTATGTATTAGCATTTGTTTGATAGGAATGTCTTTGAATAGAGAAGAAGTGAAAGGAATCAGCACACGAGAAAGAAGGAGGAGGACAATGTCCTTCCTTTATTATTTATCTACCGTTTATATTTAAAAACAAAAATGAAAAAAATAAACATGTTCTCATATGTTGTGTAGATGTTCTCATGTATTTGATGATTTTATAAGTTTTTTTAAATTTATTTTTTATTCTCTTATTTATTGTTTGGTTTTAATATTAATAATTTAATAATAAACTATAAAGTAGCAGCAGGATAGCCCGGCGTGGCTCGGGTGTAATGAAAGCTTTAAAACTAATCCATAGACCTGGAGCTCAGGCACTTTGGACGTTGGCACGAAAGACTAAAAAGCAATAGTTGTTTCAAGTTAAAGCGAAACTGTAGATTGAAAGAAAAATGAATGGATGTAAGTCAAATTTTGATTTCCTGGTATCGATATCTAATAAGTTTTTTTTCGTCGTAAACTGAATTTTGAAGGCTAAATAAGTCCTCTGTGTAAATGGTATCATGGCTGAGACTAAGAATACAATTATACCTACATAGAGCCAAACCCTAAGCAAAAACTAAAATAAAAGGTCTGAAAAAATACAGACATACAGGCAGATAAACAGACACACACACAATCATCTTGTCTTATATATATATATATATATATATATATATATATATATATTATCGATTTTCTGCACTATTGTAAGAACTGCAACCTTGAAACTTCTGAATACCGTTTCTTATGTCTTTGTCTATGAGTGTATCAAATTTGATTAAAATCGGACCACTCCTTCTATAACCCGATTTTTTCGATTATCGATTTTCGATATTTATCTGGTACCTCGACACAAAACCTAGCTAAAAACACTCGCAGACGCTTATAGTACAACTGTGTAAATTTTCAAGAAAATCGGTTCAGCCGTTTCGGAGTCTATAGGTAACGGACACACACACACACACACACACACACACACACACACTTAATCACTGCGGTATATCATTCTCATTCCTTGCGTAATAGTAATGCCACGATTGTCATAAAGGGTTCGGTTCGAAATTTCTAGCATCTGGAGAAAGCCGGAGCGTACAACGGCTAAAACTTCGTATAAATGGCAACAAAGATGAGGACAATTTTCCGAATAATGTAAATCCTCAGTTGATCTTCAAAATATCCCCACAAAAATTATTTTACACAGACGCTCACCCCAAAAAATTATTTTACACATGTGAGCGTCTGCGTAAAATAATATTTTGGGAGATATTTTGAGGATCAACTGTTGTATCATTTGGGTCTGACGAGCCGCAATAATAACATCATGAATGTGGTGAAATATGTATTACCCATTGTAATTAATAAAAAAATCTTTAAAAATATATGTATATATATATATATATATATTATAATGATACGGCTGCCTTATTCTACAGCCCTCGTCAAGTATAATCCGTAAGAATCGAAATTTCGTTGCTATGTTTTTTTTTTTTGAGCTCAGTAAAATTGGAGTTTGAAGCTTCATTAACACAACATGGGTATTATTAGCAATCACCTGGGTACTTCGAGCATCTGACACTGAGGCTATAGACGACTCTGGTGGGTGTGTTAATGAAATTGTGCGTCGATGGTTCTGTTAGGGTCGGGGAAATAATAATTAAGTCAATGATCCACTCAGGTCTACTTATTAATCTCATCAATGGGCAACATATATATGTGTGTGTGTGTGTGTCAGATTAAATAAATTGCAAACATTGGGTCTGCTTATCTAAACTAATTTATAAATGGAACTTTGTCTCTGTGTGTGTGTCCGTTACCTATAGACTCCGAAACGACTGAGCCGATTTTCTTGAAAATTTACACAGTTGTACTATAAACGTCTGCGAGCGTTCTTAGCTAGGTTTTTGGTCGAGGTACCCCCGATAAATATCAAAAAACGATAATCGAAAAATCGGGTTATAGAAGGAGTGGTTCGATTTTAATCAAATTTGATACACTCATAAACAAAGACATAAGAAACGATATTTCTGAAGTTTCAAGGTTGCAGTTCTTACAATAGTGCAGAAAATTTGATATCGATACCAGGAAATCAAAATTTGACGTACATCCATTTATTTTTCTTTCAGTCTACTGTTTCGCTTAAACTGGAAACAACTAGTGCTTTTTAATCTTTCGTGCCAACGTCCAAGAGTCTGAGCTCCAGGACCATGGATTAGTTTTAAAGGTTTCATTACACCCGAGCAACGCCGGGCTTTACTGATAGTTTTAATAAAATATGTTCATACTCACGGATAATCTTTCGCGTATTATAATTGAAAGATGTCAGAAATGAGCTGTAACGTTGACAGATGTTATTATCATTCATTTCTCAATCTACCCAAGTACTTTCAACCTCTTTCCGAGATCATCTTCAGGGGTGTGAGTTATGGTAACAAAATAACCGCAAAACCCTGTTGCTAAAAATTACTGTATTTTTTCTGCTTTAAATATAATAAGCAGACACAATGTTTGCAATTTATTTAATCTGACTCGTCTAAAAAAATATTTAAAGATTAACAAAACAGGCCATCACTTTTAACTATCGATTTATACTTTTAATGATACAAGACTCTATTGATCATAAAGAGGAGGACCGGCATTTCTATTATTATTATTAAGTAACTAGCAGGATAGCCCGGCGTTGCTCGGGTGTAATGAAAGCTTTTATGTAGATATCGATTTTCTGCACTATTGTAAGAACCGCTTTTTTGAAACTTCTGAATATCGTTTCTTATGTCTTTGTCTATGAGTGTATATCAAATTTGATTAATATTGGATCACTCCTTCTATAACTCGATTTTTTCGATTATCGATTATCGATATTTATCGGGAGTACCTCAACACAAAACCTAGCTAAGAACACTCGCAGACGCTTATAGTACAACTGTGTAAATTTTCAAGAAAATCGGTTCAGCTTTTTGGAGTCTATATGTAACGGACACACATAGACACACACACAGACACACACACAAAGTTCCATTTATAAATCAGTTTAGATAAACTGATATCACAAATTACTACGAATGAGTGTAATAAGTATAAAAATATATACAGACTCACGTATTAGAATTTTAAAATAGCCACGATTGACACACTATGTTGTCGATTTAAAGTGGGAGTCATGCTTTCTAAATTGATAAACTGTCCCCCAGAATTATATTTAAAAAATGGGCTAAATATATTTAGAGTTTCTCAAATAAAAGAACGAATAATAATACGGACATCATAAAATATTTCCACTGTTCGGACTGTGATCCACATTTTTATTGCCATGTTGATGACGTTTCGGCCGTTGTACACTCCGGCCTTCTTCAAGTGTTAGGAATTTTGAACCGCACCCTTTATTTCGATCTCTGGATTATATCATTCGCATTCCATGTGCAATGTCACTTGCTGGTTCCATGTAGTTGTCTCCCTTTAACTCAACTCTCCAAGGTATTTGTTCACAACTGCTGTAGCCATATATTGAACTCAAAACTTTCTGGGCCAAGTCACTGGAACTAACCAATATGTATATCCACTGGGCCATGTGTCATTGTTCAATACCTGTGCATTTAAATGGGCAATATATATATATATATATATATATATATATATATATATATATATATATATATATATATATATATAAAATCATTTCACCCCGAGCAAGGCGGAAAATGCCACTGATGTGCAGGGGGCTACATAAATGTAAAAAGATTAATTAGAAAAGAGTGAGGAGTACAAACTAGTTAGAAAGGAACAACAAAGCTGAGAAAGCAGGTGCGATGACAGATACATAGGTGGAGAGAAAGGGAGGGTTATACAGGGGTGGGGAGAGAGCTAGAGTCCAGTGGTTAGTAAATGAGTATTGACTTTGCATTTAAATTTCTGGAGGTTGTAGCCGTCAGGAAAGCAAGAATACGGGAGCGAGTTCCACAGGTGGGAAGTGCGAGAGAAGAAGCTGCAGGAGTAGAATTGTCGTCTGCATTTGGCTAACCTGACTGTGAATGTCTGGGACCCTGTTGCCAGTCTGGTTGCACGAGTAAACACCTGTTGAGGAGGCATCAGTGACTTAAGTTCGTCTGAGCAGAAGCTATGAAAGTATTTATAGAACAGACAAAGGGAGGCCACCTTTCGACGATGGGGAAGTGGCTGCAGTCGAGCCGCCAGATCAGTACCTATCACATTACAGACTCTCCTTTGGAGCTTGTCAAGAACACTGAGGAGAACGGCAGGGGCACCTGACCATAAATGGCAGCAGTACTCCATGCACGGACGGATGGTTGACTTGTATATATGCAGGATGGATTCAGGTGGAAAAAACATCCTGGATCGACATTATATTTAAAGATTACAATTTCAAGTCGTTATCCATCTCACCACCTGCACATCCAAGCTTATATCTCCTGGTATTCACAAGCGGTCACCCATCTAAGCACGACATTGGTTAATTTCAGAGATTGTATGGAAACGCTTTACTGAGCATCAGGAAGAGATAGCTGAAATTCTTGAGACATGTAAAGAGGAAGGAAGGTTAGGAGAATCTGATACTCACAGGTCAGATAGAGGGAAAAAGAGACAAGGGAAAGCGACGAATAACGTATTTGAAGGGCCTCAGCAAGTGCATGGCAGAGCGGGGCTTGTGTGGGGTAACAGAAGAAAGTGTGCTCACTAGGGATACGAAGACGTGGAAAGCCATGATCGTCGACGTACTGAAGGGACATGGCATAGAAGAAAAATAAGAATGGCCGTAAGTCGTAGAGTAAGCTATATTAAGATATGATTCTAATATTTATAAAGTTGGTAATCGATTATTCTGTTGCGATCTCCAAGGATCATCAATATGCATTAATATACGAAAAGAAAAAAAAATTAAATAGTTATGTCTGAAAACCAAATAATAATGACTTAACAAAATATGCTGAAATGGTTAAAATTTTTTCATTATGCCCTATCCTTTCTGGCCGTGGGCGATAACGACTTACTTTATCCGTTGAAGCTTTTATCAATATATATCTTTTTACTATCTCTTCTATTCCTTGTTCAGCCAACAAGCATGCTTGTAAAGCAGGTTACTTGCTCATTCTTCTCTGTCCATCTCGTATTCAATATGTCTTGTGAGTGTCACTTTTTCTAAACCTATATAATACTTACTGTCTACCATATTATCCCTAAAATAGTCTGAAATATAATTTTTACTGTTTACCATATTAAACTTAAAATAGTCTCAAATTTAATCTTTAGTGTCTACCATATTATCTTTAAAATAGTCTCAAATATAATCCGTAGGGTCTACCATATTGTCCTTCAAATAGTTTCAAATATTATCTGTAGTGTCTCCCACATTATCGTTAAAATAGTCTCAAATATAATTCTTAGTGTCTACCATATTGACCTTTAAAATAGTCTCAAATATAATCTTCTGCGTCTACCATATTATCCTTAAAATAGTCTCAAATATAATCAGTAGTGTCTACCATATTGACCTTTAAAATAGTCTCAAATATAATCTGTAGTATATACAATATTATCCTTAAATAATCTCAAATATAATCTCTAGCGTCTACCATATTATCCTTAAAATAGTCTCAAATATAATCTTTAGCACCTACCATATTTTCCTTAAAATAGTTTCAAATATAATCCATAGGGTCTACCATATTATTCTTAAAATAGTCTCAAATATAATCCGTAGTGTCTACCATATTATCCTTAAAATAGTTTCAAATTTAATCTGTAGTGTCTACCACATTATACTTAAAATAGTCTCAAATATAATCCTTAATGTCTACCATATTGACCTTTAAAATAGTCTCAAATATAATCCTTAATGTCTACCATATTATCCTTAAAATAGTCTCAAATATAATCATCAGCGTCTACCATATTATCGTTAAAATAGTTTCAAATATAATTCTTAGTGTCTACCATATTATCCTTAAAATAGTTTCGAATATTATCCTTAGCGTCGACTATGTTATCCTTAAAATAATCTTAAATATAATCCTTATGAATTTGAGCAAAATGTTATGAAAATGACAATACAGCAATCAAGAATATGAATGACTGTAATTCTAGAAGCAATAGGATACAAATAAAAAGATTAAAAATTGAAATTTTAGCCAAGTATGATTAATTTTCAAAAATATATATTTTCCATTAGGATATTAATACATAGTATTACTAGGCTGACGGTTTACGATTTAACAACGAAGTACGTCGATCACTTGTTTCATATTTCTGAGAATCTTATCTTACGAGTGGCCACCCATCATGGCAAGTTTTGTTTAGTCAAGCGAATGTTAAACACATGAGTAGCATATCCCCTTATTTCTTTCTTTTCCTTTTTTTATTTTCCTTCCTTTCAAATATTTTCTTTACTTTTTCTTCTTTTCATAACTTTTCCTTCCTTCTTTCTTTCCCCCCAAAATACTGCACCTTTGACCTTTTTTTTCCATTTTGTAGATTAGCATTTTTTTACCCTTGAGAAACCAACCCTTAATTTTCATTGTTCCCAGGTTCACCCTGACCCGGGGTGGTAGCACCTGTTAGGGTCCCAGCTATTGGTAGTGAACCTCTAAGCGATACATTTTTATTGAAGAATTACCAGCAAAAAATTTTAAAACCAAAAGATCAAAAATAAAATACATTTGTACTTGAAACCATCAAACTGTGTTAAAATTATGTATAAATCTACCATCCGCCCGTGCATTGAATACTGCAGCCATATCTAGTCGGGTGCTCCTCCTATCCACCTACGTTTCCTCGAGAAAATCCAACGGAGAATCTGTAATGTGATAGATCCCGACTTGGCAGCTCGGATACAGTCACTTTATCACCGGCGCAATGTGGCTTCCTTGTGTCTCTTCTATAAATACTTTCACGGCTTCTGCTCTGATGAACTTAGCTCACTGGTACCCCCTATATATAAATTTACTCGAGCCACAAGATTAGCAACTAGATCCCACCCATTTACTGTGAAACCAATAAATTGTAAACCCAAGTTTTACTCCAGTAGCTTCTTTTTTCGCACTTCCCGCCTGTGGAATTCCCTTCCGCTTACTTGCTTTCCCGACAGCTATAATCTCCAAGAATTTAAATGTAAAGTCAATAGTCATCTCCTATCTCACTAACTTACATCCTCTCTCTCATGCTCCCTTCTCCGTCCACTCCACTCTCATCAGTATCCTCATCCTTCTCTTATCCACTTCCTTACACCCCCTATAACCTGTCACTCTTTCTCATAACCTTCCTCCTATGTAACCCCCTGCAAAACAGCGGCAGTAAAATGCCTTGCTTGGGGCGATATGATTATAAAAAAAATTCTATAATATTATAATGTGGGTATATAAAGTGGGGGATCAGTTCTACATTACAATCAATATATAAACTAATCCCTCACTTTATGATCACATTAATCCTTCTCTCATGCTCCTTTCTCCATCCACTCCACTCTCGTCAGTATTCTCATCCTTCTCTTACCCACTTCTTGACACCCCCTATAACCTGACAATCTTTCTCATAACGTTTCGCATATGTAACCCCTTGCAAAACAGTGGCAGTAAAATGACTTGCTTGGGGCGATATGATTATAAAAAAATTACTTTGATTTTGGCATTGAATAGTCCATATGGGTTAATATGCCGCTAAATATCAACCAAACCTTTGTGGAACTTAAATATTTGGGAAGTGTTTTAACGGAAAGTGAGACGCCGAGATCCGAAGGCGCACTGGGACAGCTAATGTGGCCTTTCAAAAACTAAGCAGAAATTTTAGGATGTTACATGTATTAAGGTGATGAAAAAGTTCTTTCATGTTATTTGCTTAGTTGATTTTGTTTAGTGGCATATCAACTCCTATATCGGTTTACAATATCGAAATCGAAATAATTTGAACGCGATTTCATGCCTTTAACTCCAGATAAAGTGTATTACTAGTTATTTTATTATGAACTAGCAGTATAAACCGGCGTTGCTCGGGTGTAATGAAAGCTTTAAAACTAATCCATGGATCGGGAGCTCAGACTCTTTCGACGTTGGCAGGAAGGATAAAAAGCAATAGTTGTTTCCAGTTAAAGCAAAACTGTCGACTGAAAGAAAAATGAATGGATGTAAGTCAAATTTTGATTTACTGGTATCGATATCAAATAAATTTTTTTCGTCGTAAACTGAATTTGAAGGCTAAATAAGTCCTCTGAGTAAATGGTATCATGGCTGAGACTAAGAACTACAATTATACCTACTTAGAGCCAAACCCTAAGCAAAAACTAAAATAAAAGGGCTGAAAAAATAAAAATATACAGGCAGATAAACAGACACACACACAAACATCTTCCCTTTTATATATATATATATATATATATATATATATATTATCGTTTCTTATGTCTTTCTCTATGAGTGTATCAAATTTGATTAAAATCGGATCACTCCTTCTATAACCCGATTTTTTCGATTATCGATTTTCGATATTTATCGGGAGTACCTCGACACAAAACCTAGCTAAGAACACTCACAGAAGCTTATAGTACAACTGTGTAAATTTTCAAGAAAATCGGTTCAGCCCTTTCGGAGTCTCTAGGTAACGGACAGACACAGACACACACCCACACAGACAAATTCCATTCATAAATAAGTTTAGATATATATTGTTGGTTCCTTTTTATATAAAATATTTTGTTAGTCATTTGAATAGAGTCAGTCAATAAAGTGCCAAATGTGATACACGCTTGTGCGATCATGTCTCGAAAGAGACATGAGTGAGTGGGCAGAATATTATCCCGCAGTAGGTTGCCATTATTTTCTGCGGTAGACTGGTTGTCAACCAAGGCTATAGAACCCAGTCTGTCCTGTTATTTGACCCATAACTATAGGGGTAAGAAATGCATTATATTATTAAGTAGTAATTAGTGGGGGATCAGTTTTACTTCATAACAAAAGAAAACCGATCTGCCACTTTATACCCAGTAGAAGCCTTAATCATATTTTCAACTATTATATTCAGTGAGTCGATTAAGTGCCAAACGTGATGCACGCTTGGGCGATCATGTCTCGAAAGAGACATGACTGAGTGAGCAGAAGATTATCCCGCAGTAGGTTGCCATTACTTTCTGCGGTAGATTAGTTGCCAGCGAAGGCTATAGAACCCAATCTGTCCTGTTATTTAACCCATAACTGGAAGGAAGAGCGGATTAATACCTTTCCCAAGGGTATTTGCGCGTAAGTGAATGCAAGGAATTCAACTGGATTTCTCGTTCTGAGCCGATATCCACTGCACCACAAAGGGAATCCTTTAATATGATAATGTTTTTTTATTTTTATTTATTTATTTTTTTTACTGTGTTTTGCTGTTATCTGGGGTTTCACTATTTTTTTCTCTGGGGCCCTAACATTGTTACCATCTGGAAACAAAAGCATTTAAGTGGTTTACGTCACGCTCCTCAAAATATTTAATATCCCGAGTGTAGATTCAAAAGTATAATATTCATATTTGCAAGGCAATTGCTTAATTTATGTTCAGGTGGCAGACGGGAGATCAGGCTATACAGATCCTGTATTTGAGAATGTTCATCGCCGAAAGATGTGTATTAATTTATCTCATCTGCCACACCAAAGTCAGCAGCCAATCAGAACCCAGAGAATAGACTTGCATAAGTAGCACAACAGAACACCTCGGCCTGTTAGGTAAACCACACACCAACTCGTCCAACGAGCTTACCTGGCCTTTTTGACGGTACTCCTCATTATCTCTCAGTTGCGTCTCAGTTTTATCTCCGTCAAAGGACAGACATGCTACTGAAAAAAATTAAACTGAGAGTTGCCCGGTCCCAAAGAACATTGTCCCGAGGCGCCTCCACTCCATTGTACCAAAGAGGCGGATTTTTGGTCGCCACCTACGCCAGCGCGACCGGTAGTTTCAGGGACAGGGCACATTTTGGTCCTTGCCCGTGCGCACACGTTCGAGCTCACCACATTAAACCTTGACCTTGTATCACATCTTGCACTAGTGGGGGAGCTGATAAATATGTGCCATGGTGACATCACCCATTACAACGGATTGAACTCTTCCTACAACTATATATACTTCCCCTCACAGCAGATAAAGATCAGAAAGCTCACAGAACGGGAGATCCACAGAAGATCAGCACCAGCAGATCCGCGGAGAGCGATAGACAGAGATAGCCAAGACTGCTACCGTACGACTATTACGAGTCCCAGTTATAGTATTACTTCCTAACCCGTATTTATTCGTTCTACTAACAGAGTTCCACGTATAGTATTTTGCTGTGTTAATATATAATCATTATTTCTTACTGGACTTCTTAACCGTGTCCACGAAAATATGCATAAACGTCAACTGATAAACAGTAGAGAACTGATTCTTCTTCTATGTGCCCTATCCCTTCAGGACGTAGGTGATCATGGCTTTCCACATTTCCCTGTCCCTGGTGGCTCTGAGCATGCCTTCTCCTGTTACACCGTGCAATCCTCGTTCTGTCATCCACCTGATTAGGTTCTTCAAATATGTTATCCGTTACTTTCCCCTGTCTCTTTTTCCCTCTATCTGGCCTGTTAGTATCAGGTTCTCCAGGCCCTCCTTCCTCATTGCGTGTCCCAGGAACTTCAGCTGTCTCTTCCTGATGCTGAATATTAATTTCCTTTTTGTTTCCATCACTTCCAAGACCTCATCATTGCTCACGTGCTTGATCCATGATATTCTCAGCATTCTTCTGTAGAACCACATTTCAGTTGGTTCAAATTTTTCCTTCATCTTTGATGGTATTGTCCAGCATTCACTGCCATATTAAAGAACGGACATCACGTAGCAATCCAGTACTCTCTTTCTAGTTTCTAGTGAAATTGCCCTGTTTCTTAATACTTTACTCAACTTCTGCTATGCTTCCTTCGCCATGCCAATTCGCCATCGGATCTGTGTCGCACTTTCCGTCTTCTGTTATAACACTTCCCAGATATTTAAATTTTTGTACCTGCTTGATTCTGGTATTCCCGACCTGTATTTGGCATTTTGGGCTGCCCTTTTTACTGATGACCATGCATTCAGTTTTCATGCAGTTTATTTCTAGTCCTTTCTTGTTACTTTCTTCTGCTACCTTCTGTAGGAGGTCTTGTAGTTTCCTTTCTGTGTCTGCTATCAGCACTGTATCATCTGCGTACCTAAGGTTGTTTAATTTGTGGCCTCCGATTATGAATCCAGGCATAACTTCTAGAGTCCTCAAAATATTCTCGCTGTACAAGTTGAACAGATCCGGTGAAAAGACACATCCTTGCCTTACGCCCCTTTCTATCTTTGTATATCTACTCAATTCATTACCTGTCCGTATGCAAGCGATTTGCTGCCAGTAAAGATTCTTTATTACTCTCAAGTCTTTTCCAAATATGTCCAGGCTGCCGAGCATCTTCATCAGTTCTTTGTGGCGTATTTTGTGAAACGCCTTCGCATAATAAATAAAGCACAGGTATAAGTCCTTCTTCATTTAAATTCTACACCGATCAGACATCTTCCTATTGCTGAATCATAGGGCTCAGGGAAACACTGGTTGTGAAACACTGTATTAAAGGTTTATTCTTGCAAACAAACTGAACGGTTCATTGTTTATCTGACGTAATGGAAAGGCGTGCCGTACTTTTCTAATATGTGCTTGTAAAATCTTACTGACAGCATCGATTATTGCAGCTGTTTGCTTTTTTGAGTAGAATTTTCTTTAGAAATTGATTTCTGTGAATTTACATTGGCTTTAATCATAAAAAGGGTTTTGTTTAATAATGGTAGGCGTCAGAATCGATTCATACTTAGATATTCTTGTAAAACGTTGACATTTCTGTAGAGTTAAACGAAAACAAACATGGGCACGAAACGGTGATAAGATCGTGCTAATTTTTATATCGATTACAAATAATCGAAATTAGCCTGAATTAGAAATTCCATTATATTTCTCAGGGGTTTGACGATATATTTTGGTCTAACAGTCGATGGAGGACGAATTTTTCTCTGTTTAATTATACGTTTCTCATCGAATAAAAATGGCCACATCAGGAATTCTCTCAATCTTAGAAATTACTTTCTTAATCTTAAGCTAAACTTATTTATAAATGGAACTTTGTGTGTGTGTATGTGTGTGTGTGTGTGTGTGTCCGTGTCCGTTACCTATAGACTCCGAAACGGCTGAACCGATTTTCTTGAAAATTTACACAGTTGTACTATAAGCGTCTGCGAGTGTTCTTAGCTGGGTTTTGTGTCGAGGTACCCCCGATAAATATCGAAAATCGATAATAAAAAACCGGGTTATAAGAATGGTCCGATTTTAATCAAATTTGATACACTCATAGACAAAGAAATAAGAAACGATATTCAGAAGTTTCAAGGTTGCAGTTCTTACAATAGTGCAGAAAATCGATAATATATATATATATATATATATATACATATATAAATCGATACCAGGAAATCAAATTTGACTTACATCCATTCATTTTTCTTTCAGTCTACGATTTCGCTTTAACTGGAAACAACTATTGCTTTTTAGTCTTTCGTGCCAACGTCCAAAGAGTCTGAGCTCCAGGATTTTACTTTTGTTAAATTGATGTTTACTCATTTACATGTTTGCAAATATATCACATTGAAACACTAGTTCCCTGCAACCTATGGGTTAAATAAGACATTACGGAAACATTATTTTCTCCACAAACATTTTAAAAATGTAAAAGATTGATATACCGCACGTCCGAAAAAGTGAACAGTAGACTTTTAATAAGTTTTTCAATTCATCTTTATATTTAAAAGTTGTTTTTAGATATTTTATAACACAAGATAATATCATCTTTGATGATGGATGCCTTTGTGTTAACGTCCTTGTAACCTCTCTGAAGATGGCTCATGTGAGCCGAAAGGTTAGAAGCAGCATAATAAAAAATATTCAAATGTTGGAAAACTTTGTCTTTATTTTAAGCCAAAATACGATGTTTTGAGCGGCGCATGATTAAACACAACAGGCATTTATTGTCTCTTATATTTAACAGTATATATATATATATATATACGAGGGTTATTCAATAAATAAGGCGAATTGTTTAGTATAAGGACTTCTAATACAGATAGAAGCTTACTTTTTAAAAAAAAAAATTCCTTTACTTTGTTTTCAGAAAGCTTCTACCTGTATTAGAAATTCTTATACTAAAAAATTCGCCTTATTTATTGAATAACCCTCGTATATATATATATATATATACATATATATATATATATATATATATATATATATACGAGGGTTATTCAATAAATAAGCCGAATTTTTTAGTATAAGAACATCTAATACACATAGAAGCTTACTTTTTTTAAAAAAAATTTCCTTTAATTTGTTTTCAAAGAGATTTAATTTTTGCAGATTGAAAAAAAACTTTGAGAGTTTTGGAGATTAAAAAAATGGCCGACCAAGAAGCATGCTCCAAGATTGAACTGAGGTCAGTTATTAAGGTTTTGGTTACTGGGGGTGCAAACCAGTTGGAATTCATAGCCAAAAAAATGTCTACAAGTGGGCTAAATTGCTTTCATGACACCCAAGCAACGCCGGACTATACTGCTAGTACTCAATATATTTAATTTTACTGTTAATAAAAACTGCCTTAAAACTAGTAATGATGTAGTTTTACAGGCAAACCCCTTAAAGTCACCGGATGAATCCTTGTACCCGTGAACCGCAAGTCCACTTACCTTGCCACTAAGCCTCTCGTATTCGTTATTATCGAATAATGTGCATTGATTACTTGCGCGCTTGATTCAAGGATATGTTTTTACTGTTGCGCCTGAAGTTGTCAGACGTTAAAAGAATTGGGCGTCATATTAAGTATGTTTACTTGACGTTATAACCGGTCAGTCTTTCTCGCTGATTGGAATCACTAATCTGTGTATTATTAGCAACATTTCGCCTACCCGAGAGCATGAAGGAGGAAAACAAACACCAGATGAGAATTGCCATCTGCCTCGTCCGGTTGTCGCTTATCACGGATATCGCAAATAACCAGTCGAGAATTGAACACCAAGTGTTTTTTATGTCTTATTTATTCTCTCCTTGAAAAATTGAATTTATTACCCAGTGTCAGAAGGATGTGCGTTGCGGTGTAGGGCATATCGACTCTGAACGAGAATTCGGGGAGCCGAGTTCGAATCCCAGTTGAATTCCTTGCATTCACTTATGCACAAATACCCTTGGGAAAGGTATTAATCCGTCTCTTCCCTCCAGTTATGGATTAAATAACAAGACAGATTGGGTTCTATAGCCTTGGTCGGCAACCAGTCTACAGCAGAAAGCAATGGCAACCTTTTTTTTTTTAATCATATCACCCCAAGCAAGGCGATAAAGCCACTGATGCGCAGGGGGCTACGTAAGGGTAAAAAGAATGGAAAAGAGAAAGCCGGAAGCCACATCCTAAACAGGGAACAAGGGAAGGGCCTCTTCACCTGTTCAATAGATGTGGGTGGAGTGTGAACCGGGCGATAGTTTAGTCTATCTACTCCTACTGCGGAATAATCTTCTGACCAGTCAATCATGTCTCTTTCAAGACATGATCGCCCAAGCGTGTATCACGTTTGACACTTAACTGACTAAATATATAATAGTTGGAGAAATAATTAAGGCTTTTACTGAGCATAAAGTGGGGGATCAGTTTTGTATCGTTATGAAATGATAAACTGACCCCCCACTAATTACTAAATGATATAATACATTTCTTCCCCCTCTAGCTATGAGTCAAACAACAGGAGAAATTGAGTTCTGTAGCCTTGGCTAGCAACCAGTCTACCGCAGAAAGCAATGGCAACCTACTGCGGAATATTCTTCTGCTCAGTCAGTCATATCTTTTTCAAGACATGATCGCCCAAGCGTGTATCACGTATGGCACTTAACTGACTTACTGACCCAGTGCCTGAGACGTCCAAACAGAGAAGTGTCGAGAGGACATTTTTTTAAAGTTTTATCCTATGGAAAGCGATAAAATCATTCAGACTTAAGGGGTTAAAGAGTGTGGTAGAATTAGGAATAGAAACATTATTAATGAGCGGGAAGAGGAAAGTGTGATCAGGAGGACAGTAGATTGTGATTGACATTACCTTTAAGGTTTAAGGAGATGAAAGTGTGTAGCTTAATTTTACACATTATAAAATAATAAAAAAAGCGAAGCAACTGGTTTCGCTCCCGGTCGTCAGGCCTCTACGGAAGATTTAACCTAGGATTAATATAAAGAAGTCTGTGAAGGAAAATGAGGAGAAAAAATGAATACAAAGAGTTAGATACAAATAATAGCGAGCCCTAACAAACATTCACTCTGTTTACACAGGGAAGGTTTACGGGATTCGATAAATAGAGCCACCAGTAACTTCAGGTGAAATAAAGAGTGCGACTGGGACACAACAGTGAACCAGTCAGCATTAAAGTTAGCAGCACACTTTATATTATTTAACAGGTGCCCGCAAATGGTGGAACCGTAAGTATTTGAGACAAGTTCATTCCGAGGTAAGGTGTGATCCCTGATCTTAGTGGGGACATGTTGCTTAATTCTCATGTCTAGGCGCTGAGTAGTTCTCCCTATATGTAGTCGGCACTACAATTACATTTGTAAATAATAGAATTAATTTAATGGGGAGAGTGAGCATTTTTGCGCACAGAACATAACATGGGCCGGGTTTGAAATATTATAAGTACCTAAGCCGAGAAAAAATAACGTTGAACATCAGATGAAATCTGTCTAGTCATGCTTACACACTTTGATCCTATCCAAGGAAGTCTAACATAAACAGGGCACTTTTTAACTGTACTGAGCTTGTCTTTTCTGAATTCCGAAATCTTTCGAGCGATTTTTTGATTGGCCACGCCAGACAGGGAGGAAAGAACATTAGCATAGCTTATAGCAGCTCTTTTTGTGCTCACAATTTTCTTTAATTTTTTTTTTTTTTGGGACATATTTTCCCTCGTCTAATACGCAGACACGCTGTCGCTTGGTTTGATTAGGTAATTCGCCGTTTTCTTCGCTACAGAATGTGTACAATTCTGTGGAGAAAAATTGTTTAGCACAACAAAATGAACAAACTTTCCTAAACAAAAAAAAAACAAAAAAATATGTACATTTCTCTTTCGGTCTATCAAGTGCTTAAATTTTCCCGCTATTTTCTCCAACAGTCAAAAATGGCGTCAAATGAATAAACCTGTTCCCAGTTTTCTGTTCTCTGAACTAAATAAATTGAGCCGAAGTAAGGAATTTTTTTAATAAAGTGCGCACACATTTCTGTACTCAGTTGTTGAAATATTAACGATGGTTTACAGACGCCTTCTGTCAGTTTTGGAAAGATTGTTAAGTCAAACACGGAAAGTGCGGTTTTTTTTTTGGTTTTTTTTCCGTTTTATTGCTGTCAGTCTATTGCAGAGTTTTGAAATGAATAAAAGTAACACTTCCGTTTCAGCCCAGCTGTTACTTCCTGTGACACTCAGATGCAGTCCAAGACTTTACGCACGAGTGTTTACATTTATGACTCATTTATGTCAATATTTCTCATAGACTGAGATAGGGAGTATTTACATTATTTATGTCATACTTCGCATATTTTCTATCTTTTCATATCGATCTATGTATTTTTTCAAATCTATCTATCTATCTATCTCCGTTTGTTCATATCTATCTATCTATCTATCTATCTATCTATCTATCTATCTATCAAATTATGTCAGTCGTTATCTATCTATCTATCTATCTATCTATCTATCTATCTATCTATCAAATTATGTCAGTCGTTATCTATCTATCTATCTATCTATCTATCTATCAAATTATGTATCTATCAAATTATGTTGCCATATCTATCTATCTATCTATCTATCTATCTATCAAATTAAATATGTCAGTTCTATCCTATCTATCTATCTATCTATCTATCTATCAAATTATGTCAGTCGTTGCCTATCTATCTATCTATCTATCTATCTATCATAAATTGTCAGTCGTTGCCTATCTATCTATCTATCTATCTATCTATCTATCTATCAAATATCGAAATTCTGTCAGTTCCGTTGCCTATCTATCTATCTATCTATCTATCTATCTATCAAATTATGTCAGTCGTTGCCTATCTATCTATCTATCTATCTATCTATCTATCAAATTATGTCAGTCGTTGCCTATCTATCTATCTATCTATCTATCTATCTATCTTATGTCAGTCGTTCCTATCTATCTATCTAAATTCTATGTATCTAGTCTATTCCTATCTATCTATCTATCAAATAAATTATGTCAGTCGTTGCCTATCTATCTATCTATCTATCTATCAAATTATGTCAGTCGTTGCCTATCTATCTATCTATCTATCTATCAAATTATGTCGTCATTGCCTATCTATCTATCTATCTATCTATCTATCTATCTATCTACCTATCATGTCAGTCTTTTCCTATCTCTCTCTCTCTCTCTCTCTTTATTTATCTATCTATCTGAAGGCAATAGCAACATTTCCTGATCATGAGAATCTATCTCGAAACATAGAAATTTCCGTGTCGCAATGTACAATTAGGATCAGGTTGAAGTTAATTCATAACTACATAATTATATTAAACTCTATAATACTCATTATATTGAGCACTGTTCGTCATAAAGTAAATGCTCGAGCACTCAAAATAAAAAAAAACTCGAGTCCTCTTCACCTGGAATTATATATATATATGTATATAGTCATCCCAGACAGATCTGTTTCGCTGTATCACAGCTCATCAGTATAGTTAGACATCCGATTGCTTTTAACCCAGGATTGAAACCCGACCGAATTGGCGTCAGTCGACGATTAATATATATATATATATATATATATATATATATTATCGTGTTTACCTCCAATTTGCTTTGTATTTTCGTCGTCACAGTTCATTTCGTTAAATCTAATTTCCAACAGTTTTTCTCTTGATGAGATGTTGGACGAAAGGACCTTAGAGACTGTAAATAAATTGTCAATAAATTTCTGTCTTTTAAAATATTATACACTTTTTCTCTTACGTTTCTTTTAAACTGTCTTACTTCAGGTTTCCTTTTGCCACTCGTATTTGCTTTTCTGAGTGTTCATGTATTTTTGCCTTCTGATTCGGGTCGTTCAAGAGTATTTCGTATTGCTCTTTGGTTCCCTGTTTTAGTCCACGTCAATTGCCTAAGGTTCAATTTAATCTTACATATCACCGTGGGAGTGGTTGCTTCCGCAAGCGAATATGTTCGGAATATCGGATGTTGTAAGAATAGATATGTGAGTGGTGTAATGGTTAACGGTTCAGAATTGGAAACCGGAGAGTTGAGTTCTAATTCCAGTCGGGTTTGTTGTATTCATTAAGCGCAAATACCTTGGGAATATGGATTTGTGTTGCGGAGCTGTGGATATCGGCTCAGAACGAAAAATCTAAAGATCCGGGTTCCAAATCCAGTTGACTTCGTTACATTCACTTAGGCGCAAATACCCTTGCCTCCGGTTATGGGTTAAGTAATAGGACAGATTCGGTTCACTAGCCTTGGTTGGTAGCCAGTCTACAATAATTAATGCAAAGTAGTGGCAACCTACTCTGGGAAAATCTTCGCAGTCAGTCATGTCTCTTCCGACGAGTGATCGCCTGGGAATGGCATGTCTCGACCACTTTTTTCTTCACTCATGGTATCTGTTAAATCCTTATGTTTAAAAAATATTCTTATAATCTAAAAATATATTCTGGCTTTAAATAATCTGCGAAAGGTCGATAAGCGGTAAAAAACAAAACAAACTAAACCAATCAAAATTCTAGAAAATTCTTATCGTCATCTCGGTTCAAACTATTTTTATTTACAAGAGAAATGTGGCCTACCAAATTC
The DNA here is from genome assembly GCA_037127315.1 of Ascarosepion bandense. Taxonomy (NCBI): domain Eukaryota; kingdom Metazoa; phylum Mollusca; class Cephalopoda; order Sepiida; family Sepiidae; genus Ascarosepion; species Ascarosepion bandense. The sequence continues at coordinate 4,964,406 of JBBBDQ010000387.1, read as the reverse complement.
TGCCACTAGTGTGCGGTCTGCCTTAAATGTATACTAACAGGATAGCCCGGCGCTGCTCGGGTGTAATGAAAGCTTTAAAACTAATCCATGGTATTGGAGCTCAGACTTTTTGGACGTTGGCCCGAAAAACGTAGGTTGTTAAGACTAAGAACTACAATTATACCTACTTAAAGCAAAAACCAAAGCAAACCAAAAATAAAAGGGCTGAAAACCTGATATTGATCAGATCCGATAGGATATCGGAGTATCGATTTCCAATATCGGAGTCAAATAAGTCATCCAAGAATAAACTAACCTAACAAAATGCCCATGAAAACTTATCGTATCCATCGAGGAAAAAATTGGAAAAAATGAGCCATATTGACGGTTGAATATCGCTTTTTGAACAGATTCGATAGAATATCGGGGGTATCGATTTCCGATATCGGGGAAAAGAGTCGTCTGAGAAGATCTACTAATGTTGGAGACTAAAAACTATAATTTTACCAAGTTAGAGCAAATTCTGCAGCAAGAACCACGATAAAAGAGCTGAAATCCTGATCTTGATTAGATCTGATCAGATATTGGGGTATCGATTTCCAATATCGGGGGCAAATCGGAAAAAAAAGTAGCCCATGATCTGACCGGAAACCTAAAGAACATTTATGTGACATTTGGTGAGAATCGGATAAAAATTGTGGATTTGCATAAAGGACATACACACACACACACACACACACATCTTACCTTTTTATATATATAGACATATACTCTTACTGGGGTAGGACTCATCCAAAACGGGAAGGACACATACTATATCAAAATTGAAAAAGGTAGGTCACGTATTATACCAGAAACAAAGAGGGAGACCACGTACTACGATGACACGAAAGAATTTTTTTGAACGTTAATTAGTCATTCGGGAAGACTTCGACTGGTCTACTGACAAAGAATTAGGGACAACTCTTTTGCTCTACTCTAGAAGGCGGCATTTGTCGGAATCCAAAATATTCTGTCGATTTAGAAGCGGGGTTCTGTTTATATAACCATTAATGTGTCAAATCAATCATCTGACAGAGTTGTTGCTTTTATCTGCTTGGCGTAATAAAACAAACATTTTCCAAGTGGGCTAAGAAAAAAAAAAAACTTTTCTTAAGTAACTAACGAACGGATAAAATAGTGTGCGATGGATAATTTGTCGTCTAAAGAATGCACAAATGAAAATGAAACTGACATATCATTTTAAAAGATATATCTAAATCTAATCTAAACTTATTTATAAATTGAACTTTGTGTGTGTCCGTTACGTATAGATTCCGGAACGGCTGAACCGATTTTCTTGAAAATTTACACAGTTGTACTATAAGCGTCTGCGAGTGTTCTTAGCTAGGTTTTGTGTGGAGGTACTCCCGATAAATATCGAAAATAGATAATCGAAAAAATCGGGTTATAGAAGGAGTGGTCCGATTTTAATCAAATTTGATATACTCATAGACAAGGACATAAGAAACGATATTCAGAAGTTTCAAGGTTACAGTTCTTACAATAGTGCAGAAAATCAATAATATATATATATATATATATATATATATATATATATATAAAAGGCAAGATGTTTGTGTGTGTGTGTCTGTTTATCTGCCTGTATGTCTGTATTTTTTTCATCCCTTTTATTTTACATTTTGGTTCGGGTTTGGCTCTAAGTAGGTATAATTATAGTTCTTAATCTCAGCCATGATACCATTTACTCGGAAGACTTATTTAGCCTTCAAAATTCAGTTTACGACGAAAAAAACTTATTTGATATCGATACCAGTAAATCAAAAGTTGACTTACATCCATTCGTTTTTCTTTCAGTCTACGGTTTCGCTTTAACTGGAAACAACTATTGCTTTTTAGTCTTTTGTGCCAATGTTCAAAGAGTCTGAGCTCCAAGACCATGGATTAGTTTTAAAGCTTTCATTACACCCGAGCAACACCGAGCTATACTGCTAGTTTACCAAAATTACAACAAAATATCTTGAAATACTATAGACTATAGAGTCAATGTATTCAAGAAAATCATCATTGGCTTCAACCACAGCCTGCAGAGTCCTTGGTATGACGATAAACTACATCCGGTAGCAAGGCCTCTAATCGGGAGGTTTTGAGGAGCGTGGAATTTACCTCTTAATTGTTCTTCTTCCCAGTTCTACCGTGGAGTGGGTGTTGCACCTGTTCGGGGTCCCAGCTATGGGCAAATAGTTAACACCTGAACTCGGACCAAAACACTATGAAAGTATAAAAATAAATTTTTATAGTAAAAATACAATCAATGCTTTTTAAAGATAATATTACCAGCAATGCATTTGACTCTCGACAAAAATTCTTTTTACAAAAATACGTAAATGAAACTTGATTCTAACAAAGAATACATCTTCTATTCGTACGAACCTATCCGAAAAATTTTATCGACATTCTTCTTCTTCTATGTGCCTTGGCCTTTCAGAGCGTAGGCGATCATGGCCTTCCACGTCTCCCTATCCCTGGTTGCTATTAGCACGTTTTCTCCTATAATGTTTCGCAACCACCGTTCTGTCATCTACCAGCTCACGCCCTTCAAATATGTTATGTGCCAAAGTAGGCATTGATGTAATGATAGACTCGTATTATTAATTTAACTTTGTAAGTGTACAAGTTATGGGCCAAAAACACAGGACAGATTGGGTCCTATAGCCTTGGCTGGCAACCAGTCTACACCAGAAAGCAATGGTAACCTACTGCGGGATAATCTTCTGCTCAGTCAGTCATGTCTCTTTCGAGACATGATCGCTCAAGGCGTGTATCACGTATGGCACATAATTGACTGAAGTGTACACTTAGTGAGGCTTGAACTTTTTTCGAAAATAATTTAATTAATGACTTCTGAACATTTTCGTGACCCCCTATAATCTTCTGGTTGAAAATTATTGCACTAAGTATTGGATAGATGCTTGTTGATCATTTCTACAAAGCGGTGAGTTCGATCCTCACGTAGTGCTTTTTTGGCTTGTTGTAGTGCAGTGGCTATCGCCTCCAAATGAGTAAGCGGAGAGCTGAGTTCGAATATAAGCTGAATTTTTTGCATTCACCTGTGCGTAATTACCAATGGAAAATGTACTAATCCATCTCTTCTCCCTCAAGCTATGAGTTAAATGGCAGTACAGATTAAATTCTACAGCTTTGGTTGGTAGCCAGTCTACCACAGAAAGTAATGGCAACCTACTGCGGGTAAATCTTTTGCCCAGTCATTCATGTCTCTTTCGAGACATGATTGCCAAAGCGTGTATTACGTATGACTTTTAACTGGCTAAGCTTGACAGATGTGTAGCGTACTTCTCACCCTCAGATCAAACTAGAGCAGATATTGTATTTTTCTTAACCTTCTAGCCATGGAGACTACAAATATCTAGGATCACACATCAAGAATTCTGAAAAAGACTTTGATATCAGAAAAGGCATAGCATGGACTGCTTTAACAAAATGGATAAGATCTGGAAATCCAATCTTGATCTTAAGATCAAAATCCAAGTTTTTCGCGCACTTATTGAACCAGTCTTACTCTATGAATTTGAAACTTGGACTCTTTCAGCAAAACAACAGCTCCGTTTATATGGATGTTATACTCGTCTTCTCAGAAGTGTACTTGATTTTTCATGGCGAAACAACCCTACTCTAGAAATGATATATGGAGAGCTACCAAGAGTATCAACCTTAGTTCAAAAGAGGCGTGTCCAGTTGGCTGGGCATTGGGCACGTGCCACGGGTGAACTTGTTTCATCGTTTGTATTATGGAGCCACCCATCATCTCACAAAGCGATCTCGTAAATTAACCTTTCCAGACAAGATACACAGAGATACATCTATCGCTAAGGAAGACCTTACAGGAGCTATGAAAAATAGGGAATACTGGAAGGGTGTAGTGAGTTTTATCTCGGCCGAGGCCGGAGAATGATGATGATGATGTGGTGACTAACGTGACCGGCACGGTTGCAACATCGATGCACGGGCGAGAAAGACACGTATTGCACACATAAAATTCCCCACCCTAGAGAAGATACGAAATTCCTTTGAGGCATGAGACGAGAAGCACGGAGCCGCCAGCTAACAGTGGTCGACGTTAAGTGAAAATTTAGCGCATTGAATAGAGTGTAATGTTTATTAAAGGATCAACTTACGTGTTCTCATTTATCAAAGGAACAATCAGGCCAAAACAAGCGTGAAGAACGTAGAACGTGCCGTATCACAGCATCTAAAGTCGTCAGTGACATTTTTCTCTTTTGTAGCAAATTTGAATACCCCTGTTATTTTTTGTGAGCGAATTCGGTTGAACGAACATTAAAATCTAAACAAAAGGCTAAAAATAATTTAAAATACTTTTAAATCCGGATTTCGTTTTCCAGTTTAATCCACCCTATTTAACATTAATCATCATTTTAAGTTACACCACTACTAAACATGGGTATCTTCTTCTATGTGCCCTGTCTCTTCAGGACGTAGGCGATCATGACTTTCCACGTTTCCCTATTCCTGGTGGCTCTGAGCACGCCTTCTCCTGTTACACCATGCAATCCTCGTTCCGTCATCCACCTGATTAGGTCCTTCAAATATGTTATCCGTTGCTTTCCCCTGTCTCTTTTTTCCTCTCTCTGGCCTGTTAGTATCAGGTTCTCCAAGCCCTCCTTCCTCATTGCGTGTCCCAGGAACTTTAGTTGTCTCTTCCTGATGCTCAATATTAATTTCCTTTTTGTTTACATCCTTTCCAAAACCTCATCATTATCCACCTGATCAGGCCCTTCAAATATGTTATCCGCTGCTTTCCCCTGTCTCTTTTTCCCTCTCTCTGGCCTGTTAGTATCAGGTTCTCCCTCTTTCCTTATTGCATGTCCCAGGAACTTCAGCTGTCTCTTTCTGATACTCAGTATTAATTTCCTTTTTGTTTCCATCATTTCCAAGGCCTCATCATTGCTCACATGCTCGATCCATGATATTCGCAGCATCCTTCTGTAGAACCACATTTCAATTGCTTCAAGTTTTTCCTTCATCTTTGATGGTATTGTCCAGCATTCACTGCCATATTGAAGGACGGACAGCACGTAGCACTCCAGTACTCCCTTTCTTGTTTCTAGTGAAATTGTCCTGTTTCTTAATACTTTACTCAAATTCTGGAATGCTTCCTTCGCCATGCCAATTCGCCTTCGGATCTCTGTGTCGCACTTTCCGTTTTCTGTTAGAACGCTTATCTTACTCGAAAAAAGGCTAGTCGTAATGGTCATTTTTCTGAACAGATTATTTGGGCTGTTCCATAAGTGGGGTTTATTTGATTTTCCCCGCTAATTATTTTTACGTTATTTTTAGATTGAATAAAGTTACTTCTTAGTCTTTTGACATATTTCATGTAGTCATTTAGTTGACTACAGTTATTTTGGCAAATAAATAGTTTGAAAGATTTATCATAAAATATCATCCATAAATGACCATTCTAACCTGCCTATAAACCATCGTGTACAAACAATAAATTTCTTCTGTTTTTATTTAGATCTTATTTTATCTGATGACAAAATCAGACATTCATCTTAGATTTTAAGTTGAATTGGTTTTGTTCATAGTAAAAAAAAAATAGTAGGCTAGTCGTAAGGGTCATTTTTCTGAACAGATTGTTTGGTCTTTTTTATGTATTTTATTCAGTTCTTTTTCTAGTAAATAATATCAAGATCCTTCTTTTTTACGATTTGAATCTATCGAATTTAGTGTAAATATGCACAGTTAGCATGCCAATAAACGTCAATGGTTCTATTTGTTGATATATTTATTTTACCTTTAAATTTCCGTAACTTCCGTTAGTTCGTCCGTGTGTCACATCTAAAATAGCCGGCTCACGGCCATATCACGTTGAATACACCGGTTTTCACTCGATCACCGAAGTTAAGCAACGTTGAGCCTGGTCAGTACTTAGATGAGTGACTGCTTGGGAATACCAGGTGCTGTAAGCGTTAAGTGACGGATGTGCGTTGTGGTGCAGTGGATATTGGCTCGGAAAGAGAAATCGGTAAGCCAAGTTCGAATTCCAGTTGAATACCCTGCATTCACTTAAGCACTGATACCCTTGGCAAAGGTATTAATTCGTCCCTTCCCTCCAGTTATGGGTTAAATAACAGGGTAGGACTTGGGGACCCTGCCCTTAAAAAAACAAATCCCAATGAATCTTGATACTCGAAAATGAAAAAGTATTACTGGACATAAAACTTATATAAAAACAACAATAAATTGTTGAAAAGAAAAGGTCTTACCAATCATGTAACCACCTCTTAATTGCTGTTGTTCTCAGGTCCACCCTGACCCGAAGTGGTAGCACTTGTTAGGGTCCCAGCTATGGGTAAATAGTTAACCCCCAAATTGTGGGGTCCTGAGTATGACAGTAAACTGCATCCGGCAGCAAGGCCTCTGATATCGAGGTTGCGAGAAGCATGGAATCACCTCTTAATTACTGTTATTCCAGGGCCACCTTGACCCGGAGTGGTAGCATCTGTTAGGGTTCCAGCTATTGGCAAATAGTTAACCCTCCAAACAGAGGTCAAAACACTATGAAAGTATAAAAACAGACTTTTATGAAATATATACATGAAAATTTTTGAATGAAAAATATTACCAACAAAACTTTTATTAATTAAAAATATTACCAACAAAACTTTTATGAAGGAAAAATATTACCAACAAAAATACTTTTTTGAAGGAATAATTTTGCCAACAAAAATACTTTTTTGAAGGAATAATTTTGCCAACAAAAATACGTTATTGAAGGAAAAAAGTTACCAACAAAAATACGTTATTGAAGGAAAAATGTGACCAACAAAAATATGTTATTGAATGAACTAATGCTTAGGCATTAAATGACCCCCAAGGGGTTTATATGTCGTAAAACAAACCAATACAAGCCAAACCAAACGTACAAATATATGTGGTTCCCTTTGTGAGGATCAAACTCATTACTTAGTCATAGTGGTCAACCAAACTTGCTTGTTAAGCATTACCCTTAAATGATATGCCAATATTTAAAATCTTGAATGTGACTTACTTCTGACATTTGGCTGTAAGTGTGAGCCATGTATGGCACTGACAATGTTTTGGCAACTTTTTCTTTCAAGCTGCCCACCCCCACTAATATAAGGCTTTATCCTCCTTTTACATTATCTGTAAGTCCGAGATGGAGCCATGTGGTCTGGACAGAGTTTGACCCCGCTATACTATCGTCCACGTCTACGCTCTGGAAAGTTCATTCCAGCTTTGGACTACATTTCTTTTGAAAGAAGCGCTACTATCATATATCGCAAGATCGATATTCCTGAACTCATCTTGAACTCAATTTCTAATTTCTCCAACCATTTTTCCTTAGCTCATCAGGTCTGCTCCCAGTGTTCCCATAAAAATGAGTACTGCTGTTTCATTCATATTCCATAATTTCATCAGTTACCTTTGGTTAATGGATGTGCGTTGTGGTGCAGTGGATATCGGCTCAGAACGAGAAATCGGAGAGCCGAGTTCGAATTCTAGTTGAATTCGTTACTTCACTTACAATAGTGAAGAAAATCGATTATATATATATATATATATATATATATATATATATATATATTACAGTTGGTATTAATCCGTCACTTCTACCTCTAGCTATGGGTTACATAGCAGGACATATTCAGTCCTATTGTCTTGGTTATCAACCAGTCTACCACAAAAATAAACAGGATACTGCGGAAAAATCTTCTTTCCAGTTAGTCATGTCTCTTTCGAGACATGATCGCACAAGCGTGTAATACGTATGGCACTTAACTGACTGATTGACCTTTGGAAAGATTCCGATATGTTTATGCTGTTTTCAATAATTAATCCTTGTTGGATATTTATTTCTCTTAGAATCTCCTGACTGTAAAGGTCGAATAAGTTTCTTGAGAAGGCACAGCCTTGTCATACGCCCCTCTATGTTTTTAATGAATCCATTTTCTACCTGCATTCAATGTAATCTCTGGATTATTCTAATATTTTTCCTAAATAAATCAAGCTTACTCTTGTGGATTCCGGATGAGGAACCACACAAAATAATGAACAAAACACATATTGAGATAGAAAAATAAGTTATATTAACGTAAAGATACAAACTTGAACGCAGGTTAGTAATCCAGGAATACGATTAACAAGGAATATATATATACAAGTCTTGAAGTGAAGCCGTGCTAGAAATAGTATGTCCACGTCGGAACTGACGGGTGCTGTGTAATACTATTATGGCTGAGAGGAGACCATAGCTACCATGACTACTGACGCGGTATTCTCTGTGAAACTTTGGTATTGTTCGGTATCTCTCGGTAACTGACGGTAACTTATGGATCTCATCCCGTAACTCACTATGGCAAGAGTATATGTATACTCAAGTCGAGTCCATTATTATAGAAAAAGGGGAGATCACACCACAGCTACCTAGCAGTCTGAATAAACATTATTTTTAATTTTTGGCGGGGTAATAACGTTATCATAAAAATGCTTCAGATATGTTTTTCAAATATTCTTCGGAATAAATAAATTGCTTAATGTTAATTTTCCGAAGTAAATCATGGAAAAATGACATAATGGCCAGCCTTCTGAAAATTTGAATATTTCCGTCCTGAGAGTTAGACTTTTTTATCGCTGCAAAGTTCAAGGTGTGAGAGGCAAATCCGGCCACCTGTACCTGTGTGTATCAATCGTTTTGATGAAGTGGTGGTACCACCCCCGATCTTTGTACATTTTTTTTGTTCCCTTGGCCTTTCGGTGTTCAACCAATTTGGTGTCATATATCAACATCACACAGCAGCCCGACTAGTGCCATTGAAGTCGAGTGGTATTTCTCAGGCGAGAGGATTGATATTAAACGAATGTACAGGATGATTCACAGTCTCTGAATGAACCGCTTCCTGTAGAACCTCTGAATGAACCACGTCTTGTGAAATCTCCGAATGAACCATATCATATAGAATTTTATATGATAAAATGCCTGTCACCAATTGTGGCGAGTATTAAGAGTGTGGAAGGGACTTAACTCAATTTGCATGAGTAGCATTTAAGGTTTTGTTATGCGCAAAAAAACAAACAAACACACACACACACACAAAAATATGGCGGCCGATCCTGATTATATACTGGCGGGTCTCACGAAGTAACGTGAAATCCCGTTCGTCATATGCAAATAAGATGGTGCCAGCTTCCATAAAAAGCCTCTGTTTTTAGAGCAGGTTGTTTTTGGGAGTCGTGAGTTACAACCGAAGCGTGTGTACGTACAACATTGAAACGTGAGGAGTTTAACCACAAAAACCAAAACCACAGATACTTCACAGGCTCCGAATGAACCCGCTTCCTGTAAAATCTCTGAATGAACCACGTCTTGGAGAATCTCCAAATAAACCGTATGCAGTAGAATCTACGAATGAACCGAGCGCTGTACAGTAACCCGAATGAACTACTTCCAGTAGAATCTCAGAATGAACCGCACCCTGTAAAACTTCCGAATAAACCGGGTGCTGTACAGTCGCTTTACAGAATCTGATTAGTTTGATATACTGTAGACTTTCAGAATGAAGCCCAACATGTAGAATACCCGTACAATCACCGAATGAGCCGCATCTATGAATTAGCCGAATTCTCTATAATGTCCGGATGAACCGGATACTGTAGAACCTTCAAATGAAAAGCATGCTGTACAGTCTCCGAATGAGCCGAATTCTCTAAAATGTCCGGATGAACCGGATACTGTGGAACCTTCAAATGAACCGCATGATGTACAGTCACCGAATGAGCCGCATCTATGAATGAGCAGAATTCTCTACAATGTCCGGATGAACCGGATACTGTAGAACCTTCAAATAAAAAGCATGCTGTACAGTCTCCGAATGAGCCGAATTCTCTAAAATGTCCGGATGAACCGGATACTGTGGAATTTTCAAATGAACCGCATGATGTACAGTCACCGAATGAGCCGCATCTATGAATGAGCAGAATTCTCTATAATGTCCGGATGAACCGGATACTGTAGACCCTTCAAATGAACCGCATACTGTACCGTCTCCGAATGAGCCTCACACTGAAAAGTCTTCGAATGGGCCGGGTTCTTTATAGTCTTCGAATGAATCGGGTGAGGTTCAATGTTCAGAAGACCGACATACTGTATAGTCTGGGCTATCACTGTATACTGTGCACCCCGGTCGTATGAGTATGAAAACAAATACCTGGACTTGTAAATTAATTTATCATTTATCAGTATCAATATTTCGCGTTATTTGATCAGCTATGCAGAATAGTTATCAGATCAGATACGCAGCAGCAAATGATTCCATCTTGATGAAGCTCAACAACGCCATTATTTGTTTTTAAACGTTCGTCAGCATTCCTTCAAATTCTGTCATCATCTTTCTATTCCTCTTCCTTACTTGCTGTTTTCCTTCCTCTATTCTTTTACTCGGCTTTCTTCGTTCTTTCTTTTTTCTTTTATTTCTCCTCTTTTTTCCTCTCTCGTTTTCATTTTTCTTTTTCTTCTTTGTTATTCGTTCATCCTTTAAACGCCTTCCTCTTTTTTTTTGTTTTTCTCGCTACCAACGGCTCAACTCTTTTCTTTCGTCCTTCTGTCATCATTTCTTCTGAGATTCGTGCGAATTAACGCCGCCTGCCTGTGACCTATGGATGTACGTAAATTAGTGCGCGTGTACGTGCGTGCATCTGCATGCGCCGTTACCAGGGAAACCGATGCGGATGCACTATGGTTGCTCACCGTTTCGAGTCTGAAGTTGATGCATAAGTGTTCTTTTTTTTTTCAGCGCGAAATACCAAGCGATCAAAAGAAAGAGAAAAGTTTAGTTCGGTTTGTTTTACGGTATATCAACCGCAATGCCAACAAGATTTTTTACAATAGATTTGTATGAATAGAATATATATTCTTTGGAAGAAATAAGTTTGTAGATCAGGTTTCATTGACGAATTTTTATAAAGTACGTTTTGTTGAGGGACAGATGTATTGTTGGTATGTATTTTTTCCTTCAAAAATATATTGTTGTTAATTTTTCCTTCAAAGATCTATTTCCAGAATTTTTACTATAAAAGTCTATTTTTATATTCTCAGAATTGACTCTAGTTTGAGGATTAACTGTTTGTCCATAGTTGGGACTCTAGAAGGTATGACTATCCTGGATTAAAGTGGATCTAGAAACAATATCAATTAACAAGCTATCAATTAGAACCATTACTGCCGGATGCAGTTTATCGTCATAACCAGGACCCAAAAGAAAAAGGATGACGTTGATGAAGATTAAAATAGCATCAGAAACTGAAAGGAAAAAAAGAACAGGGAAAATTGTCGTCATTATGTGATTCCCGGTGGTGTTTGTTCACAGTGGGTCCCATCGGTTGTACTCAGACCAAACTCGCACAATCTCGATTACACACTGGAAATAGCAAATCATTTTTTTAGCGACTATTTCCGCAAATTTCTATTGTTTCTAAAAGGGAAATATTGCCGACTACTCGTCAGCAAGATGAGTGATAGGGCAAGATGAGGGAGAAAATTTCTCTACTACATCCGTTTTTAAGCCATATGTGTTGTGGTGCATTGGATATCGGCTCGAAACGAGAAATCAGGGAGCCGAGTTCGAATTCCAGCTGGATTCATTGCATTCACTTACGCGCAAATACCCTTGGGAAAGGTATTAATCCGTCTCTTCCTTCCAGTTATGGGTTAAATAACAGGAAAGATTGGGTTCTATAGCCTTGATCGGCAACTGGTCTACCGCAGAAAGCAATGGCAACCTACTGCAGGATAATCATCTGCCCAGTCATGGCGCTTTTGAGACATGATCCCCCAAGTGTGTATCACGTATGGCACTTAACTGACTGAATATAATAGTTGAAGACATGATTAAGACTTCTATTAAGAATAAAGTGGGGGATCAGTCTTCTATTATAATGAAGTAATAGACTGATCCCCCACTAATTATTACATCATAATTACTTAATAATATAATACATTTCTTTCCCCTCTAGCTATGAGTTAAATAACAGGACAGATTTGGTTCTATAGCCTTGGTCGGCAACTGGTCTACCGCAGAAAGCAATGGCAACCTACTGCGGGATAATCTTCTGACCAGTCAGTCATGTCTCTTTCGAGACATGATCGACCAAGCCTGTATCACGTATGGCACTTAACTGACTGAACCAGGAAATACCTTTTCCTGATAAATTAATTTTTTTAAAATCATTTCACATCAAGCAAGGCAGAACTGCCACTGGTGCGCAAGGGGGTTACATAAGAGGTGAGATAAGAAAGAGGAACAAGTTACGGGGGAGTCATAGAATGAATAAGAACAAGATGAGAATACAGGTGTGAAGAGGGCTGCATGAGAGTGGAGTGTAAAGGAAGGACACGATAAAAGGGTCGTCATGGAAAGGATGCGAGTCAAGAAGACAAGAAATGGCGATTGACTTTGCATTCAAATTCTTGGAGATTGTAGTCTTCAGGGGAGTAAGTATACGGAAGAGAATTCAATAACAAATGAAAAGACTTATTTCTAATTTATTTTATTTTTACCATTATTTATTCGCGTGACTAATGACAGTCAACTGACGCTGTCAATTTTTAAAAAATCATATCCCCCCAAGCAAGGCATTTTACTACCACTGTTTTGCAGGGGGTGACATTGAAAGAAAGTTGTGACAAAGAGTGACAAGTTATAGGGAGAGTCAGGAAGTGGGTAAGAGAAGGACGAAAATACTGATTAAATGGTGGCGTTATCTGCATTTATGCAGATAACGCCACCATTTAACCAGTGGTTAACCAGTGGTTAACCAGATGGGAAAATGGCTTGTAAATTTTAATACTTCCAAAGCAAAACTCCTCTCTTTTAATCACCGTAGATAATCTGTCTTACCTGCCATCGAAATGAACAAGGCTTGTCTACTGGAGAGCAAAACTCAAATAGGGGTATCGATTAAAAAAAAAGTTCAAACAAATAATTTCATATATATATATATATATATATATACATATATATATATATATGAATTCCATGAACGGAATAAAAACAAACAACTCAACTTTTGTTTTAAATTTTTTGGACAGGTTCAAATGTATTGAAAATATGCTTACGGTAATATCGCGTTGAATACACCCGTTCTCCTTTGATCACCGAAGTTAAGCAACATTGTGCCTGGCCCGAACTTAAATGGATGATCGTTGGGAATGCCAGGTGTTGTTAGCGTTCTTGATGTTGGATGTGCGTTGTGGTGCAGTTGATTTCTCGAAACGAGAAATCGGGTAGCCGAAATCGAATTCTCGTTGAATGCCCTGCAGATACCCGCGCAAATACCCTTGGGAAAGGTATTAATGGGTCTCTTCCGTCCAGTTACGGGTTAAATAACAGGACAGATTGGGTTCTGTAGTCTTGGCTGGCAACCAATCTACCAGACCAGGTAGTGGCAACCTGTTGTGGGATAATTAAAGAAAAAAATGCCTATCTAAGCGCCGTGGAGCGCATTCAGGGCACAGCGAAGACACCAGTAATATCACTGTTGGCCATCCACTTCGTCCCTGATTGTCTCGCCTATGTCGTGCGACTGGACCCAGATGGAATGGGAAGAGAGAGTGAGGCTGACGACCATGCGCAACTCTGCCTCACTTAAATCCAATTAAAGCGCAAGTCATGACTTATACTAGAATTCGTGGTCTTCCTCGCCTACGAGCGACGAACATCATATATATATATATATATATATATATATATATATATATATATATATAAGGGTAGGAGAATATTGGTATTAGAACGGCACTATTCAACTTTGGTTGATCCTTGACGCACTTCATGGATGAGACGGTTCAAACAAATGTCGGTTAGTCTTAAATGTTTCCTTTTAATAAGTTTATTCAGAGATTTTTAAGGAAGCTTACACACTAATACTGACACACTAATACCCTTGGGAAAGGTATTAATCCGTCTCTTCTCTCCAGTTATGGATTAAGTAACAGGGCAGATTGGGTTCTATAGCCTTGGCTGGCAGCCAGTGTACCAAAGCAGGTAGTGGCTACCTATTGCGCGATAATTTAAAAAAAGGGCTACCTAAACATTAATATCACTGTTGGCCATCCCTGATTGTCTCCGGTATATCTCGCCTATGTCGTGCGACTGGACCCAGATGGAATGGGAAGAGAGAGTGAGGCTGATGACCATGCACAACTCTGCCTCACTTAAAGCCAATTAAAGCGCAAGTCATGACTTCTACCTAGAAGTCGTGGTCTTCCTTGCCTGCGAGGGACGTACATTATTGAAAATGGAGGAGAGTATTTTAAAAATAATTATTTGATGAGTAAAATAAATGCTTTTTTCATCATTAGGTTACCAGCCTACTGAAATAAGTATCGAACACACGTTTATATATATATATATATATATATATATATATATATATATATATATACTAGCAGTATAGCCCGGCGTTGCTCGGGTGTAATGAAAGCTTTAAAACTAATCCGTGGTCCTGGAGCTCAGACACTTTGGACGTTGGCACGAAAGACTAACATGCTGTTTCCAGTTAAAACGAAATCGTAGACTGAAAGAAAAATGAATTGATGTAAGTCAAATTTTGAAATTTGGTGAGAATCGAATAAAAATTGTGGATTTGTATAAAGGACACACAGACAGATAAACAGACACACATACAAATATCTTGCCTGATATATATATATATATATATATATATATATATATATATATTATCGATGTTCTGCACTATTTTAAGAACTGCAACCTTGAAACTTCTGAATATCGTTTTTTATGGGTTTGTCTTCGAGTAGATCAAATTTGATTAAAATCGGACCACTCCTTCTATAACCCAATTTTTTTGATTATCGATTTTCGATATTTATCGGGGGTACCTTGACACAAACCCCAGCTAAGAACACTCGCAGACGCTTATAGTAGAACTGTGTAAATTTTCAAGAAAATAGGTTCAGCCGTTTCGGAGTCTATAGGTAACGGATACACACACACACACACACACACACACAAAGTTTCATTTATAAATAAGTTTATATATATATATATATATATATATGTGTGTGTGTGTCTTTACGGAAATTATCGAAGATTAACGAAACTTTTTTTATAAACAACCGACAATTTGAAATGATTTGTTTGAACATTATTTTTGATCGATGCTTATATTTAAGTAGATATTCTGTTTTTAATTAAACAGTATTATATATTTATATCTACCGGCCTGATTATTTACGATACATTTTTATTACAAAAATGTGTGTCATTCGGCAGGATTCAAACCTGCGACTCCTATCCACATTATTTCTTAATAAAAATGTATCGTAAATAATCAGGCCGGTAGATATAAATATATAATACTGCTTAATTAAAAACAGAATATTTACTTAAATATGAGTATCGATCAAAAATAATGTTCAAACAAATCATTCCATATATATATATATATATATATATATATATATATAGTTTAAAACACGTAGAAGTTATGATCTAGTACAAAGTCTACATTTTGTTTCCACATTGAAAGGACAGTGTCTCATCAGGTAGTGTGAAGGGAGATGGAAATTTCGTTTCCTTAACGGACAATCTGTAATGTGATTGATACCGACTTGGCTGACCGGCTGCAGTCACTCTCTCACCAGCGTGACGTGGCTACCTTGTGCCTTTTCTGTAAATACTTTCACGGCTTCTGCTCCGATGAACTTAGATCACTGGTGCCCCCAAGGTACGAATTTGCACGAGATACTAGATTAGCAACTAGGTCCCACCCTTTTACATTGAAACCGATAAAATGTAACCGCAATTTCTACTCCAACAGCTTCTTTTCTCGCACTTCCCGCCTGTGGAATTCCCTTTCACATACTTGCTTCCCCGACAGCTACAATCTCCAGCAGTTTCAATGTAAGGTCAATAGACACCTCCTAACACACTCTCGCACCAATTCTCTCAAACACTCTTCCTATGTACCTCCTTACTCGTCTGTCCTCCTTCTGACATTTCCGATATCTCACCACCTTCCCCTATTACAAAATCTAATCTGCGCTGTAGTGGCAGTGGAATGCCTTACTTGGGGTGAAATGATTAAAAAAATATTAGTACATATTGTGTGAAAGGTAAGTAGCGTAGAGAAATTGAAAAATCAGAATTGGGAGTTGTAAATTAGCATTTGAACAAAAAGAAGAAAATGGGGGAGAAGGAGAGAGGTGGTTAATGGACATGTTGAAAAGTTTAGAGACATGTTTAACCGTAGAGGATAAGGTCTGGTCCTTTACAGCGTTTTATGACCAGGCCTTTGGGTTTAACAAAGAGGAAGAAGTAAGAAAATGTATATGGGGTTGGGGAAGTAAGAGAGGATGGACAAGAAGAGAGAGGAATTGGTAGGGGATAAACATCTCTGTATTAGTGAAGTATAAGGCTTCAAAGTTTTTGGCGTTTCTTGGAAGGATGGTGGAATCCTATAAATAGACTTAGAAGCTATTAAAGGGGTTCTTTTTATGTTTAAACTTAATTTAAAATTTAAGGATTTTTCCTATGAAAAACTTAATTAGATCACAATTTGTAGTATGAAATAAAGGTAAAATTAGAGCTAAAATACATAAGGGGAGAGATTTTCCTCTAGAGTTATAGAAATGTTTTATAGCTATAACACCATTCAAACAAAAGTAATCAAAAGGCCGCAAACGAATTAAAAACAATACTAATATTGTCATCAGAAGAGCTAATAAATACGAAAATTACGCAACACATACCTGATTTTTAAAAAATAGGATTATTATACAAGGTTACCTAAAAAGTTTAGAGACATGTTTAACCGTATAGGATAATTAATGGTCCTTTACAGCGTTTTATGACCAGGCCTTTGGGTTTAACAAAGAGGAAGAAGTAAGAAAATGTAAATGGGGCGTGAGGGAGTAGGGAGGATGGGCTAAGAAGAGAGAGGAATTGGTAGGGGATAAACATATGTGTATAAGTGAAGTATAAGGCTACAATTTTTTTGGCGTTTCTTGAAAGGATCGTGAAATCATATACAAAGGCTGAGAAATTTTAAAGGGGTTCTTTGTATATTTAAACTTAATTTAAAATTTAAGGAATTTAAAAAAAATTTTTTTAATGTTTTATAAAACCTTCATTATATCACAATTTGTAGTATGTAATAAATGTACAATTAGAGTTAAAAATATGTAAGTTAAAAGTGAATATCATGGTACTAAGATTTATACAGAAAAGGTTTATCGTTTCTAGAGATCCGAGTTTTAGATTTTGTAATTTTAACATGATTGTAAGGTTATAATATATGTATATATATAGATATATATATATATATATATATGCGTGTGTGTGCGTGCTTGTGTGTCTGTGTGTGTGTGTATATATATATATATATATATGTGCGTGTGTGTATATGTGTGTGTGTGTATATATGTGTGTGTATATATCTGTGTGTGTGTATATATATATATGTGTGTATATATATATGTGTGTGTGTGAGTGCGTGCGTGTGTGTCTCTGTGTGTGTGTAAATATATATATATGTGTGTGTGCGTGTGTGTATATGTGTGTGTGTGTTTACATATATATATATGTGTGTGTGTGTATATATGTGTGTGTGTGTATATATATATATATATATATATGTGTGTGTGTGTGTGTGTGTGTGTGTGTGTGTGTGTGTATTACTGGTTCAATTGAACAGTTCTCCTTTTGCTTTTCTTTTTCTTGGGAGGTTTTTTGCCATGCACCTGAACACTAAGCACGTATTGATCATTTAACAGTGTTTTCTTTACCAAAAATCATCATAAAATATTATCATGGAATATCAATTATGTGGTTGAAAATGATTCAGCCCTTTTTTAAAAGAAAAATGAAGTAAATCATTTTCAACCACGTAAAACATTCTCATGAAATATCAATTATTATAACTTTTCAAGTGATGTAAATGAGACACTGATAAATGTTATATATATATATATATGAAATGATTTGTTTGACCATTATTTTTGATCGATACTCGTATGTAATGTACTCGTAGATGTTCTGTTTATAATCAAACAGTATTATATATTTATTTCTACCGGCCTGATTATTTACGATAAATTTTTATTACGAAAATGTGTGTCATTCGGCAGGATTCGAACCTGCGACCCCTATCCACATAGAGGAAGCCACCAGGTGATCTGTCGCGTCTTAGACCTCTCGACCACGAATGACGATCAGTCTAACGAAGTCAAATTAAGCCTATAACACAATTTCGAATTTTCGAATTCATCGTAATAACCATCTCTGCTCTTAATATTTAGCGAAAAAAAGCTTTATTATTTTTTAATTGTATTTTCTGAAGTATGAAATATTAAATATGAAAAAAAGACTTAAATAATTAAATTAACCATTGGCACTTATTTTTTTTTTTACATATTTTGTTTTTGTTTGAAAAAACACTATTTTTTTTAAATATTTCTTTTGATTCATATTTTTTGTTGACGAAAGGAATTTTTAAAACGTCAGAATAAAAATTAAATATGAAGGCTCATTTTTTTAGTCGCGTTTGACACGTGTGATTTGATTTCTGTGACGTAATCTAGCAACCATCTTAGATCTTGGATGTTTTACGGACCAAATGTAAACAATCGGTACCATTGGCCAAAAAGTGCGAAAGGGAAAATTGCTGAACTTAAACTCAAAAAGTATGCGTCGACCTGGCTTCCCTGTAGATATATGTCCCTAGAAAGTTTGACTGGCGTAGCTTAAAAAATGTAGGCGTGCATAGGGAACAGTCACACACAGACTCACAGATTGCCTTTTATAGATAGAGATTGTTTACGAGAGAGGTTTCAGAAAGGTCGACTGATCCTTCAGCTATCGTCATGCTTGCAGTTGACAATGCCATTTGGATTGTGCTAAATTCTAAATTTAGCGGACATTAATGACCTCATTACAATAATCAACAGCCTTTTGTTCGTGAGACCGGCAGTTTTTTATTACCACTTCCTCATTCATTTTTCTCATATCTTCAGTCAGATGACGCCTACTGTAATGAGGGAAGTGCCTAACCGAAAACACCTTCCAATTTCTCCGGTATAACAATATAAAGACCGTACGTGAACATTCAGTATCTATATGAAACTGTTCATATCTATCTATCTATCTATCTATCTATCTATCTATCTATCTATCTATCTATCCTAAACTGGTCCTATCTATCTATCTATCTATCTATCTATCTATCTATCTATCTATCTATCTATCTATCTATCTCTCCTAAACTGGTCCTATCTATCTATCTATCTATCTATCTATCTATCTATCTATCTATCTATCTATCTATCTATCTATCTATCTCTAAACTGGTCCTATCTATCTATCTATCTATCTATCTATCTATCTATCTATCTATCTTCATCTGTTACTATCTATCTGTCTATCTATCTTCCTTAAGCTGTTACTATCTCTCTGTCTATCTATCTTCCTTAAACTGTTACTATCTCTCTGTCTATCTATCTTCCTTAAACTGTTACTATCTATCTATCTCTCTTAAACTGTTCCTAGAAAAGACTAGAGTCAAGTGGATAAGAGATGGGAACTGACATTGCATTTAAATTCCTGGAGGTTTTAGGCGTCAGGAAAGCAAGAATATGGAAGGGATTTCCACAGGCGAGAATTGCGAGAAAATAATTTGTTTGTGTAGCAACTTGCGGTGTTGGGTGAAACTAGCTATAACGCACTCTATTCTGTGTTTACTTTCTTTATAGATCTCAGTAACCTGTTCAAGGCTTGTGACAAACGTGGAAACTCCAGTAAAAGCGTAGTTAACATAAGTCATATAAGATATAAAATCTAAATTCTCTTTTTCCCTCTATTCTTTTTAAAGTTTTGCTGCTTATTCAAATACTTTGGCAGTCGCAAGTCTGAAATATTGTCTAAACGATAGTGCATAGCAAGCCGAAACAAGCACTCACATGACTTCATACTTTGTTGGAACACAAAACGGCTGCCCGGTTGAGATAGAAAAAAACATATATATGTAAGAAATTAAAGAACAAAACAAGGAACAATAGACCGAAAAGAGAGACTGTCCGATACTGTCACAAACAAAAGCGGCGCCTGCCACAGGAAAAAAAAGGACAGATTTTTTTTACATACGCTAATAGGTTTTTGTTTTTTTTCTATTCACAGTGTTTGGTTTTCTCGGTCAACCAAACGCAATCTTCTCTTCAAATTCGTTCATAGAAACGGAGAGAGAGAAACAAATCCAAAACAGACGTGAACAAATGAACATTTAAAAAAAAAAGCATCTAATCACGTCGCGTTCCAAACACAGAAACAATGTGACGGCTATAGGACAGGTGGATATCTTAATATAAGGTAAAAAAAAAAAAAAATTCAAAGCCCAAAAGGTTCTGACAAAATATTGGTTCAAACAGAATGTGTGGTTCCGGCAAAACGAAACAGACTAAAATGCGAATTACAAATCGGGAACTCTAAATGAAAAACTTTCAATATCTCGAAAGAATTTTAACAGACGGAAAAAATGCTACACGGAAATCCGAAAGTGCATTGCTATAGCAAAATATGCTTTCCAAAAGCAAAAAAAAAAGTGGGGGCGGACCTGAAGGAGACTACCACCACCTTTAAATTTATTGTTTTTCATTTTTTTTTTTACTTTGTTTCAGTGCAATCGTATCGATTACACCCTAAACTCTCCGACTATTAAAAAAAAAATTGGAAAAATTTCAATACTTAAACAATGTTAGTGGGGGTTCAGTTTTTCATACAACGTTATAGTAAATCGATCCTCCATTTTGGAATCACTCGCCTGTACGACATTACCACCACCTGTAAATTTGTTGATTATCATTTTTTTTTTAGTTTTTTCAGTGCGATCTTATCGATTAAACCCTAAACTTTCCGATTGACAAAGAAAATTTGGAAAAAAAATTCAATATTTAAACAATGTTAGTGGGGGCTCAGTTTTTCATACAACGTTATAGTAAATCGATCCTCCATTTTGGAATCACTCGCCTGTACGACATTACCACCACCTGTAAATTTGTTGATTATCATTTTTTTTTTTAGGTTTTTCAGTGCGATCTTATCGATTAAACCCTAAACTTTCCGATTGACAAAGAAAATTTGGAAAAAAAATTCAATATTTAAACAATGTTAGTGGGGGCTCAGTTTTTCATACAACGTTATAGTAAATCGATCCTGTGCAATTAACTTTGTTGCTTGCGCATATTCAATAACTGAATCCTTTGCGAAATATTTGAATAAAGCCATTCTTGGAGTTTCCGAGGAAGATGCCATCGTAAGAACTGAAGAAAACTTGAAAAAGACAAAAACAAGAGCAACAAATCGTCCCCCCAAAAAATCAAAACAAAGCGACCCCAACGCGAGTGATTCCAAAATGAAGGATCGATTTACTATAATGTTGTATGAGAAACTGAGCCCCACCTTAAAATTGTTTAAATATTGAAATTTTTTTTTTCAATTTTTTAATCAGAAACTTTATGTAATAACCTATAGGACTTCGCTGAAAACAGCAAAAGAAAATTAAAAGCAACAAATTTAAAGGTGATGGTAGTCTCCCTCAGGTCCGCCAAAAAAGTATTAAGAAACAGGATAATTTCGTTGGAAACTTAGGAATGAGTGTTGAACTGTTATGTAATATTGGTTTCTCTCATATGGCCGTAAATGCTGGACAATATATTGCTCCACAGAAGGATGCTGAGAATAACAAACGACTCACAGATAACCCTATAAATGTTATGGCGAAACACAACTATTCTATAGTGAATAAACTCTCCTACCTAATTTAAGTAGGAGTAGTGTGAGGAACGAGGGTCAGTCGATGTTGGACGATAGTAGTCGACAGTTAGTCGAATCTGAAAGTAGTCAGCGATTTGGCAAGATTACACTGCGTAATACATATTATATCAAATTCCTAACGTTTTGTACGTCGAGCATATTAGGACCGACTTTAGCACAAATACTAGCCACCACTGCAAAAATAACTCCACAATAAAACAACTATAAAATGATCGTATTCTGGCTGTTTTTTTAATCATTTCCCACCAAACAAGGCGAGAAAGTCACTATTACGCAATGAGGATACAGGGAGTGAAAATGAAAAAGAAAGAGAAGCGTCAAGATTGAAGAAAGACAAAAAGAGGACGAGCTTTAAGAAGAAAGATGATGGCGATCGATATTACATTTACATTTCTGAAGATTGTAGTTATCAGGGAAGCAAGTAAACAAAAGGGAGTTTCACTGGTGGGAAGTGCGAGAAAAGAAACTAATAGCGTAGAAGAGGAGGTTGCATTTAGCTATTTCAACGGTAAACGGTTAGGATCTCGATGCCAATCTCGTAGCAGGCATGTTTCCGGGGCACCCGAAAGAAACCTGTCAGAGCAAAATATTTCTCGAAAAAAACTGAGGGAAGCCATATCATTATCGATGAGGAAGCGACACAAGTGAAGACGTCCAGTGAGGATCGACTGAATTACAGATCCGTCTTTGGCCTTTTGTCAAGAAAGAAACCTGTCAGAGCAAAATATTTCTCGAAAAAAACTGAGGGAAGCCATGTCATTATCGATGAGGAAGCGACACAAGTGAAGACGTCCAGTGAGGATCGACTGAATTACAGATCCGTCTTTGGCCTTTTGTCAAGAAAGAAACCTGTCAGAGCAAAATATTTCTCGAAAAAAACTGAGGGAAGCCATGTCATTATCGATGAGGAAGCGACACAAGTAAAGACGTCCAGTGAGGATCGACTGAATTACAGATCCGTCTTTGGCCTTTTGTCAAGAACCTCGAGATGAACATAAAAAATACCAAGCCTGACATAGCAGCAATATTCAATGTATGGACGGATGGTAGAGTTGTAAATGTGCAAAATGGTTTCTCCTGAGAAACATTTTTCTGGTACGACACAGGAAGACAACTTTCCTTACGGTAGATTAAGTTATAAATTCGATTCCCTCGCTCCAAGTCAGTTGAAAGCTTCATGAAGCCAAGAAGGCATGGGGTCCTGGGTATGACGGTAAACTACATCCGGCAGCAAGGCCTCTGATTGGGAGGTTGTGAGAAGCATGGAACCACCTCTTAATTACTGTTGTTCCCATGTCCACCCTAACCCGAAGTGGTAACACCTGTTAGGGTCCCAGCTATGGGCAAATAGTTTATCCCCAAACTGGGATCAAAACACTATAAAATATAATATTTTTATAGAAATATATAGATATAGTGAAGGAAAAATATTACCAATAATATATTTTTGAAGGAAACAATCATTATCACCAGCAATACATTTTGACTACAAAACTAGAAAACATCGACAGTTTTCTAAAATAAAGAAATAAAAACAATTTTTCATCAAAATCTGACTAAATCAACCTTCTCACTATAACCGAACATTAAAAAAATACCTTAAAACCCTATCTTTTGGCATTAAATAACCCACAGGGGTGTTGATATGCCATTAAACGAAACTCAAACTCAAATAAGGCACAATGTTTCTTTTTTACGAGCAACATAATAAATGCTCACAGCCACGAATGTAAATTACTAATATTTACCCGCCACATTTTTGTGTCGGGGGTGGGGGTACCGAATCATCTCTGAGTTGTGTCTCTATCCTTGAAGACAGTGTGCAGTTCAGTTGCAGCTCTGACCGTTAGGACAGGGTTGCAACTGAGAAAAATTACACTGATAGATGCCCGGTCCCGGGGAACAGTGTCCCGCAGCCGCGCAAACCCATTGCAACAGAGGGGTGGACCAAGAGCTCGTCACCGAGGCCAGCTCAACCGGCGGTTGAGGGGACTGGTGAATTATTGTCCCTGTGCCCGTCCGTACGCGGTCGGGTACCCACCTAAAAAAAGACCTTGTGTAACATCCCGCTGCAGTGAAAAAGTAAGGTAAATACCATATTTACCTATTCTTATCCAAGTAAATGCTTACATACGCAAATGTAATTTTAGGAAAAAAAGGAATGTTGGTATTTCATAAAAATCAATCCACACACACTGACTCTCTCTCTCTCTCTCTCTCTCTCTATATATATATATATATATATATATATATATATATATATATAATATTAACTATAGTAATAACAATACCAATAGTAACAGAACTAACTCTGCCGAAACTAGTATTAATTAAGCTATAATTTAAATCGTCTTGTATAACCCACCAAGAACAAACTCGGAGGGAAAAGAAGGGGAAGTAAAAAAAGAAACAAACGAAGTACATGAACAAAAAGTCAAGCACTCGTAAAAAAGAAAAAAAAAACAATTTCCCTGACGAGCGGTATGGCGAAACCGTGGTAGGTTGTTGGCACTTGCTTAGATCTTCTGTCTATATATATATATATATATATATATAATAAGAGGAGTAGATTTTTGTCTAAATTACGCAAAAATGAAACTGACATTCCATATTAACAGATATACATGGTGCGATTGATAAATTGTCGTCTAAATTACGCAAATATGCAGACATCTCATTTTTACATAACTATTTACCAAAATTCTACAACGATATATTGAAATACTAAAGAGGATATTTATCAAATAAAATCGTCATTGGCTTAAACTACGGTCTTCAGACGACTTCAAAATCTACTGCAACTCTTCTGGACGGTCTCCTCGTTTATGTTGATGAATTCTACCATAATCATTGCCTTCAGTTCATCTTTGGTATTACAAAGAGTTTTGTTTTCTCTCACTAACCTTCGTCCCACGCACAATAATTAAGCGGGGTTACTGTCTGGAGAGTTAGGTAAAGGTGATGTAGTTGCAAAAACAAACTGAAAGCCATGACTTGGTTCTCTTTCTTGTGTGGTATGGTGCAGAGTCCTGTTATCAGACATAGGGTCA
The DNA here is from genome assembly GCA_037127315.1 of Ascarosepion bandense. Lineage (NCBI taxonomy): Eukaryota > Metazoa > Mollusca > Cephalopoda > Sepiida > Sepiidae > Ascarosepion > Ascarosepion bandense. The sequence continues at coordinate 4,939,469 of JBBBDQ010000387.1, read as the reverse complement.
TTCAGCAGCCGCCCTCTTGACCCAGGGCAGCATTACCACCTCAAGGCACTCTGTGTTGAGTCTGAAACCCTGTGGAAAAGTGAATGGAGGCATAACGTCTCCATCACTAGTGATCACTCTAAACACGTTCGTAATCATGATTAAACACTTCCAACTTTTTCTGATTCCTCTGCACTGTCCTTAGATTGACACCCAAACATTCTGATATGGATGTATTGTGGTCTAAGTATCGCTGAAATGAAAATTTCAAAAATATCTTGAAATACTAAAGAATAAATTCATTCAATAAAATCGTCATTGGCTCACATCACGGCTTCCAGACGATTTACGAATCTCCTGCAACTCTTCTGGATGGTCTCCAGTTGGTGACTACTGTTATAATCCTTGCCTTTAGCTCGTTTTTAGTGTTACAAGAAGTTTTGTTTATCTCTCGCTCAACTGCGACTCACATATAATAAAGGCGCCTGCCATCTTGGAAGATGGCACTCATGATCGGTTTTCTATGCTTGTGTGTCGTAGGGGTTGACTGCTGTGACCGGACATAGAATCTTTTCACAACAACCCCTTTGAACCAGGGCAGCACTATGTTTCCCACGAACTTGATGTAGGAATCACTGCTAAGGCCATGCGGGAAGATGAATGGCAGCATAATGTCACCATCATTAGTGATCACTCCAAACCCCTTCATAATCACAATTAGACTCTTTTCGAAATTTTTGCACTGCCTTCAGACTGACAAACAAACATTTAGAAATGTTCGTATTGAGCTACAGGATCGAATTCCGAGCAGGGCAGTAATCTTAGATTTCATTTGCAAGTGTTTTTTTGCAAAGTGTCATGGATAAAAGAATATTCCTATTTCAGGTCAAGATGAAAAGAATGTCCCACTGGCCAAACATTTTTGCTCAAACAATGTCTTGTACCTTTGTAGTCTTGATAGATATCTAATATTTTTAGTAGTCATTCAATTTTATTATTACCATCACAACCAGAAACAAATTGGCTGTAATTAATGCTTCCAAAACGAAGCTGCTACCTATTAATCACCACAGACAATTGCTCCTACCCCACATTAGCATGGATCAGGCTAGTCTCCCTGAAAGTGAAACACTTCGCCTCCTCGGGTTAACTCTCACATCAGACCTCAAGTGGAATGACTATATAGAATCCAGGACAGAAAGTTTTTTCCCGTCTGAAACAATCTTGCACATATACAAATCTACCATCCGCCCGTGCATTGAATACTGCTGCCATATCTGATCGGATTCTTCTGCTATCCACCTAGGCGTCTTTGACAAAATCCAACGGAGAATCTGTAATGTGATCGATCCCGACTTGGCAGTTCGGATACAGTCACTTTCTCACCGGCGCAATGTGGCTTCCCTGTGTCTCTTCTCCAAATACTTTCACGGCTTCTGCTCCGATGAACTTAGCTCACTGGTGGCCCCTATATATAAATTTACTCGAACCACAAGATTAGCAATTAGGTCCCACCCTTTTACTGTGAAACCAATAAATTGTAAGCGCAAATCTACTCAAACAGTTTCATTTCTCGCACAAACCCGCCTGTGGAATTCCCTTCTGTTTACTTTCTTTCCCGACAGAAAGCAAGTAAATCTTCAAGAATTCAAATGTAAATTCAATAGTCATCTCCTATCTCACTAACTTGCATTATATATATCTCTCTCTCTCTCATGCTCCTTTCTTCGTCCACTCCACTCTCATTAGCCTTCTTTTACCCACTTCCTGACACCACCTCTAACCTGTCACTCTTTCTCATAACTTTCTTCCTATGTAAACCCCTGCTCAACAGTAAAATGCCTTGCTTGGGACGACACGATTATAAAAAAAACATTTTTGCCATGGGATCAACTACTATAAGATATTTTATTTGAAGCCAACTTTGGCACTAAAGTACATTTATAAAGCTTTGATTTTGAACAGCCTTGCAAGGAAAGATTTTTGAGATGAGCATACTAACCATTAATCCATGGCAATGCACATGACGAACATCCTCATCAGTTTTTACTTCTATAGTTTTTAGCACACCACCACTACAATCATTAGATTTTTGGTAGAGTGAATTGTGTCAGGTTGCCTTTTTTCTCGCAGATGTTGCCCAACTGATCCAACTATATACCGTTTCAATAAGCCATTATCAAAGGATGAATATTTAATGTTCAGTGAACATAGAACATTTAAATTATTTTTAACAGAGTGGAGTTATACAGAGATAATGGCTTATGTAAGCCGAAAGCTCAGACCTGATAAAAAAATCAACAATTATTGCGATTTCTTGTCGTCTTTCCATGACAACACTATCGAGCTAATCAGATTATATGAAAGGATCTTACACAAAATAGACAGAACTTGTCTATATTATTCAATGAAACCTGTATTAATGAAAAAATGCTGCCAAAATACACACATATATATATAAGCTGATGGATATATGTTTCGCAGTTTAATATTTATTTTTTTAAATAGTGCTCAATATAGAAGTAAACTATTTATAGATGTAGTTATTATAATTGTTATAATAATAGTATACTGCTACTCAAAAGCTATTAAGCTTCGGTGTTCAATACGCCATCATCAGGCAGTGAAATGTGATTCATTTACTGGGTCGTATATATATTGATAAATAAATTTAAAATACCGAAATTAAACTTAAAATAAAAAAAATATTCCACCATATTAGATGATTGTATTGGAGTGGGAGGTTGCTATATTTTAAAAGAATTGTGGGTGGAGACCAGTGAATATTGGGCCAATGTGTAGCGATACAAACCAGAGAGGACGTGTCAATTATTCAAAAAAGAATTGAAGAAATCTGTAGCTAATGTATTATTTTGAGGCGACAAGCAGGATGTGCGTTGTGGTGCATCGGATATCGGCTCGGAACGAGAAATTGGGGAGCCGAGTTCGAATTCCAGCCGAATTCATTGCATTCACTTGCGCGCAAATACCCTTGGGAAAGGTATTAATCCGTCTATTCCTTCCAGTTATGGGTTAAATAACAGGGCAGATTGGGTTCTGTAGCCTTGGTCGGCAACCAATCTACCGCAGAAAGCAATGGCAACCTACTGCGGGATAATCTTCTGCCCAGTCAGTCATGTCTCTTTCGAGACATGATCGCCAAAAGGGTGTATCACGTATGGCACTTAACTGACTGAATATAATAGTTGGAGACATGATTAAGGCTTCTACTGGGCATAAAGTGGGAGATCGTTTTTCTATTGTTATGAAGTAATAAACTGATCCCCATTAATTACTACTTAATAATATAATACATTTCTTCCTCCTCTAACCAAGAGTCAAATAACATGACAGATTGTGTTTTATATAGCCTTGGCTGGCAGCCAGTCTACCGCAGAAGGTAATGGCAACCTACTGCGGGATAATCTTTTGCCCAGTCAGTCATGTCTCTTTCGAGACCTGATCGCCTAAGCGTGTTTCACCTGTGGCTCTTAGCTGACTGAATTATTAAAAAGAAATGAGTAATGCCACTTTCATAAATCATGAGCCTTGTTCCTGATTCGAGTCTCAGAATTTCCAGGCAGAGGCTAAACATTAAAATTGCAAAACAGTTTATAATTAATAAAAAAAAAAAACGTGAAAGCCGAATTCATTGGAAATAGAGGAATTGAACAGCAATAAGCAAAAATAAAAAAATAAAAGTATTTTCCCACGGAGACTATTATATTAAGGCTAATTCATAATAGACAAAAAGGAAAGGAAAAAAAATACCGATGACGTAATAAAAGAAACAGGTAGACATACAATATAGAAAATTGCAATTGCATTATTTGTTTACAAGTGATACATCAATGAACACTTAACATAAAAAAAGCAGGCGATAATAAACAAAACAAAAAATGAAACGTAATCTTGAATGGCTGCATTGTTCATGTGAATAGAAAATAAGAACAGAATCAGAAATTTTAAAACGTAGAGGATATTAGAGCTTTTATAAAAATCTCTGTTATAGTGACGTGATCTCTATTCGTGTGGTTTCATGACATAGCAAAAACAGTATGTTGTAGCGCGGTTGCTGTTAGGGCAATATTTTTAACATTTTGTTACGTAAAGAAAAATAAGTTTCCAGTCAATTATTTACACTATTTACATTGTTCGGACTGTTTTCCTAATCTTTGTTGCCATATTCACGACCCTTCGGTCATTGTACATTCTGGTCTTCTTCAGGTCATTGAAATTTCAAGCCGAACTCTTTATTTCGGACAGTGGTAAAGATTGTTCTAGTTCCATGTGCCATCCCTCTTCTGGATATCTCAGTTATCTCACCTAAACTTTACTCGCCAATTTTCTTCTTTTTTTTATCGCTGCTGTAGCCAGGTATTGAACTCACAATACTTGGAGACAAGTTTTTAGATTTAGCAAACGATTTTATACAAAGGGGGATGTATCCTCAAGGACACATGGGCCATGAATGCAGTGAATCAACAGTTCGAACAATGTAAATTGTGTAAATAATTACAATACCTCATCTCAGAAATATAGACAGATATTGAAGGTGAATATGGCAACAAAGATGAGGACAATAATCCGAACAATGTAAATAGTGTAAATAATTACAATACCTCATCTCAGAAATATAGACAGATATTGAAGGTGAATATGGCAACAAAGATGAGGACAACAGTCCGAACAATGTAAATAGTGTAAATAATTACAATACCTCATCTCAGAAATATAGACAGATATTGAAGGTGAATATGGCAACAAAGATGAGGACAACAATCCGAACAATGTAAATAGTGTAAATAATTACAATACCTCATCTCAGAAATATAGACAGATATTGAAGGTGAATATGGCAACAAAGATGAGGACAACAGTCCAAACAATGTAAATAGTGTAAATAATTACAATACCTCATCTCAGAAATATAGACAGATATTGAAGGTGAATATGGCAACAAAGATGAGGACAACAATCCGAACAATGTAAATAGTGTAAATAATTACAATACCTCATCTCAGAAATATAGACAGAGATTCCAGTCAAGTTTGTAACCTAAGAACAACTTGTAACTTAATAACATTTTTATTTAACGATTTAGAGCAGGTTTTGTGGTCCAGTTTGGACAATAAATAAATAAATAAAATAAATAAATAAAGTACAAATAAATGAATAAAAATAAATAAATGATTTAAATTTAAAAGAGTCGTAAGAGATGTAAACAAATGTTTTTTCCATGATTTTCTAAAAAGAAAAACTTGTAAAAGTAATTTAATTCATGAGTGAATAAATTCTAAATTGCTAAGACGACCTAAAAGTTTCAATAAAATTCACATTTTCATTTTCACCAGTATTTACAAATCAATGTTTTTACCGTAAAAGTCGATAAAATTTCCCATACTAACTGGTTATCTGCTGACGCTCGAAAACAAAATTTTTAACGTTCTTAAAAATACAAAAACATATTTAATAATGAAAAAATATTTTGGTCTTTCCTTTTAATAATAAAGATTTTTATTTTGCTTCTGTTTAATGCATCTTTTAATCATGTAAGCTCATCTTTTACAAAATCTTTGTAAGTACCTGCGTACACACAAATACTTACATTAAGCGTTATGGTGGCAGAACAAAGAAGAAACGACGGACGTTAAAGAAATAAACAATTGCATTAACATAAAAACACAACAAATAGTAAATTAGTATAAATGTTTCTCGTTGAAAGAAAAAAATAAGTGGGATCATAAAAGTTCCGTAGAGGCGTACAGTAGGAGGGTGAGGTGTGACTTACTGCCGCGACGGCCTTTGGCGGGTTGTCTTAAGAGATGGGAGTTCGCGTTCCGACTAACGTTGTGAATCCTATCTGTTGTGACGTTCAACAGCGGAAGATGTCTTTTTGATGGATTTTTCTGACTTTTTCTTATGCTCAGATTGGCTTTGTTTCCTTAGGCTGGAGTGGGTGCTATTGGGTGAAAATTTTGGATTTTGGATTTTTCTTTGAGGGTGTGAGTAAAACGAAAGTAACGCGCGGAGCCGATACGCAGTTGACGTAATTTTTAGCTTAGTCTTAAATTTCGGAAGGTTCACATCCGGAAAGTGGTGGAAATTTGTAAAATATGAACCGACATAGCACGATTATAATCTTCAGTGCGAAAACTACTCCACAAGAGAGGGAAAATAAAATGAATGCAGGTTTTAAAACCATTAAAATGCAAAATAAGTAATTCTGAAATCAACAACATATATTTTGAAACAATGGGTATGAACTGGTGTTTATCAAATTATATTAAATTGTCAATTGTCCCTAAAAAACTCGCTGTAAAAAACAACATAGGGTGAAGGAAAAAGGCCTCAAACTAAATAAAAACAAAGTTTTGTCGGCAAAATGTTTGTCATCATCAAAGTATTATCTAATTATTTTAAACTTTTTTTTAAATTCTTCCGAACACGTTCGAAATTTCGATAGAAAATCTTGGTTTTCTTTCGTCTGTGAGTGACGTAATTTTACAAAGGTTTATAACGGCAAACGTAATATTACGCAAGGCATGTTTTTGCCAGTGAAAGACACATTAATTTGGGAATTATTGCAAAAATCAAATAATAGTCCGAGTTTGATTAAAATTTCTGGATTTATTCATAATTAACTGAAATCATTTTTAAAATAATTATTGTTAGAAAATCTTGATAATTTATTTTTACATATGTTACCCGCCCCCGACCAATTAATTTCCGAAAATGTCTAGAAATTCCTCATCGTTTTCCCATAAACATAATATTAATTAATTTCAGGAGTCATTGGGGAGTGCTAATCAACTGTCTTTTTTTTTCTTCAAAATTCCAAATTGCGAAAACGCAATTAAATAAACTTTTAATGATAAATTTTCGTTTTAGGTCCCCGCTTCAAATTTATCCAAAATAGCATTATTTCTGTGCAGATGTATATGCTGAACTCAAATCTACAATTAGTTATTGAAGAAACCTACTTTTTTTATCTGAAAGTCCATAAAAAATACGAACTATATCTCTCACTTTTTCTCTCCCGTAACTCTCACGAAGTCATGTAATTAACTGCAGAATGACGTTCTGCGTAGGCAATAAATTTCGGTCGATTTACTTACTTTACTGAAACTTCCGGCTATTTACTTCCTGTAATGAAAGTAAGACGCGTAGAAATACAATAGTAGTACAGGAAGTAAAATGCCGGAAGTTTCAGTGAAGGAAGAAAATCGACCGAAATTTGTTGTTCTACGCAGAAAGTCATTCAGCAGTTAATTACATGACTGCGTTAGAGTTACGGGAGACAAAATGTAGTTCGATATTTTTATGAACGTTCAGATCAAAAAGGTAAGTTTCTTCAATAACTAATTGTTGATTTGCACATAAATAATGCTATTTTGGATAAATTTGAAGTGGGGAAAAGCCTTCGGGACCTAAAACGAAAATTTCCTGGGGGGGGGGGGGGGGATTCGGGACCTAAAACGAAAATTTACCCTTTTAATTGCTTTCATAAACAATATAAATGAAGGATATCATAGTCTAAAAAGAAAAAAAAATCAATGAATAATTAATTTTTATAAGAATTGTTTTCATTTTTATTATTTTTTATTATAATTTATAAAGTTTCAAAATATTTTAAAAATTCTTCCTTCATCATTAAGGCTAGGGTGTTATATTAATGCATGAAGACTAAACTTACTAATCCAAAATTGACAAGTTTAATACAAATAATTTACCCAATGGATTTTTTAAATAATTAAAACATTTTAATTATGTGCTTATGATTACTCGTGTTTTTTCACGGGTGGCCGTACATGATATATATCATTAAAAGGTCACGTGTTCCAAAGGTTGCACTCCATACATGAAAAAACCTTTATGAACAATTTCAGCAGGGTACAATCTCACTTCCATGTTTTTATGCCCTATTTTCAACATTTAGTGGGCTTTTCAAATCATCCATTCAAAATTTGAAGCGAGTAATATATTTTAATTGCTATTTTTCTAATTTTGTTAAAAAAGAATTGCGAAATTCACAATTTGTGGAAGTACGTAAAAAGACTATAAGAAAGAGACGAAATGAAATGAAATGAAAGCTAAGCTCGCAGCCGAGATTGAAAAAGACCTCCAATCCATATTGGACTGGGGTAAGAAATGGCTAGTAAATTTTAATGCTTCTAAAACGAAGCTACTCTCAATTAACCATCATCGACAATCTCACCTACCTCCCATTAGCATGGACCAGGCTTGCCTCCCAGAGAGTAAAACACTACGCCTCCTTGGTCTCACATTTTCAGTGGACCTCAAATGGTATGAGTATATCGAATCCATTGCTAAATCCGCTGCTATGAAAGTCGGTTCTCTGTGTAGGGCCCGGAGGTTTTTTCCGTCTAAATCTATCCTCCGCTCGTGCATTGAATACTGCTGCCATATCTGGTCGGGTGCCCCTGCTATTCTCCTCGGGCTTCTCGATAAGGTTCAGAGGAGGGTCTGTAATGTGACAGATACCGACTTGGCAGACCGCCTGCAATCTCTCTCCCACCGGCGCGACGTGGCTTCTCTGTGTCTCTTCTATAAATACTTTCACGGCTTCTGCTCCGATGAACTTAGATAACTGGTGCTCCCTGAATACGAAGATATACTAGATTAGCAACTAGATACCACCCTTTTACAGTGAAACCGATAAAATGCAACCGCAACTTCTACTCCAACAGTTTCTTTCCTCGCACTTCCCGACTGTGGAATTCCCTTCCACACGATTGCTTCCCCGACGGCTACAATCTCCAGGAGTTTAAATGTAAGGTCAATAGACACCTCCTAACACACTAACCTGCTCCTATTCTATCTATATAACACTCTTCCCATCTGCCCAACCCTCATCCTCGCTATCCTTACTCATCTGTCATCTTCCTCCTGACATTCCCTATGTCTAACCACTCCTTCTCTTTACCTTCCCCTATGTAGCCCCATGCGCAATAGTGGCAGTGGAATGCCTTGCTTGGGGTGGGATGATTAAAAAAAAAAGAAAAAGAAAGAGATAATAAAAAGTAAAAATTAATAACCGTCATAACATTTCATAAATTATTGAGTTACCTCTGCCGTTATATAATTTCATTGTTGTTAAATTGTAAAATGTTTTAAAAGAAAATTTAATATAATTTTTATTTTTATTTTTTATAAAAGATCTTCAAACAATACTATAAAGATAAATTAACTAAAATTCTCGAAAATATTGGATAATTGCTGAAAATATTGTTAAATTTTTAATTTTAACATATAGTAAAAAATTAAAAAAAAAAAAAAAATAAACGTACGACTAAGATTGTCAAATTCGTCTTTTATAATCAGCAGTTTTTGACGGCTTCCGTACGTCATGTCCATTCTCGCTTCTGATAAGACGATTATAACACTGATAACAAGGCTAGCATAATTTTTTAAAAAATTATAGTACATTTGAGACAGTAAGCAAATAATTCTTGTTTCAAATCAGATTAAGGTAAGTTTAAATTCGGTTTAAATTTCTGTCAGCGAGGAGTATTTTATTTTTGCAAAATTTGTTAAAACCGACAATTGGCTTCTGTCTACAAAATGTGTCGATTGATGAAAAATGTCCGAAAAATTGAAATGCTTTTTAAATAAAAAAATCTTTAGATTCCGATCAATATAATTTCGGTTTGAAATACACCAGGGTATTTTGCTTACTAAAATTAGTAAATTTAATCTCTTGGTTTTCAATTAAAGCTGAAATTAAAGCTTAAAGAAAACGTTTTTGTTTTTTTAAATTCAATCTAAATATATATATATATATATCAGTCGGGTTTCAATCCTGGGTAAAAAAGCAATCGGAGTCTAACCGTACTGATGAGCTGTCTGTGGATGACAATATATATATATATATATATATATATATATATATATATATATAACAGCTCTGTTCATAGATTGAACACTGTTTTGTTAACATCTGAATAATAATACTATACATATGTACACTCAACACAGGTTTAGAATTCTTCGTGAAAAACAAGGTAGGCAGAAATAAGCAGAAATCACGTAAACGTAGCACAATTTAGTTTAACCCACCTTTCAGTCGTAATGTCCAAAATATCATTGGTAAACTATTCCTTAACTTCATTTACAAACATTTCTACCATTCACCTACACTATAAAGAATCTTTAATAAAAACAATGTTAAAGTCAGTTCTAGTTGCGTTAAAAACATAGATAAATACATTTCATAACATAATGCTACGATATCAAATAAATATTTGACCCACATCAACAACATCTGTCACCCAACTAATAGCAAAAATGACCCTTCTAAAAATAATTGCAAGAGCCGAAACAATAAAACCTGTCTATTGAATGGCCACTTTATATCCGAAAGTATCTAAACTTATTTATAAATGGAACTTTGTCTCTCTGTGTGTATGTCTGTGTGTGTGTGTGTGCGCGTCCGTTACCTATAGACTCCGAAACGGCTGAACCGGTTTTCTTGAAAATTTACACAGCTGTACTATAAGCATCCGCGAGTGTTCTTAGCTAGGTTTTCTGTCGATGTACCCCCGATAAATATCGAAAATCGACAATCGAAAAAGCCAGGTTATAAAAGGAGTGGTCCGATTTTAATCAAATTTGATACACTCATAGACAAAGACATGAGAAAAGATATTCAGAAGTTTCAAGGTTGCAGTTTTTATAATAGTGCAGAAAATCGATATATATATATATAAAAGGCAAGATGTCTGTGTGTTTGTCTGTTTATCTTTCTGTATGTCTGTATTTTTTTCAGCCCTTTTATTTTAGTTTTTGCTTCAGGTTTGACTCTAAGTACGTATAATTGTAGTTCTTGGTCTCAGCTATGATACCATTTACTCAGAGGACTCATTTAGCCATCAAAATTCAGTTTACGACGAAAAATACTTATTTGATATCGATACCAGGAAATGAAAATTTGACTGCTATCCATTCATTTTTCTTTCAGTCTACGGTTTCGCTTTAACTGGAAACAACTATTGCTTTTTAGTGTTTTGTGCCAACGTCCAGGGAGTCTGAGCTCCAGGACCATGGATTAGTTTTAAAGCTTTCATTACACCCGAGCAACGCCGAGCTATACTGCTAGTTGTTTATAGAGTTCGAGTTCATTCGGATGATAATGATGTTAAATTTTACTTTGGAAGTAATTCTAACAGGCGGAAGAGAAGATTTAACTGACACATATTTTTAAACAACAGTAAATTCAGCAAAAGTACTACCTTATCCATGCATTATTAGAGATTGAAAATCAACAATAAGAACCCAGTTATGACCTGAAATATTGTAGCTAAATCCAAAACTTACAATGGAAAAGAAGTTAAATGTAATCTATGCCTTTTAGAAAAAAACTTGTCATCTTAAACAATATCGATAATCCTAATTTGTTCAATAAAAAAGTGATTTAATAACCACATGCTGTCATAGAAAAATATTAACTGAAATTCTTATACCCAGATTGATATAAATCCCAATTTAAATTTGTCTATTTCTTTCTTTTTTCCGGTCTTTTTCAGGTGCTAAGAATTTCGAATTGAACCATTTATATACAATCACTGGAGTATATCAACCTCATTCCTTGCGTAAAGCCAATATAAAGATTAAAATATAAAGAGTTCGGTTCTAAATTCGTAGCACCTGAAGAAGGCCGGAGCGTACAACGGCCGAAACGGCGTGCAAATGGCAATAAAGACGAGGACAATAGTCCGAATAATGTAAATACTGTAAATACTACCTCATCTCAGAAATATAGACAAATAGAATGATCTATAATGAAACTTCCTACAAATGTCATCAAAGATGAGGACAATAGTCCGAATAATGTAAATATTGTAAATACTACCTCATCTCAGAAATATAGACAAATAGAATGATCTATTATTAAACGTCGTACTAATGACAACAAAGATGAGGAAAATAGTTCGAATAATGCAAATACTGGAAATACAGCTTCATCTCAGAAATATAGACAAATATGAATTAAACCCCTTTTATTTTTGCTCCTTGCAGTTTTAATTCTAAATTTTACTTTATAATTTTTCTTTTTGTTTTTTGCTTTATTTTATTTTCTTAAGAAGTTCATAATCTTATAATTTTCACTACATTTTTATGCACACGTAATATCTGAACATTTAAATTTTGAAGACTCATGATTTACGCCCCTTTGTTTTCTTCTTCCTGCATGTTATTATTTTTAATTTTTAATTTTTAAATGTAAATTTTAAATTTTTATCCACATGTAGCCGTGGAATATTTAAATTTTTAATCTTGTTATTAAAAAAGCAGTAACTTAACTTTCTAAGACTTTATTCCCATGAACATCGAGTGAACTTAAAGAGTCTTTGATTACTTTAGCTTTTTACATTGATGACTTTCCTTACACCAAGATGAATTTTCTTTCCCAGTGAAGGGTTTTTTTCCTCCCCTTCTTCTCTCGGTGCATTTATGGATTTTATAACATCTTAGACAGGTTAGTAATCCCTCTCCAATAGACTGGTTGATTCAATCGCCCCTGTGTATTTTAACACCCAGCACTCATCTGGGGTATAAATGCTCTGGGATAATTTAAACTTGTATTCCGGATGGCCCGAGGATTACACTTACACTAGCGGCCATAATTATTAGGCTACCCTTGAGTTTAAAAAGATGATGTATTTCATACTATTTTTTAGTATTTATTGACAAGTGAATAATTGTAAATGAAAATAGAACGGTTCTTTTGTTATTGTTACTTTGCAAACTTTTACAAGGTAAATAGCGACAATTTAGCCATCGCACCCTGTAGATTTGCTATTTTATATCTATATATACACTACCGGCCATAATTATTCGGCCACCGCAGTGTTTTAAAAAGATAATGTATTTCATACTATTTTTTAGTATTTATTGCCAAGTGAATAATTGTAAATGAAAATAGAATGGTTCTTTCATTAATATTGCACAATAACATGTACATCAAATGAATTTATAAATATTTAATAATTACCTATATTGCAGTTTTATCAATGAAAGAATGAAGAAAATTTAGGGTGATTCGTACGAGTTCATCTTTGTTTCCTTGCTTTGCAAAATTTTGCAAAGTAATAACAAATGAACTATTTTATTTTCATTTGACAATAAATACTAAAATTAATATGAAATACATCATTTCCTTAAAAAAATAGATAGCGTTTATATATATATATATACTGGGTAGCGTGTATATACATATACATATATTTTAGATAGGTGTGAGTTTGTAACTCTGGGTTTCACGCTCTTGCGATCGTCAGACAAACTGATTAATTAAAAAGATATTTGGCTACATGTAGAGCTACGTATGTTGGTGTATTTTTGTAGAAGTGGGAGAAAAATTTGTCGTAATGACAGACGCAGACATATATACACATTTGTACACCCATTGACGTGCGCAAAGACACGCACATACGCGCGTCCGCCCACCGGGGCTCACACAAGCATATATGCGAACCGTACGGGGCTCGGCATAAATATGTATATGTGTGCCGTTGCGCACATACATACGCATTCAGTTGGTGCATTCGAATAGTGTAACGATGTCAACGCGCGGACATATGTACGTATGATGTGTGTTTGAAACTATGAGAGGTAAAAATTGCTATTATTTTATTTAAGGCTGTATTGTTATTTTTTTATTTTAAAGTTAGTTATTAGCATGTTTTTGTGGTTGCGCATATTTAAATGGTAGAAATTCTAATTTGTAATGCTTGTTAGTTTTTATGTGTGGTGGTATTAATTTTATTACGGCAGAGAGGAGTAATTTACGTTAATGATGTTTGCGGACTAATACAGTGATAGTAATATTTCAAATAATTACCACGCATATATAATATATAAATAATATAATATATATAGAAAATTGCATATATATATATATATATATATATATATATATATATATTTATAATTATATACATACACTTATCGCACATACACACATATATATATACTAGCAGTATAGTCCGGCGTTGCTCGGGTGTAATGAAAACTTTTATATATATATATTATCGATTTTCTGCACTATTGTAAGAACTGCAACCTTGAAACTTCTGAATATCGTTTCTTATGCCTTTGTCTATGAGTGTATCAAATTAGATAAAAATCGGACCACTCCTTCTATAACCCGATTTTTTCGATTTTCGATATTTATCAGGGGCTACCTCGACACAAAACCTATCTAAGAATACTCGCAGACGCTTATAGTACAACTGTGTAAATTTTCAAGAAAATCGGTTCAGCCGTTTCGGAGTCTATAGGTAACGGGGACACACACACACACACACACACAAAGTTCCATTTATAAATAAGTTTAGATGTGTGTGTTTGTGTGTGTGTGTGTGCGTATTTTTCTATCATCCTTAAAATTTAGCGAAAACTAAATGAAAAATAATTAATCTTTCCTTGTGTGCCATAATTAGTGAAAGATATTTTAAATATTGTTGTATATATATATATATGATCTACTCAGGACAGTAGATCAAACCCCACCAGCACAGAAAATACTAAAGCTGTTAATTGCTGGATGAAATCGTCAACGGCAATTTAACTCCAATTATGGGTTAAATAGTGTCACCAAGCTGCAACAGACCAAGCCTCTTAAGTACGGCTACAAACCTACAACCGTGAAGACATGATCAATCATGAAGTGGTTTCTCTCGCATGAGTCATGCGGCCCTGAATTTGTATTTAGTTATATTCTTGTGTTGCTTCGTTTTGGTCTAATTAGAAGATAACACAAACTTGAATTAATGATGTTCATTTTTGGTATAAAACTTTAGGTTTTCACATCAAGTTACAACCTTTAAATTTCGTGTGGATACAGGAGCAGACTAGCTAAATTCTCTTCACTGTGGGATGCTAGTTGTAAACGAACCTATCCCTTCTGGACTCTAGTGGTCTAGCGTCTTCCTCTTTTCAAATCTCCTACACAAAAAACTACTGTCCTTAACTCCTACTTCTTACTCCTACTCTTACTCCTACTAAAAGAAACGGTTCCTTATTTTGCATCCCAATTTTGAATTCTTGGCGACAGAGTGTCTATCTTTTTCTATTTTTAGAACACTCGCCATTTTATAAATCATAATAATATAATGTTTGCTTATTGGTCAGTTATACAATAATAATATTTATCATCATTTGTTTCAAGCATATCTCTCAAACAATAATAACAGTAATAATAATAATTTCAATGTTTTTATTTATTTTTAAACACGGGTTTGTGGACCATGCCTAAAAAAATGTTTATAACCCTGAAAATAGACTTGTAACTGGCATATGATGATAATGGCTGCGCATGTGAGGAAAAATCGGTCAGCTCCTAAACCGTGAAAGGCAAAGAATGGAACAGCTGGGCAGGTGAGGAACGAGATACAAGAGCACGCCATAAAAACTCAACGGAAATCTGGATCTGTTCAATACCAGAAAATGGTATTAGAATAAAAATCTCCTCAGGTTTCCAACTGCATGCCTGAACGCCTCGTTCTGAAAGACTCGAAACAATGATCGCATCAGGCCATTATTACCATGTTGCTCGTTACTTGACCTTTCCTTGTCGCCGTCGCACAATGACACCGGCGCACAGTACAATAAACAAACGCTTTCTTACGTATTCCATTGCCGAGTGTTATTGTCTGTCAATGCGATCGTTACGACAGCCAATCAGCAAAAGGGGAGTTTTATTTCACCAATCGCCGTTAGATGTTGCTGTTGTGCGTGATCGTCTGGTCAACATGCATAGTTTGAAGAGGACGGACACGTGTACGCATGCGCAGACACGTCTTCTTGCTGGCAAGATAAAATACAGATTTTAATGTTTGGGATATATATATATATATATATATATATATATATATATATATATATGTGTGTGTGTGTGTGTTTTTAAAATCATTTCACCCCAAAAAAGGCAGTTCTACTGCTACTAGTGCGCAGGGGTTTACATATGTTATGTCGCCAAGTATAAATGAATAACTCAACAACAGAATCAGAATATAAGTTGTATTCCGCAGAAAGACGGTTAGTATGTACATAAGTGATTAGTAATATTTACAATAGAAGAGATACAAAGGTCCAATCCGTCGTAAGACGTGTGTATACGTGATTACTTCCGGTACGCCACCGGATGTGTGTCTAAACTATCGCACTGACTCTCAAGTGACTCTCTACGACTCTGTACGACTCTCTAACACTCTCCTGTAGAGAATCCACCATTGCTATATATAGCAATGGGAACAGTCCATTATGTAGTCAAATAGGAGCGGCGCCCTAACAACATAGGAGGAAAGTGATGAGAAAATGGGACATGCTATATGGGGTGTAAGGAAGAGGGTAATAGAAGAATGGATATACTGGTGTGATGGGAGTGGAGTGGTCGGAGAAAGCATGAGAGAAAGGATGCGAATCAGTGAGATAAGAGATGACTATTGACATTACATTTAAATTCTTTGAGATTGTAGCTGTCGGGAAAGCAAGTAAATAGAAGAAAATTTCACAGGCGGGAATTGCGAAAAAAGAAGCTGTTGGAGTAGAATTTGCGTTTACAATTTATTGGTTTCACAGTAAAAGGGTGGGACTTAGTTGCTAATCTTGTGGCTCGAGTAAATTCATACAAAGTGGGCACCAGTGAGCTAAGTTCATCGGAGCAGAAGCCGTGAAAGTATTTGTAGAAGAGACACAAGGAAGCGACATTACGCCGATGAGAGAGTTACTGCAGCTGAGCTGCCAAGTCGGGAAATACGCTTTGGAAATATCCAGGGTAACAGTTTAAGCTTCGCCGTTCTTGTCGAGACTGGTATATATGTTCAGTGATGGTCGTTTGTATATCAACCATACTAAGAAGAGACTGTGTGCTGTGAGATGCTGAACCACCTCGGCGTTGATAATGGCTTCGAACACGTTGGTTTCTTAATTTGAAATAGAGAAGATTCTTTAATTAATTGTTGACTAGATATTCTACGTAATACCTACTTAAGTTTTTGTCTTATCTTTATTACTTGTTTGAGGGATAGGGTGTTCCATTAAGACAGACCGACGTTAACAGTAAATAAAACAGTGTTATTATTGAAATTTTATTGATTTCACTATTGGATCATAATGTGAGTCATGGCAATTATGTGTGAAAAATATTCGCCAAGACTTCGGCGGCATATCTCCACTCGATGGTCAACACTTTTGATGACGTCTTTGCCTAGTTGCTCCTCGATCTCACCAATATGCCACATTACCTCATCCTTCAGCTGTTGAATTGTTATAAATCTTACTTTTGAGATTACCCTAAAGAAAGAAATCTAAAGGCGTCACGTTGCACCATCGTGGATGGCCAATTGATACCACTGTTTTGAGAGATGATGCCACCTTGGAACTTGGAAATAAAGCCTTGTTGCTTTGGCATTGCGACACGTTGCAAAGTCTTTTTGGAATCACAAATCTTCGACATCCATACCGTTCAATTCAGGCTATAATTGCCTTGACTCAAATCACAGGATCCAAAATGGAATCAATAAAATTTCACTCTATTCCAATCTTTTCACTCTTTTATTGTATTTTTTTTTCAATTGGAGTAGATAGACTAAACTTTCGCCCGGTTCACACTCCACCACGTCTATTGAACAGGTGTAGAGGCTCATCCCTTGTTCCCTGTTTAGGATGTGGTCTCCGGCTTTCTCTTTTCCAATCTTTCCACTTTTCTTTTTTGCTTATATTTTCTCTTCAATTGGAGTAGATAGACTAAACTATCGCTCGGTTCACACTCCACCCACGTCTATTGAACAGGTGTAGAGGCTCATCCTTTGTTCCCTGTTTAGGATGTGGTTTCCGCTACAGTGGCGTTACCGTCTTGCTCGGAGTGACATGATTAAAAAAAAAAACAATGTTTTATTTACTTCGATTCGTCTTAATAGAACATCCTATAGGACGAGTCTGAAGTGATCTAAATGTCTTAACTGAACCATTGTCATTATTATTCACATATGACTCGTCCTTTTTTCGTCTTATTTCTCTGACTTTTTAATTGATGGTAGTAATTAGACATTTGTGTAGCATTGGATAACGGCTCGGAATGAGAATTCGGGGAGCCGAGTTCGAATTCCGGTTGAATTCATTGCATTCACTTACGCGAATACCCTTGGGAAAGATATTAATCCGTCTCTTCCTTCCAGTTATGGGGTTAAATAACAGGATAGATTGGCTTCTATAGCCTTGGCTAGCAACCAGTCTACCGCAGAAAGCAATGGCAACCTACTGTGGGATAATCTTCTGTCCAGTCAGTCATGTCTCTTTCGAGACATGATAGCCCAAAGCGTGTTTCACGTATGGCACTTAACTGACTGACTGAATATAATATTTCGAGACGTGACTAAGACTTCTACTGGTCATAAAGCGGGGGATCTGTTTTCTACTGTTATGAAGTAATAAACTGATCCCCAAATAATTACTACTTAATATCATACATTTCTTCTCCCTCTAGCTATGAGTCAAATAACATGACAAATTGGGTTATATAGCCTTAACTGGCAACCAGTCTACGGCAGAAAGTAATGGTAACCTACTGTGGGATAATCTTCTGCCCAGTCAGTCATGTCTCTTTCGAGAAAGGATCGCTCAAGCGTGTTTCACGTATGGCACTTAACTAACTGACTGATCTCTCTCGAACCCCGCTACGCTGTCTACTTGCTCAAACCCATCAAACATGTCTCGCGTTGCTTTTCCCTGCTCTCTCTTCCTGAGTCTCTGATTCTTGAAACCCTCCTTCCTCATTACGTGTCCCAGAGACACCAGCTGTCTGTTCCTGATGCTAAGTATAAGTTTCCTTTTCGTTTGCATCCTCTCCAGTACCTCGTCGTTGCTCAAATATTTTGTCCATGGTATCCTCAGCATCCTTCTGTAGAACCAAATTTATGTTGTTTCGTGTCTCTTCTTCATCTTTGAGGAGATCGTCTAGTATTCGTAGCCATATAGAAAGACAGATATCACATAATAGTCTAGCACGCTTTTCTTTGTTTCTAATGAGATTTTCCTGTCTCCCAGTACTTTGATTAGCCTTTGCAATTGTTATGTCGGGTAACAGAATTATGTGAAATAATACAAAACAACGTAATAGTATAAAAGTAGGTGTATTGACAGGAAAGAGAAGTATTTACAAGAGGTGAGGATTAGTAGAATACAGAACAAGGTAATTAGTATACAGTATCATCGTAGAGACGTGGTAGATTGACTAGTAGAACACTTCCGGTGCAATGCCGGAAATACCCGACTGACTCGCTCACTCGACTTCCTTCCTCGAGGTATAATCACTACAATTTTATATCGTGATTCGAAAAGTCTATTTCCCTGGAAAGATGGAGAGCGCTCCAACAGAAATGTGTCTTCGGATTGCAGTGTCACACTTTCCATCCTCTGTCAGAACACTTTCAGGTATTTATATTTCTGCGCCTGTTTGATTTTATAATCCCCGATCTATCTAAACTTATTTATAAATGGGACTTTGTCTTTCTGTGTGTGTCTCTGTGTGTGTCCGTTACCTATAGACTCCGAAACGGCTGAACCATTTTTTTGGAAAATTTACACAGTTGTACTATAAGCCTCTGCGAGTGTTCTTAGCTTGGTTTTGTATCGAGGTACCCCCGATAAATATCGAAAATCGATAGTCGAAAAAATCGGGTTAGAGAAGGAGTGGTCCGATTTTAATCAAATTTGATACACTCATAGACAAATACATAAGAAACGACATTCAGAAGTTTCAAGGTTGCAGTTCTTACAATATTGCAGAAAATCGACAATATATATATATATATATATATATATAAGGCAAGATGTTTGTGTGAGTGTCTATTTATCTGCCTGTATATCTCTATTTTTTCAGCTCTTTTATTTTAGTTTTTGCTTCGGGTTTGGCTCTAAGTAATTATAATTGTAGTTCTTAGTCTCAGCCATGATCCCATTTACTCAGAGGACTTATTTAGCCTTCAAAATTCAGTTTACAACGAAAAATACTGATTTGATATCGATAGCAGGAAATCAAAATTTGACTTCTATCCACTCATTTTTCTTTCAGTCTACGGTTTCGGTTTAACTGGAAACAACTATTGCTTTTTAGTCTTTCGTGTCAACGTCCAAAGAGTCTGAGCTCCAGGATTATGGATTAGTTTTAAAGCTTTCATTACACCCGAGCAACGCCGGGTTATACTGCTAGTAGTTGATATTTTGAGGTTTTGTTTTTGCTGATGACCAAACATCTGGTTTTCTTTTAGGAGGTCCTGTTTGAACTCACTACCCAGTCGTATTTGTTTAAGGAAGACAACCTGGCTAATGATTAAACTACGTTGATGTGCCGCTGGATTTCTTCAAAAAAATAGGGGTTACACTATATACAGATAATAAAATGAAATAGTGTGAAATTTGAAGCTTTAGGGCGATGGTTAATGTTTATTAATTCGGCCTTATGTCATACATAACCAAGCTCCCTACAGCTTACGGATTTTGTTTCGTTATCATCATCAGAATTATCAGAAAGTTTTCATCAGAGGCAGCAAGTAGGAATGTGTGAATTTGTGTGGAATAGTGGAAGAATATAAATTTGCATTTTTTATGTTAAAATAGAAATTTATTGATAGAAAAGATAACATGAATTGTAGCAGTTAATGTTCACGAGAAAAAGTAATGAGTTAAGGGTTTCAAGAATTGTAGAATGTTCGTAGTAGTAATATGTTGAAAAGTGTTTATATGTACGTATGAGCGTTTGTTTGGTAGGAATGTCTTTGAATGGAGAAGAAATAAAAGGAATCAGCACACGAGAAAGAGTACAATGTGCGATGCAACCTTACGTCCGGGTCGTGGTTGAAGTTTCTCCCGTTAAATTTTAGTGTGTCGTCTCGCTGCTCCCATCTGACTGCCTGGCTGGTACTAACCGGAGAGTTTTAAAGTCATTTAGATTTTTCGCACTGGATCACTAAGTCATTGCAAATCGCTTCCATTGGTCAGAAAATCAGTCTAACATCTACTCACGAAATCCGGTTTCGACTTTTTCTTCAAGTACGTTGTCAGTTCTTTTTCTGTTGGGCAAAACCAGGATTTCACATGTGAAGAAGAAGGTTGATTTTAAATCTGAATTTTTTATCCATCACGAATTATACGATGAAGCGTTGTTATTATTCATACTTTTTGTATTGTTTTTTTCTTTTTTCTCTTGCTTTTTTAAAACTAGTAATAATAAAACTGATGAAAGTAACAAGAAAGGACTAGAAATAAACTGCAAGAAAACCGAATGCATGGTCATCAGTAAAAAATGCAGCCCAATATGCCAAATACAAGTCGGGGAGACTAAAATCAAGTAGGTACAAAAATTTTAATACATGGGAAATGTTATAACAGAAAACGGAAAGTGCGACACAGAGATCCGAAGGCGAATTGGCATGGCGAAGGAAGCATTCCAGAAGTTGAGTAAAATATTAAGAAACAGGACAATTTCACTAGAAACAAGGAAGAGAGTACTGGATTGCTATGTGTTGTCAGTTCTTCAATATGGCAGTGAATGCTGGACAATACCATCAAAGATGAGGGAAAAACTTGAAGCAACTGAAATGTGGTTCTACAAAAGGATGCTGCGAATATCATGGATCGAGCATGTGAGCAATGATGAGGTCTTTGAAATGATGGAAACGAAAAGGAAATTAATACTGAGCATCAGAAAGAGACAGCTGAAGTTCATGGGACATGCAATGAGGAAAGATGGCTTGGAAATCTTGATACTAAAAGGCTAGGTTGAAGGAAAGAGACAGGGGAAGCAACGGATATCATATTTGAAGGACCTAATCAGGTGGATGACGGAACGAGGGTTGTATGGTGTAACAGGAGAAGGCGTGCTAAGAGCCACCAGGGATAGGGAGATGTGGAAAGCCATGACGTCCTGAATGGACAGGGCACATAGAATAATAATAATAATAAAATGTAATAGTCTGAAGTTGTATGAATTTCTTAGATGAAGCTTTGTCATTATCATTTTATTTATTTCTTTCCGTCTTATTTATCTTGCGTGTTTACACGTAGCAGTAATAAGTCGTAAGAGTCTGAAGTTGTGGTTATCTATCTTTAGTTCGGAAAAAGACAGTTCTGAATTCAAAACCAATTCTATGTAAAAACCGAACCTCTTTAAAATCAACTTGCTACGGAAGCCGTAGCAACAACGATTAGCGTGGAGAGGTCGTCGCTCTATACTCTACAGATGTTCACAGTTTTAACTTCAGTGTAAGGCAAGGGAGGCAATAAATGTTTTCTGTTTGCGAAATATCTAAAGTTAAGTTCCAAGCAGCGTATGCCAGGTGTTTATATACCGTTTTAATTGATAATACTCTGATGCCGTGAATGTTTGCTCATTGGCCCGCTTGTTTTTCCTTATCCTTAAATTTAATTGATACGGCTAAATTAGACTGTTTCACTCGTTAAAAATACAGAAAATATTTTCAGAAATAATTTGTGTAGATGAGTTTTCTTCCGACATTAATTTAGACCGCTTTACTTATCAGTCCTGAAAATTAATGATTTATGTATAGATTTATAAAGTGGGGCTCTTCTTTATAATATCCAAACAGCGACTGACGTTGACAAAGCTTTACTTTCTTAAATTCCTGTTGTCGTGTATTGAAAATGAGCTTATATATATATATACTAGCAGTATAGCCCGGAGTAGCTCGAGTGTAATGAAAGCTTTAAAACTAATCCATGGTCCTGGTGCTCAGACTCCCTGGACGTTGGCACAAAACACTAAAAAGCAATAGTTGTTTCCAGTTAAAGCGAAACCGTAGACTGAAAGAAAAATGAATGGATAGCAGTCAAATTTTCATTTCCTGGTATCGATATCAAATAAGTATTTTTCGTCGTAAACTGAATTTTGATGGCTAAATGAGTCCTCTGAGTAAATGGTATCATGGCTGAGACTAAGAACTACAATTATACCTACTTAGAGCCAAACCCGAAGCAAAAACTAAAATAAAAGAGCTGAAAAAATACAGATATACAGGCAGATAAACAGACACACAAACATCTTGCCTTTTATATATATATATATATATTGTCGATATTCTGCACTATTGTAAGAACTGCAACCTTGAAACTTTTGAATATAGTTACTTATGTCTTTGTCTATGAGTGTATCAAATTTGATTAAAATCGGACCACTCCTTCTCTAACCCGATTTTTTCGATTGTCGATTTTCGATATTTATCGGGGGTACGTCGATACAAAACCTAGCTAAGAACACTCACAGACGCTTATAGTACAACTGTGTAAATTATCAAGAAAATCGGCTCAGCCGTTTCGGAGTCTATAGGTAACGGACACGCACACACAGACACACAAAGTTCAATTCATGAATGAATTTATATATATATATATATATATATATATATATATATATATATATAGTCAGTTAAGTACCATATGTGATACATGCTTGGACAGTCATGTCTCTTTCCATTACATCATTCCGAAGAAGGGTTGACAATGAAGACTATAGAACCAAATTTGTCCTGTTCAGTTCTTTTATCCAGATCAATTATTGAAGTGTCATGCGTGATATAGGCTTGAACAATGATGTCTCTTTCTGTTGTGGAGTTATTTTTGCAGTGGAGGCTAGTATTTGTGCTAAAGTCGGTCCTAATAAGTTCGACATACAAAACGTTAGGAACTTGATATAATATGTAATACACAGTGTAATTTTGCTAGGTCGCTGACTACCTTCGAATTCGACTAACTGTCGACGACTATCGTCCAACATCGACTGACCCTCGATCCTCTTACTACTCCTACTTAAATTAGGTAGGAAAGTCTGTTCACTATAGATTAGGTGTGTTTTACCATAACACTTTCCATCACTTCATACGGAAGACTGATTGACAACGAAGACTATAGAACCAAATCTGTCCTGCTATTTAACCTATAGCTGAGAGAAGAAAAGATGGATTCGTATTTTTTCTAAGGGTATTTGCACCAAAATAAATGTAAGGGTACCGTATGGAGTTCGAACACGGTTTTCCGATTTCCCATTCTGAGTCGATATTGATTACACCGCAATAAGTTTCGTCATCATCACTTTTCGATTTTTGCTATGGTCACACTACCTAACAAGGCTGGAAGAAAGCAAGTCGTGCGTGTCTTTATGGCTGCTTGCGAAACTACCCTCTAACCTCAACCCAAAAATACCCTCCTCTGATTTCTCGATTCCTGGATACCTTTCACATTTTAGGAATGACTCCAATATTTACATGCATGGCCCGAGAGTTTGTGTCAGCCGACATCTCTCTCGGAATTGGTAGATTTTTTTTCAATCCCCTGTCCACAGTTGCATTTGTCTTTTTCTCTCTTTACTAAATTCGGTAAGCTGTGTCTTCTTTATTTACCACTCCTTTTTCTTTCCTAACGATTGTGTTCTAGATAGTATTTCAAACTATACAGACAAGACCATTTCCCTCCACCCATTTACTAATATATTTGGGGGGGATTCTTAGCTATTTCCAGAATTGTAAAATGTCCAATAAGTAAAAGGGTATTACTGACTTCAACAGGCAACTCTACGTGGTGTAATGGTTAACAAGCTTGTCTCGCTAGAGCAATTACAACTGATTAGTGAGTTCAATTTTCACTAGGTGCTCCACACTTTCGGCCTTATGCCGCATATAAGCTACACTTAGAAAATCATTGGGCACTTTGACGTGGTGTAATGGTTAACAAGCTTGTCTCGCTAGAATCATTCAAATTGAGTAGTGACTTCGATCCTCACTGGGTACTCCATACTTTTGGTATCCTGACACATCTAAGCTGCGCTTAGAAAATCAGCATCCTCGACTTTCAGCAATACGTGACAACCGAGAGACATTGCGGAAAACGATTGCCAAGAATGCTTCCAGCAGTGGCACTATTCGCTGATGTACACTACCGGCCATAATTATTAGGCCACCACAGTGTTTGTAAAAAAAAATGATGTATTTCATATTATTTTTTGATATTTATTGCCAATTGAAATATTTCTTAGTGAAATATTTCTGTCAAAAACAAGGATTAAACTTTTATTACGGTGTGATACTCTCCAGTTTCGGATTTTTTATTCATTTTCTTTGGTTTGTCAAAGTTTTGCATGTTATTTAAAGCCAGAAAATATTTTTAGATTGTGAGAATATTTTTGGGGATAATAATCGTTTATTGATGCAAATCTTACAAGTTAACCTATAGCTGGATGTGAGTAAGTGGATATGAAACAAAGTGGACAGCTAAGATAGAAGCGTTTCACTGACGTTCGTTGTTTTCGTCGTTTTCTGGTTAGTAAGACAAAAGTTTGAACAAGAAAAATGCTTTAGAATTTTTTGAGAGAAGCTGAGCAATATTTACATTATGAGATCCAACGACCAGAAAGTATTTGCTTTTACAACTAATACATATATATATATATATATATATATATATATATATATATATTGTGTGGTGTATTTTGGCAGCATCTTTTCATTAATACAGGTTTCGTTGAATAATATCGACAAATTTTGTCTATTTATTTTGTGTAGGATCCTTTCGTATAGTGTGATAAGCTTGATGGTGCTATCGTTAAAAGACGACAACAAATCACAGTAATTGTTGATTTTTTATCAGGTCTGAGCTTTCGGCTTACATAAGCCCTTTTCAAAGAATGAACATTAACATATAGTGAACATAGAACATTTAAGTTATTAACAAAGTGGAATTAAACAAAGAAAATATAGAAAAATATACATTTTTGAAGAAAAAAATATTACCAACAATGCATTTTTGAAGAAAAAAATATTACCATAAGACAGTTTTGAAGGAAAAAATTATTCTCAGCAAAACATTTTTTAATACAAAACTAAAAGACATTTTCAGTTTTCTAAAATAAAAAAAATAAAAACAAAACATTTTAATAAAATCTGACTAAATCAACCTTTTCACAATAACCGAGCATTTAAAAAAATATCTTAAAACCCCACCTTTTTCGCACTAAATAACCCATAGAGGTTGATATGCCATTAAACAAAATTCAAACTCAAACTCTTTTGAGACGTAATTGCCCAAAGCGTGTATCACGTATGGCACTTAACTGACTGACTGAATATAATAGTTGGAGACATGATTACTGGGCATAAAGTGGGGGATCGGATTTCTATTGTTATGAAGTAATAAACTGATCCCCCACTAATTAGTACTTAATAATATAATACATTTCTCCCCGCAACTGTAGCTATGAATCAAATAACATGACAGATTGGTTTCTATAGCCTTGGCTGGCAACCAATCTCCCGCCGAAAGTAATGGCAACCAACTGCGGGATAATCTTCTTCCCAATCAGTCATGTCTTTTTCAAGACATGATCGCCCAAAGCGTGTATAACGTATGGTACTTAACTGACTGATTTAATATAATAGTTGGAGACATGATTAAGGCTTCTACTGGGCATAAAGTGGGAGATCGGATTTCTATTGTTATGAAGTAATAAACTGATCCCCCACTAATTAGTACTTAATAATATAATACATTTCTCCCCACAACTGTAGCTATGAGTCAAATAACATGACAGATTGGGTTCTATAGCCTTGGCTGGCAACCAATCTACCGCAGAAAGTAATGGCAACCAACTGCGGGATAATCTTCTTCCCAGTCAGTCATGTCTTTTTCAAGACATGATCGCCCAAAGCGTGTATAACGTATGGCACTTAACTGACTGACTGAATATAATAGTTGGAGACGTGATTAAGGCTTCTAGTGGGCATAAAGTGGGGGGATCGGTTTTTTATTGTTATGAAGTAATAAACTTTTAATTACTACTTAACAATGTAATACATTTCTTCCCTCTCCAGTTATGGGTTAAATAACATGACAGATTGGGTTCTATAGTATTGGCTGGCAACCAGTCTACCACAGAAAGCAATGGCAACCTACTGCGGGATAATCTTCTGCCCAGTCAGTCATGTCTTTTCCAAGACATGATCGCCCAAAGCGTGTATCACGTTTGACACTTAACTGACTGACTAAATATAAGAGTTGGAGACATGGTCATAAAATGGGGGATCGGATATCTATTGAAATGAAGTAATAAACTGATCCCCCACTTATTACGACTTAATAATATAATACATTTCTTCCCCCTCTAGCTGTGAGTAAAATAACAGAAGAGATTAAGTTCTATAGCCCTGGATGGCAACCAGTCTACCGCAGAAGATTGAACAGGTGAAGAGGCTCATCTCTTGTTTCCTGTTTAGGATGCGATTTCCGGTTTTCTCTTTTCCAATCTTTTCACTCTTTTCTTTTTTTCTTTTTTTTAAATTGGGGTAGATAGACTAAACTATCGCCCGGTTCACACTCCACTCACGTCTATTGAACAGGTGAAGAGGCTCATCCCTTGTTCCCTGTTTAGGATGTGATTTCCGGCTTTCTCTTTTCCATTCTTTTTACCCTTACGTAGCCCCCTGCGCATCAGTGGCGTTATCGCCTTGCTTGGGGTGATATGATTAAAAAAGAAAAAAAAGAGAAAGCAATGCCAACCTACTGCGGGATAATTTTCTTCCCAGTCGGTCGAGACATGATCGCTCAAAGCGTGTATCACGTATGACATGTAACTGGCTGAGGCATGTAGAGGCATGTAGAGGCATGTGAGCTGTTCTGCGTTTGACCGCCTCTCTGTATGGTTTTATCAGTGCATGTCTTTCAGTCGTGCAATCGCAGCTTAATATACGAATTTTAATAAGTGTCAGGAATAGCATCCAAACAGATAATTTACAATCTTGAACTTAATTAGAAAGAAATAATATTTAAAATTTAATTAGATTTCACGACAAAATCTGTCAGTAAGATATTACAAATTAGGGAAATGGTGGGAAGAAGACGACGGGAAAAAGAGGGAGAAAGATAGAGACGGAAAAAATGCGATGAATAATAAGAAAAAAGGAGCAGTAGATATGTTGATATGCGGAAAGGAAAGTGAAAATAAAGTCAAAGATGAAAAAAAAAAAATCACTCCGAGAAAGAAAAGAGGGAAAGATATATATATATATATATATATATATATATATATATA
The DNA here is from genome assembly GCA_037127315.1 of Ascarosepion bandense. NCBI lineage: Eukaryota > Metazoa > Mollusca > Cephalopoda > Sepiida > Sepiidae > Ascarosepion > Ascarosepion bandense. Next base: position 4,911,373 of record JBBBDQ010000387.1, on the reverse strand, counting down.
TAAAAGAACAAGACCAGTGTTCGAGAGAAGGTAAACAAAATTAGAGGCTTAGAAAGGGAGAGTAAGAACCAAGGAAGAAAAACCTGTCACTCTTTCTCATAACTTTCCTCCTTTTACTGCAAAACAGTGGCAGTAAAATGCCTTGCTTGGGGCGATATGATTATTAAAACAAATTCTATACTATTATAACGTGAATATAAAGTGGGGGATCAATTCTGCATTACAATCAATATATGAACTGATCCCTCACTTTATGGCCACATTCATCGTTCTCTCATGCTCCTTTCTCCATCCACTCCACTCTTGTCAGTATTCTCATCCTTCTCTTACCCACTTCCTGACACCCCCTATAACCTCTCACTCTTTCTCATAACTTTCCTCCTATGTAATCCCCTGCAAAACAGTGGCAGTAAAATGCCTTGCTTGGGGCGATATGATTATAAAAAACAAATTCTATACTATTATAACGTGAATATAAAGTGGGGGATCAATTCTGCATTACAATCAATATATACATTGATCCTTCACTTTATGGCCACAGTAATCCATCTCTTACCCACTTCCTGACACCCCTTATAACCTGTCACTCTTTCTCATAACTTTCCTCCTAATCACTGTCTCTTGTGGACTTCCAACAGCGTTTGCGGAACCCACTTGCTCAGTTTGTACGTCTTACCGAGACGGTGCAGATGAAGTCTAACTGTTTCATCGGAAACGTTGAACTGTCTTGCAAGTCCACCACACGTTAGACTACTGTCCTCTTCAATGACCGCCTTCAGGACTCCGTCATTCAAGACCTGTGGTCGTCCACTGCGAGGATGATCATGGAGAGACAAATCTCCCGACTTGAATTTTCGAAACCAACGCCTTGCAGTACGTTCATCCACAGCACTATCCCTAAACGCTTGACATATGCGGCGACTTAATGCAGCTGCTGTCAATCCCACTTTGAAGTCGTAAAACAAAGAGCCCCGAACGAGATCTCTAGAGACTTCCATCCTTCTCACAGCTGTCCGGCTTATAACTGATGGCCGGGCACGGTGCGCGTGTTTTTTTATAATGTCTGATGTTGCTACTTCCGGCTGTCAGAATTTGATAACAATTGCTACACGCGTTTCGTATATATATCAACTTCATTCAATGTCTAATGAAAAAACGGACAGAATGTTTCTGGTTACCTTGTAAATAGAAGCCACCCATTAAATATCGACAGATATCAATACCGTTTTTTTCCTTTCGCGGAGAAAATATTTCCAGCATTGGATATTTAAATGTTAAGATTATCTCAGCTAATTCATAAGTGGTGTAATCTTTCACAGATTAATTTATTCGGTTACAAAATAATTATTTCAGGAAAACATCTGTTGAGCTTTAAATGGCAACCATTTCTGGGAATATTCTGTATATGCCTAAATACATCTCACCTTATATTCTGGCATAGAGTTAAATCAACCAAATGCAGCCGCCACTTCTACTCTATAAGCTTCTTTGTTCGCACTTTCCGCCTGTGGAACTCCCTTCGGTATACTTGCTTTCCTGACGGCTACAACCTCCAGGTATTTAAATGCAATGTCAACACCCATTTCTTATCCACTTGATTCCAGTTCTTTCTACATCACCCTGTATATCTTTTTCTTTTCCTTCGCAAATATCTTCACCTCTGTGTTTTCATTCTTCTCTTGCCCTTTCTCTAACACCCACTGTAACTGGTCCGTTTTTCTCTTCACTATCCTCCTGTTTGCTCTGATGTTGTGATGGATGCGTGCGTTAACCGACGTCAGACAGTTCATCGTTTCGTCAGATGTATCCTCTCCTCTCGCAAGTTTCGTTCAAGAAAGGAATATTCTTCGACCTCTGTCATTTTATGCTAATTGGCATGAGCCGAGGACTCTGAGTGCCTACTGCTTTCCTACGTAGGAAAATTGAGGCTGCTTAACCGATGAATAGAACATGGCATATTATGCTTTATATGGAAAAGATGTTAGCGATCGCCCTTGTTTCTGATAATTTTGTTTTAGTGAAAATAAAAGGAAACAAAAAAAATGGATTTCGTTTTACTAAAGTTGTTTCCATTTCAAATCACGCCATTCATTTTCTCTCTACTCATTTCAAAATTCTTTCCAGGCTTATTAACGTCAGTTTCGGGAATACAGCAATATGTTTAATGGCGACAATAAAAACGGTTTATTGTACATCGTGCCTCATGGCAAAATCATCGAAGCAGACATTGCGAGAAACAAATGTGACACGAGGAGTATGAATTGACGCTATAAAGTTATCCTCTTGCATATATTAACTATTTTCTTTCGTATATATATATATATATATATATATACTAGCAGTATAGCCGTTGTTCGGGTGTAATGAAAGCTTTAAAACTAATCCATGATCCTGGAGCTCAGACTCTTTGGACGTTGGCACGAAAGACTAAAAAGCAATGGTTGTTTCCAGTTAAAGCGAAACCGTAGACTGAAAGAAAAATGAATGGATGGAAGTCAAATTTTGATTTCCTCGTATCGATATCAAATAAGTTTTTTTCGTCGTAAACTGACTTCTGAAGGCTAAAGAAGTCCTCTGAGTAAATCATATCATGGCTGAGACTAAGAACTACAATTTTACCTACTTAGAGCCAAACTCGAATTAAAAACTAAAATAAAAGGGCTGAAAAAAAAAAGACAGACATACAGTCAGATAAACAGACACACACACAAACATCTTGCCTTATATATATATTATCAATTTTCTGCAGTATTGTAAGAACTGCAACCTTGAAACTTCTGAATATCGTTTCTTATGTCTTTGTCTATGAGTGTATCAAATTTGATTAAAATCGGGCCATTCCTTCTATAACCCGATTTCTTCGATTTTCGATATATATCGGGGGTACCTCGACACAAAACCTAGCTAAGAAAACTCGCAGATGCTTATAGTACAACTGTGTATATTTTCAAAAACGTCGGTTCAGCCGTTTCGGAGACTATAGGTAACGGACGCACACACACACACACAAACACACATAGACATACACCCACACAGACAAAGTTTCATTTATAAATAACTTTAGATAGTTTTCTAATACGTCGTTTATTTTACTTCTTTTGTTTTATGTTATACTTTTTCGGATATTGTTATTTTTAATGATTTATAAACACAATTATTTATTTTGTGCAACAATAAACTAAGACCAAAAATAAAATCCTAGATTATTCATGCAGAAAATACTACTAATTGCATAACTGTTCAAATATAGCCGCCATTTTACGATTGCACAGATCGTGAGAGCTTTAGTGTTTTCTTTATAATGATAAAGAACAGAATTCGGAAAGAAACTGAAGCGTCAAAAGAACGGTTTTTCCATTGACATTACAATTATTTTAACTACCTTCATTACCTGCTTATTATTTTATAAAGCGACGATTAGTATATTAATAAAACCTAAGCATATGAAAGTGAATTTATACGTTTCTTTTGTTTTTGAGAATAGACAACAAAATCAACATACACTATACCTAAGAGAAAAGCAACTGAGGTGGAATGATTACTGATGAAGACAAACAAAGAGTTAGAAACAGCTTGAAAACATTCCTATGCCAAAAAAAAAATTTGATTTTAAACATTTAAAATATTATTATGAATTCTTTGTAATTGAATGCAGGTCCCAATATAAATGATTATTAATAATTACAATGGTCAAAAAAAAAAAATGTAAAAAAAAAGGAACATTGAAATGGTTTCGAGATACCTTCTTCTTCTTCTTCTTCTTCTATGTGCCATGTCTCTTCAGGATATAGGCGATCATGGCTTTCCACGTCTTCCTATCCCTAGTGGCTCTTAGCACACTTTCTGTTACACCAGCCAAAACCCGCTCTGCCACCCACCTGCTCAGGCTCTTCAAATATGTTATCCGCTGCTTTCCCTCGTCTCTTTTCCCCTCTATCTGACCAGTGAGTATCATATTCTCCAAGCCTTCTATTAGGATCACCATAAAAAGAGTCAAAAGTTATCTCTCCTGGACCATTCAAGGGAGTCTGTTCCCCAGCTAATAGGTGCATGCTGGGAGACAAGCAGAAGGGACTTCCGTTAGAAGCGAGCAAAAATGGCAGGAAGAACTTTGCCAGGCTCTCTATAATACATCGTTATTCAACACCCACAACTGTTCGCTGTACTCATGTTTCTGCAATAATAAATTCCCTATTTATTTCCAATAATCGGCAAGTGTGTCATTTTTCCATTACCGTTTTATTTTGTCATGTTAAAAACATAACATCTTCCTTCCTCACCGTATCTCCCAAGAACTTCAGCTGCCTATTCCTGATGCTCAGTATTAATTTCCTTTTCGTTTCCATCATTTCCAAAACCTCATCATTGCTCACATGCTCGATCCATGATATCCGCAGCATCCTTCTGTAGAACCACATTTCAGTTGCTTCTCGCGACTGATCATAGGAATAGCGAAGCTCAGGTACGTGAAGCCCACTGTCTCATGTGTTTCAAACAGGCACATGTTTTGTCCTTATCCCCAAGCTCGACATGAAACTAAGCACGATATGCATTCTTGTAAGCGTCAGATATCGGTTTTCTGTTGGCTTTTGGGAGTAGAAACTCGTTTGGACCATTTTTGCACCTTCTCTTTAAAGCCACATCGTTTGATATCCTTCTCTACGATTAAAACAAACATAAGTTGATTGAACATTTTATTACCCTTTCAGTGTTCATATTTAGTTAATTTGATTTTTCCTGATATCCTACAGAGTGACTCGTAAAACAGTAAATAAAATGTATTATGTCGTCGAGCAGTGAAGTATATATATATATATATATATATATATATATATATATATATACTAAAGATGAAAAAGTCGTTTACGTTGATTCGTCTTCGTGTCTTTGTCGCAGTTATTACGCTATTTATTTTGGCCATAAACTGGAAAATTTTGGTAATTCTATTTTAAATTTTTGTCTCAAAATACTTTTTTCTTATACAATCTAGTTTATTTTACATCAATTGCTCGGTCTACCTGAAAATTGATGGGTTTCTACTTAATGTTGCGATCAGCCAAGATCGTAAATTGATTTAATTGGAGTAGATAGACTTCAATTGGAGTTCATAGACTGAACTATCGCCCGGTTCACACTCCACCCACGTCTATTGAACAGGAGTAGAGGCTCATCCCTTGTTTCCTGTTTAGGATGTGGTTTCTGGCTTTCTCTTTTCCAGTCTATTCACTCTTACGTAGTCCCCTGCACACTAGTGGCCTTACCGCCTTGGTTGAGGTGATGTGATTAAAAAAAAAAAACTTTTTCCAATAATGACAATTTCAACAGAGTAAAAACGCGAACATCTAAGGCCATTTTCGGAATCGGCATCAAATTCGCTAGAAAACATATTTTTGTTTCTTTGCACCAAAAATCGTGTTGGACAGTGTGATTGGCTGATTTTATCATTGTGATATTCTTGCATTATATTAAGTATAAAGAAAATAGTAACTAGCGTCTGTAAAATGGAGAAGAGAGTTATCAATGACTTTGAATTCCTTTAACAGTTTTATTTTTTAATTTCAAATGTAATTTTTATCACATAAAATTTAATGAGGTGTGAGCAAGTTTTCATTCAGAAAGGAAAAAAGCATTTGGGAATCACTGTCATCGAGAAAGGAAAAAGTGACACCGAAATCCGAAGACATCTTGAACCAGGAAAAATGCCTTCCAAAATCAAATTATGGTATTGTACTGTTTGTGCGTTGTGGTGCTGTGGATATCGGCTCGGAACGACAAATCAGATAGCCGAGTTCGAATTCCATTTAAATTCCTTGCATTCACTTACTCACAAATACCCTTGTGAAAGGTATTAATCCGTCTCTTCTCTCCAGTTATGGGTTAAATAATAGGACATATTGGGTTCTATAGTCTTGGCTGGCAACCAGTCTACCACAGAAAGCAATGGCAACCTACTGCGGGATAATCTTCTACCCAGTCAGTCATGTCTCTTTCGAGACATGATCGCACAAAGCGTGTATCACGTATGGCACTTAACTAACTGACAGTTGGGGACGTGATTAAGGCTTTTACTGGGCATAAAGTGGGGGATCGGTTTCCTATTGTTATGAAATAATAAACTGATCATCCACTAATTACTACTTAATAGTAATACTTAATACTAATTACTTAGCTATGATTGAAATAACATGGCAGATTGAGTTCTCTAGCCTGGACTGGCAACCAGTCTACTGCAGAAAGCAATGGCAACCTACTGCGGGATAATCTTCTGCTCAGTCAGTCATGTATCTTTCGAGACATGATCGCCCAAAGTGTGTATCACGTATGGTACTTTACTGTCTGACTGTTATGGAATATCAGTGAATGCTAGATAATCTTCTCAAAAATGAAAAAGGGATTTCATTAGAGGCAACAGAAATGGGGTTATACAGAAGGATGCTGAGAATTCCATGGACTGATCATGCGAGTAGCGAGAAAGTTTAATGAAAGTTGGAAACATAAAGGGCGTTTATGCTTAGAACCAGGAAGAAAACGTTCAAAGTTCTTGGACACATAACGCGAAAAGCGGGATCGGTGTATTTGACACTAACATGGCATATTGAAGACATGAACAATTTGTAGGTCGTGTCTGCTGCGCATATCATATATCAAGCATGTGAGCAATGATGAGGTTTTGGAAAGGATGGCAACGAAAAGGAAATTAATATTGAGCACCAGGAAGAGAAAACTGAAGTTCCTGGGACATGCAATGAGGAAAGAGGGCTTGGAGAACATGACACCGACTGGCCGGATAGAAGGAAAAAGAGACAGAGGAAAGCAGCGGATAACATATTTGAAGAGCCTGAGCAGGTGGATGACGGAACGAGGGTTGCGTGGTGTAACAGGAGAAAATATACTAAGAGCCACCATGGGTGGGGAGACGTGGAAAGCCATGATCGCCTACATCCTGAAGGGACAGGGCACATAAAAGAAGATATACGCCAACTGTGTTTAAGAAATTATAATATGGATAAAAAATGGGGGATCAATTCTATATTATAATCACTATATAAACTGATCCTTCTTTTTGTGGCCATGCTACTTTCTATATATTTATATTCTAGATTTATGGGCTTGAGCTAGTGGATGATAGAGCCGGGTTTGGGTGGTGAAACAGGAGAAAGCGTGCTAAGAGCCACCAGTGATCGGGATACGTGGAAGGCCATGATCGCCGACGTCCTGAAAGGACAGGGCACATGAAAGAAGAAGAAAAAGAAAAGGAAAAAGAAACCGAAATTAATCCAAACGTAGATTCTTATGAAATCTTTCACAATGCGTCGAACGTATCATATTTGTTTGAATTCCATCTATGCACTTTTCCGTGTTGACAATGCGTTAATTTAAGTCGGATATTAAAACCCTGACAAAATTTCAAAATTTGATACATGGAAACGTTGCATGAAAAGAGAAGAAAGATTTGTTCAAATGGATCATGCATCTGGCGATTTTGAAACTGCATCAGATCTAAAACGAAAAAGATAAAATTATGCATCTGTGTATTCGTGGATGTTCAGATAAAAAATGAAATGCTTTCTTGCAACATTTTCATGTATCAAATTCTGAAACATTATGAGGACTTTAATATCCAGCTTAAATTACACACACACACACACAATATATATATATATATATATATATATATATATATCCGAATTGAATAAATGAATCGGATCTGAAAAGATGATAGAATAAAGTAAAAGAACAAAATTGAAAACGCATCTCAATCTAACATTTTTTTTTTAATCATTTCACCCCGAGCAAGGCGGAAACGCCACTGATGTGCAGGGGGTTACATAAATGTAAAAACATTTATTAGAAAAGAGTGAGGAGTACAAACTAGTTAGAAAGGAACAATAGAAAGCTGAGAAAGAAGGTGCGATGACATGTTTCACTTTTATTAAAGCTTAATCAGAGACCGAGGAAGAAATGATAAAATAAAGAGACACAATATGTTGTGATTTGGGGTTATTTCTTATTGGTCAGGTAGGTGTTATCTATTACTTTCCTAATATATATATATATATATATATATATATATATATATATATATATATATATATATCATCGTTCATTCAGCAATGAATTAGAACACTCTCAGCTATTGGGCGTGTATAGTGATAATATATACGCTAAAAAGTCTGCCTCCATTCACCGAGCGCCTGTAGCTCAGAGGTAGAATCAATGACTGACGCCAATTCAGTCGGGTTTCAATCGAAAAAAATCGGGTTATAGAAGAAGTGGTCCGATTTTAATCAAATTTGATACACTCATAGATAAAGACATAAGAAACGATATTCAGAAGTTTCAAGGTTGCAGTTTTTCCAATAGTGCAGAAAGTCGATAATATATATATATATAAGGCAAGATGCTTGTGTCTATTTATTTGTCTGTATGTCCTTTATAAAAATCCACAATTTTTATCCGATTCTCACCAAACTTTGCTCAAATATTCTTTAAGCTGATTCCTAGCTCCAGGACCATGGATTAGTTTTAAAGCTTTCATTACACCCGAGCAACGCCGGGCTATACTGCTAGTATATACATATATATGAATTAAATATATGTATCGAATTTGGTAAGATGATAGAATAAAGAAAAAGAACAAAAAAGAAAACGCATCTCAATCTAACATGTTTCACATTTATTAAAAATCCTCTTCAGAGACCGAGAGAAAAATGATCTGAAACAGCAGAGACATTATACTGGTATGTTTTGAATTTAAGGCTTGTTCTCATTGGTCAGTTATGTGTCACGTGTATTAAAGCAATAGATAACTGTTTTTTATTTATTTTTAAATGTATGTGCGTGGAATATTTTAGATAGTAAAGTGAGTAAAAATGCATGTATATGTCTGTAGAGAAACAATTGTCTGTTTAGGTATATGTTGGACGGTAACGTTAGTTAATATATATATATATATATATATATATATATATATATATATTGTTAAATGTAACAGACAATGAATGTCTATTATGTTTAATCATAAACCGTTCTAAACATTGTATTCTGGTTTTAATGTTAGGTGAAAATATAAAGACAAAAATTGTCCAACATTTTTTTTTAAAGCGTTCCACCCCGAGCAAGGCATGTCACTGCCACTACTGCGCAGGGGGCTACATAGAGTGGAGAAAGAATGCTTAAATATAGGAAATGTCAGAGGGTGGGTGATAGGTTGGGTAAATGAGAGTGTTGTGAGAATAGTTGGGAGTTAGTGTGATAGGAGGTGTCTATTGACCCTACATTTAAACACCTAGAGATTGTAGCTGTCGGGAAAGTAGACTTGTGGAAGGGAGTTCCACAGGCGGGAAGCACGAGAAAAGAAGCTGTTGGAGTAGAATTTACGGTTACATCTTATTTGTTTAACTGTAAAAGGGTGGGATCGAGTTGCTAATCTAGTATCTCGTGTAAATTCGTGCTTAGGCGGCACCAGTGATCTAAGCTCATCGGAGCAGAAGCCATGAAAGTACTTGTAGAAAAGGCACAGGGAAGCCACATCACGCCGGTGAGAGAGTGGTTGCAGCCGGTCTGCCAAGTCAGTATCAACCACGTTACAGATCCTCCTTTGTATTTTGTCAAGAAGCCCAAGGAGAGTAGCAGGGGCACCCGACCAGATATGGCAGAATATTCAGTACACGGGCGGATGGTAGATTTGTATATGTGCAGAATAGATTCAGGTGGGAAAAACTTCCGGGCCCTGCACAGAGAGCCGACTTTCATAGCAGCAGATTTGGCAATGGATTCGATATAGTCATTCCATTTGAGGTCCGCCGAAAGTATAAGGCCAAGGAGGCGTAGTATTTTACTCTCTGGGAGGCTAGCCTGTCCCATATATCCCGTAGCTCCGCAGTTTGCACAAGAGGCCAGCATGCCAGATCCTGTCGAACGCTTTGGAGATATCCAAGGCAACGTTTCGGGCTTCGCCATTCTTGTCAAGTGCCCGGTATTTACTCGGTAATGGTCGTTAGCATATAAGCAGTAGACCTGGTGAAGCGAAACCCGTACTGTTTGTCAGAGAGAAGCCTGTTGGCCGTGAGATGCTGAATCACCTCGGCGTTGATAATGGCTTCGAAAACTTTGCCAAAGATCGGAAGGAGACTAATAGGACGGTAATTGGCGGGGTCTGAGGGTTCGCCAGAATTCTTAAATAGAGGAACTACACAGGAGGACTTCCAACAGGCAGGAAAACAGGAAGCAGATAGGCAGAGGTTATAGAGTTTAGAGAGGATAAAAGAGAGTTCTGGGGCACATTTCTTCAGTACTATGACTGGGATTCCGTCACCGCCGCTCGCTTTTTGTGGGTCAAGTTGTGCAATTATCTTGGCGACCAGCGAGGGTGTAATGTGGACGTTATTTAGTTGAGCCTTAGTTCTGGGTGGGAAGTCGGATGTAGGTATTCCTAAGGAGTCCAGTGTCGAATTGGTGGAGCCTTGTTGGCTGCGTAGGTGATAACTTCAAACTCATTGATTAGTGGGGGTATTGAAGTCTTGTTCTTGTTGAGCACGCTTTTGCAGAGACGTCAGTAATCTTTGGAGCCAAACTTAGAGAATGCTGTGCGTTGCCTCATTCTGGTAGCAAACGCCCTCTTAGCTTCGTTCAGTACTTTTTTACACTTGTTCCGTGCTGAGGCGAAAAGGCGCCTGTTTTGGTTCGACGAGCAGCTTCGATAGAGCCGGAAGAAATGGTTCCGGTGGGCAATGGCGGCCGAGCAAGCGGGTGAGAACCAGGGGAACGAATTTGATTTTAGTTGGAATTTTCTGGCTGGGATAAAAGCATCGATGCCAGCCTTAACCCAAGAGGAGACCTCGGAGGCACAGTCTTCGACAGGAAGATGGAAGACGTTGTTCCAGGGGACGTCGCAGAGGAAGTCTCGGAACGAGTCCCAGTCTGCTCTCTGGTAGCAGTATGATATTCTGCTGGTCTGGTTTTCTTGGGTAGAGTTAGCGCGGATTGAGATGTTGGCAGAGACTACGGCGTGGTCAGAGTTTCCGAGGGGGCATAGTTGCTTGGTAGTGCAGGAGTCTGGGGTGGAGGTAAAGCAAAGGTCGAGTAAAGAGTCCCTTCCGTTAGGGTTATTAGAGAAACGCGTGGGGAAGTCCACCATTTGCGTTAGAGATTGGGTTATTGAAAAATTCATGGTGCGGATCCCAGCAAGGTCGGTGGCTGAGTTTTCAAGCCACTTGATGTGGTGGGCGTTAAAATCGCCAAACACAAATATATGGGCAGATGAGTGAGAAGAAATGGCCCTGTCGATATTAGTAGAGATGCTATCAAGTACCGTACAGTCAGAGGAGGAGCGGGAGCGGTACAGGAAGAAGAGATAGCTAACCGAGCTTAGAAGTGAGAGACGGAAGCACATGAAGGAATGATCCAGGGATTCAAGAGATGTGACCCTGGCTAGGGGGAATTGTTCGCTGACATATACACCAAGCCCATGCGTTGGGATATTTTTTATGATGCTGGTTCTAAACAAATTTTAGAAAATCTTTGTCTTTTTTCCCCCCTGAAATTAAAGCAAAATACGATGTTTAGAACGGCTCTAATTTACGAATTTTTAAATAACCGAAGAATATCAAAATTAGGGAAGAGAGAGAGAGAGAGAGAGAGAGAGAGAGAGAGAGAGATGGAAATATTTCTTGAAATGCATTTTGTGGGATAGGAAATTGAGAATTAAAATCAACCTTCTTAACTTTTACAAAAATTCATAATGACTTGTGAAATCCTGTTTTTTTTTTCAAATAGAAAAAGGATTGACCATGTGATTAAAGAAAAATCATAACCGGATTTCGCAGGTAGATGCTAAATTGATATTCTGACCAATGGAAGCGATTTGCAAGTCTTAGCTATCCAGTGCGAAAAATCTAAATTCTATAAAAGGCTCCGGTCAGCGTCAGTCAAACAGTCATGGAAGCAGCAGAGACGACAAGCTAAAATACAACAAGGTAGAAACTTTAAGTCGACCCGGACATAAGGTCGCGTCGCACATTGTCCTCTTTCTTTTTCATTCTCGTGTGCTGATTCCTTTTACCTTTTCTCCTCCATCCAAAGACATTCCTACCAAACAAACGCTCATACATACATAGATAGGCATAAACCCTTTTTTCCCTTAACTTTCTAATTCAACATGAATTTCTACCAATTCCTCTTATCCTATTCATGCAAAATATATGTTTTGTTCTTCCACTCTAATTCACACATTCTAACCTGCCAACCAACCTTCTGATGAAAATACCCTTCTGTTGACTCTGGATAAAACTTGTAAGCTGTAGGGAGTTCGGTTATGTATGACACAGGGCCGAATTAATAAACATTAACCATCTCCCTATAGCTACAATTTCACCATTCAAGGTTTTAACGCATCCGAAAACAAAAGAATAAAATGTGCCTATGTGTAATTATACGTATACTTAAATATTTTATTTAGAGATATTTAAGAATACACAAAAATGAAATGTGTGTATGTTTTTTTTTATACAACGAAGTATCAAATTTGCGCATGCGTATTTCTGTGCATGCTTAATAATGATTTATTAAGCATGCGCACTAATTCTCATCCACACAATTGATTCTTTCGTTTCTAATACATTATCAAAACTATTTTATGAAATGTTTCCATTAGTCAAAATTTAAAAGCTCTGTTGAGATTTTTATATTTAAATTTAAAACACACACACACACACACACACACACACACACACACACACACATATATTGTATCGAGGCAGCAGATAATTTTCTAAACATTTACTGTTAAATTTAAGAGGCAATGAATGTCTATTATGTTTAATCATGAGCCGTTCTAAACATCTTATTTTGGCTTTAATTTCAAGTGAAAATAAAGACAAAAATTCTCCAACATTTGGATAATCTTTTATTAAGTTGGTTCTAAGCTTTCGGCTCACATGAGCCATCTTCAGAGAGGTTACACGGACGTTAACATAAGAACATCTACCATCAGTGACGAGTTTATCTTGTGTTGACACAAAACTTTGCTAAGTAACGATAGCAGTTACCAAAAATAGCAAACGCAGTTCGTAAATTTGTAATGCGGTTCTATGACGTCACACCGCGTGAGAGCTCGAAATGATAACAGAACCATATATTTAAATGCAATGTAATGTGTTATGACCATATTTAAACGTGATTTTATTAAGTGTGGGTTGTTTAGATTTAATGTAAATGGCCTCCAATATCTGAAGGTTCTTTTTACTGTGTGTATGTGTGAGTATTATTGACTAAAATCTGTCTGATAGTACCTACATGGCTATGTTTTTCTGAGAAATGTTGTTTAATTGTACTCTGATTAGCTCATGATTAAACATCATAGACATTCATTGTCTCTTATATTTAACAGTATATGTTTAGAAAAAATATATTATAATTTAGAACATGTTCAAAATACAATCTACTACAAAGTGAACATTTTGTTTCGACGTTGAAAAGACAATGTCTCATCAGGTGATAAACGCTAACTTTTGGAGGGAGATGGAAAATTCTATTCTTTATATTAGACCAGTTTCGTATGCGAGGTAAAGTGGGCAGCTCTATTTCTAGATTGAGCACGGTTTTAAATTAATGTTTAGAACGTTGTTCATATTTTCTTCGTTTGTTATTCATTTGGGTAAATATATGTATAAATTATTGGAAGTACAAAAATATATAACTGCTCGAAACAAACAAACAAACACACACACACACACACACACACACACACACATATATATATATTAATGCAGGTTTCATTGAATAATACAGACAAGTTCTGTCTATTAATTTTGTGTAGGATCCGTTCATACCGTCTGATATACTTGATGGTGTTATCATTGAAAGACAACAAAAAATCACAGTAATTGTTGATTTTTTTATCGGGTCTAAGCTTTCGGCTCACATAAGCCATTATCAAAGAGTAAATATTAACACACAGTAAACATAGAACATAATATATATAATATATAATAACATATAATATATATATATATATATATATATATATATATTATAAATTATACTTTAGAACATGTACATAATTTCTCTATATATAATTGCGATAAAGGCACGTTCGTTTCGGCATTAGAGCCCCAATGCCTCTTCAGGCCACATCGCCTGAAGCGGTATTGGGGCTCCAAAGCCGAAACGAACATGCCTTCGTCGCGATTATATATAGAGAAATAATGTACATGGTCTAAAGTATAATTTATAATAGATATTCTTAGCTCTAGTATAGTATAGAGTATATTATATCTCGTGCATTGTTTTAAATTAATGTTTTGGACGGGGAAAAAATTCTTCGTTCTGTATTCGCTCGGATATATATATATATATATATATATATATATATATATAACAGCACGAAACAACGTAAAATTCATACTTCCAGGCATATAAATGATGACAAATAAAAAATAAGAACTAAAAGAACGACTGACCGATTTCATTCCTGTTTATCATCAGGGTTCAACTGAGATGTTTTACAGTCTTCAATATTTTGAAATATTAAAACTGAAGAATTAAAAAAAATCTCAGTTGAACCCTATATCCATGGAATTCTCAGCATCCTTCTGTAGAATTATTTCTATTGCTTCTAATGAGGTCCCTTCTTCGCTTGTAAGAAGACTATCTAGCATTCATTGACATATAGGAGGACTGATATTCCATAATATTACTATACCCTCGTATGTTTTTGGCAGATATGTTTAGCTAGTCCAACGCGGCTTTGAATTTCGGAGTCACAGTTTTCATCCTTTGTTAAAAAACAATCCCCAGATGTCTAAATTTTTGTACTTGCTTCATTTTTGTAATCGCCGATTTGTAGCTCACATCACTCAGTCCGTTCAGTGCCATACGTGATACACGCTTTGGGCGATCATGTCTTGAAAGAGACATGACTGACTGGGCAGATTATCTCTCAGTAGGTTGACTGGTTGTTAACCAAGGCTATAGAACCCAATCTGTCATGTTTGGCTCATAGATAAAGGGGGAAGAAATGTATCATATTATTAAGTAGTAATTAGTGGGGGATCAGTTTATTACTTCATAACAATAAAAAACCGATCCCCCACTTTATTCCCAGTAGAAGCCTTAATCATGTTTCTAACTATTATATTCAGTCAATCAGTTAAGTGCCATACGTGATACACGCTTTAGGCGATCATGTCTTGAAAGAGACATGACTGACTGAGCAAAAGATATCTCGCAGTAGACGGCCATTGCTTTCTGTGGTAGATTGGTTGCCAGCCAAGACTATAGAACCCAATCTGTCCTATTATTTAACCCATAATTGGACGGAAGAGACGGATTAATACCTTTCCCAAGGGTATTTGTGAGTAAGTGAATGCAAGGAATTCAACTGGAATTCGAACTCGGCTCTCTGACTTGTCCTTCCGAGTCGATATCCACTGCACCACAACGCACATCCGCAGTTCACATTACATTGCCTATATATCCGAGAGGATTTTCACCCACATCCATAGACGAATGTTCTATCGGAAACCAACATCTTAGCATAATCGGAACATGTTTTTTTTTTTTTTTATATTCTTGGTTTGACTGAGAACTTTTCAGGACGTTTCAAACACTTCCAGTTATATTTGCATATAATATTTTCACGTTGGAGTCCTTAATTGTAATTGTGCTCTATTTTATTTTCCCAATGGCTTTCGGATTCGTACTCGGTCATGTGAGACTGAGAATTGACTAAATGAGCAGGTACACTGTCTCATTACTAACTTTCCGACCAAGATAGACGCAGCAAAATTGCTGATGTAGCCATTATCAGTCACGACAGATGAAAATCCATCGAATAATCGACGTGTGATTCCCAGGGAACTGATTAAAAAAGAAAAAGAAGAAAAAACTACATAAGCGTTAGGCAGTAATTACGGGGATTTTTGCTCTTTCTTGTCAAATCCATAAATTGTTAATATCTCAAGGGGAGGTAATTAGAATATTCGATCAGTAAGCGAAGTGTATTAGTAACTGTAAGTGGCTTTCCTGTGAGTAGAGTGGAAAGAGAAAACATATTCGTTTCCTTTTTATTTCCATTTTCTTTAAAACCTCATCGTTGCTTACTTGTTCGGGCTACGGTATCCTCAGCATGTTTCTGTAGAGCCACATTTTGTATTCGCTTATATACAGAAGGACAGATATCACGTGATCCTTCAGTATGTCAGTACTCATTTTTTTTTTTTTTTTGCTTTCAACGAAACCTTTATGTACACTACCGGTCATAATTATTAGGCCACCCCAGTTTAAAAAAAAAAAAAGATGTATTTCATCCTATTTTTAGTATTTATTGCCAAGTGGATAATTCTAAATGAAAATAGTATGGTTCTTTTATTATTATTACTTTGCAAAATTTTACAAGGCAAGGAAGCAAAGATGAACTCGTCCGAATCACCCTAAATTTTCTTTATTGTTTCATTGATGAAACTGCAATATAGGGAATTATTAAATATTTACAGTAGCAGTGACGAATTAGATGTGGTGCGAAGATTTTCTACGAAACCAGACTGAAACATCGACACCCCTTCCTCCCAAAAAAAAATTGAAACATGATGAGAGAGAGAGAGGGGGGAGGGAGAGAGAGAGATAGAGAGAGAGAGGGAGAGAGAGAGAGAGAGAGAAAATATCATTTTCAACTGTAAACGATCGATTGAAGCTACACTCGGATCATAAGATTATAAAATGTATTTATCTTTTATTTATTTAAATGGAAGTCGAATTAAACAGACACTGTAATTCGGTAATGGAATACAGAAATCAGAGACTTCGAAGATAACGGTGAAATTACGCCATTAAAAAAAGAGAAAGGAGTTCCTCCGCAAAAATCAAGTTACCATGACTTACGGCCATACGATATTGCTGCCATATCTGGTCGGGTGCCCCTGCTGCTCTCCTTGGGCTTCTTGACAAAATACAAAGGAGGATCTGTAACGTGGTTGATACTGACTTGGCAGACCGGCTGCAGCCGCTCTCACACCGGCGTGATGTAGCTTCCCTGTGCCTCTTCTACAAGTACTTTCATGGCTTCTGCTCCGATGAGCTTAGATCACTGGTGCCGCCTAAGCACGAATTTACACGAGATACTAGATTAGCAACTAGGTCCCACCCTTTTACAGTTAAACAAATAAGATGTAACCGTAAATTCTACTCCAACAGCTTCTTTTCTCGCGCTTCCCGCCTGTGGAACTCCCTTCCACAAGTCTGCTTTCCCGACAGTTACAATCTCCAGGTGTTTAAATGTAGGGTCAATAGGCACCTCCTATCACACTAACTCCCAACTATTCTCACAACACTCTCATCTACCCAACCCTCATTCTCGGTATCCTCACCCGCGTATCATCCACCCTCTGTTATTTCCTATATTTAATCAGCCTTTCTCCACTCTACGTAGCCCCCTGCACAGTAGTGGCAGTGACATGCCTTGCTCGGGGTGAAACGCTTATAAAAAAAAAAAAAAAAAAAAAAAAAAAAATCACCAAAGTTAAATAAAGTCGAGCTTGGTCAGTACTTTTATGATGCTAGTCTTGATATACATTATCGGCGATAATTATTGGGCCACCCCAGTTTTAAAAAAAAAATGATGTATTTAATACTATTTTTAGTATTTATTGCCAAGTTGATAATTCTAAATGAAAATAGAATGGTTCTTTTGTTATTATTACTTTGAAAAGTTTTGCAAGCAAATGGCGACAATTTACCCATCGCACTTTCTAGATTTGCTATATATATATATATATATATACATACACACACACACACACACACTACCAGCCATAATTATTATGCAACCCCAAATTTTTAAAAGAAATGATGTATTTCATACTATTTTTAGTATTTATTGCCAAGTTGATAATTATAAATGAACGTAGACTGATTCTATTTTAATACCGCTCAATAACAAGTGCATCAAATGAACTGTTCTGGTGTCCAGTTCTTGTGCTCTCTTCCCCATGCTAGTCCCTTCTTCTTCTTATTGGCTGGCCGAAGCAAAGGCTTCCTGGCTGCCTTGTAAATTTTTGCAAAGTAATAATAACAAAAGAACCATTCTATTTTCATTTAGAATTATTCACTTGGCAATAATTACTAAAAATAGTATGAACTACATCATTTTTTTATATACACGCATAAACACACGCACATACACGTACACACACATATTTTTAATCGAGTTCATCCCATGCAAGGCAGTAAAGCCACTAAGACACAAAGGGTGACTACAATACCGGGCAAAATTATTATACGACCCCAGTGTTTTAAAAAAATGATGTATTTCATACTATTTTTTAGTACTTATTGCCAAGTGAATAATTGTAAATGAAAATAGAATGGTTCTTTCGTTAATACTGCACAATAACATGTGCATCAAATGAATTTATAAATATCTAATAATTACCTATATTGCAGTTTCATCAATGAAAGAATAACGAAAATTTAGGGTGATTCGGACGAGTTCATTTTTGTTTCCTTGCCTTGCAAAATTTTGCAAAGTAATAATAACAAAAGAACCATTCTATTTTCATTTAGAATTATCCACTTGGCAATAAATACTAAAAATAGTATGAAACATATCATTTTTTTTTAAACTAGGGTGGCTTAATAATTTTGACCGGTAGTGTACATAAAAGTTTCGTTGGAAGCAAAAAAAAAAAAAAATGAGTACTGACGTACTAAACGGTCACGTGATATCTGTCCTCCTGTATGGAAGCGAATACAAAATGTGGCTCTACAGAAACATGCTGAGGATACCGTAGCCCGAACAAGTGAGCAACGAGGTTTTAAAGAAAATGGAAATAAAAAGGAAACTTATGCTTGACATCAAGAAGAGGCAGCTGACATGTCCAGGACACATAATGAGAAGGTCCTTGGGTATGACGGTAAACTGCATCCGGCAGCAAGGCCTCTGATTGGGTCCACCCTGACCCGGAGTGGTAGTGTTGTGGACTGGGCAACGTGGTTACCATCTGTTGTAGCTCGAACGTCGTGGTAGTAATTTGAAAGTGGAGTCACCATTCTAAAGTAGACTGGTTTTCAAGAGTGGGATGGTAGAAGAAATTTAGAGTTGTGTCCTATGACATTGTAGTGAACACGAAATTAAAAGTAACTCTCTTCCCTTCTTCACTTTTTACAAAATTCACAATTACGTGTGAAATCCTAATTTTGACAAATAGGAAAAGAATTTGTTGTGGTTCGGACAACGTGGTAGTAATTTGAAAGTTGAGTCAAGATTATAAAGTAGACTGGTTGTCCAATCCACCACATAAATAATAAAAATAACTCAGAGAACAATGTATTAAACATAGTTACAGGATTGGATTATTTTGTGCATGCTAGATTTAGTGGAGAAAGTTCTCTTTTGGATGTTGAAGAAAATGTATCAATGTTCATACTGGAAGAGTCCCTGAAAAAAGGAAATATGATGTTCGTACCAATCAGTAGTTGAATAGAACTATATATGTAGTGAAGTAAGCTTGTAAGAGAGAGAAATATTTTTGGTGTAACTAATTGCTGAATGCAATTAGCACAGTATATGAGTTGGAAAGGAACTCACGGCATTCGGAATTTTAACTCCGAAAAGCAGGATCCAACTGGTCTAAGCACGTGTGAACATCAGCTTATATATTTCTGAATAAAGCCCGGGAAAAATAGGTTTCCGTGTGGTACTAACGTAAGACTATGTGGGTATATGTGTGTATACGTGCGTACATAGCGATATGTTTATAAGTATGAACATGCATGTAGAAGTGATTCTGCAGTAGCACCTGTTAGGGTCCCAGCTATGGCCAAATAGTTAATCCCCAAACTGGGGTCGAAACACAATGAAAGTATAAAAATACACTTCAAAAGAAATGTCCCGGAAAGGGATATATATATATATATATTTTTTTTTTATTTTTTTTAATCATTTCACCCCGAGCAAGGCAGAAACGCCACTGATGTGCAGGGGGTTACATAAATCTAGAAAGATTAATTAGAAAAGAGTGAGGAGTACAAGCTAGTTAGAAAGGAACAATAGAAAGCTGAGAAAGCAGGTGCAATGACAGGTACATGGGCGGAGAGAAAGGGAAGGTTATACAGGGGAGGGGAGAGAGCTAGAGGCCAGTGGTTAGTAGGTGAGTATTAACTTTGCTTTTAAATTTCTGGAGGTCGTAGTCGTCAGGAAAGCAAGAATACGGGAGTGAGTTCCACAGGCGGGAAGTGCGAGAGAGGAAGCTGCAGGAGTAGAATTGTCGTCTGCGTTTGGCTAACCTGACTGTGAATGGGTGGGACCCAGTTGCCAGTCTGGTTGAACGGGTAAACACCTGTTGAGGAGGCATCAGTGACTTAAGCTCATCCGAGCAGAAGCTATGAGAGTATTTATAGAAGAGACAGAGGGAGGCCACATTTCGACGATGGGAAAGTGGCTGCAGACGAGTCGCCAGATCAGTACCTATCACATTACAGACTCTCCTTTGGAGCTTGTCAAGAACACTGAGGAGAAGGCAGGGGCACCTGACCATAAATGGCAGCAGTACTCCATGCACGGACGGATGGTTGACTTGTATATATGCAGGATGGATTCAGGTGGAAAAAACATCCTGGATCGACATAGTGACCCAACCTTCTTAGCAGTAGATTTTGCTATGGATTCAATATAGTGCTTCCATTTGAGGTCTGAGGACAGGGTAAGTCCGAGGAGGCGTAGTGTATTACTCTCCGGGAGAATCATCTGGTCCATGCTTATGGGAGGCAGAAGAGGTTGCCTGTAATGGTTGACAGACAACAGCTTGGTCTTAGAGGAATTGAAGTTGACAAGCCACTTCTTGCCCCAGTTCACCACAGAGTGTAGATCCCGCTCAAGGTCAGCAGCGAGATTATGTCTGTCCGCCACGACAGGTTTCTTACTGGAGCGGGAGTATATTGTAGTGTCATCTGCGTAGATGCCTACTTGGGACTTGATCTCATCTGGGAGGTCGTTGATGAAAATAAGGAAGAGCGTTGGGCCCAGGATAGAGCCTTGTGGGACACCAGCATTCGTGCTGTAGGACGAAGAGGCACGCCCATTCAGAACGACCTTCATTTTGCGGTTATTTAAGAAAGATTGGATTAGGTCAAGCAGGCGACCGGTAATACCATAACCGCGTAGTTTGCATAGGAGGCCAGGGTGCCAAACCCTGTCGAAAGCCTTGGAGATATCCAGGGCAACCGCGCGAGCCTCGTCAGACTCATCAAGGGCCTGTAGCATGTACTCCGTTACAGTAGTTAGCAGGTCGGCTGTGGACCTGTCAAATCGGAATCCATATTGCCTGTCGGAGAACAGTTTGTGGGCGGTGAGATGATGAACTATTTCAGCATTTATTATAGCCTCGAACACTTTCCCGAATATTGGTAGAAGACTGATAGGGCGATAGTTGGATGGGTCCGAGGGTTCACCACAGTTCTTAAAGACAGGAACGACTGAGGAGAATTTCCAGCATGCAGGAAAGCAGGAAGCAGAAAGGCAGTAGTTAAACAGTTTAGAGAGGACAGGGGAAAGTTCAGGGGCACACCTCTTAAGGACTATCACCGGGATTCCATCGTTTCCCCATGCCTTATGGGGGTCGAGTTTTGAAATTACTCTGGATACTATTGTCGGGGTAATATATACGTCATGCAGTTTGGCCTCAGTTCTAATAGGGAAGTCGGGTGGGTGCACTCCGGACGAGTCGAGTGTGGAGTTGGATGAGAATCTGCGGGCAAAGCACTCAGCTTTCTCAGCAAATGACGTGAGAACATCAAGTCCATGGATTAAAGGAGGTATATATATATATATATATGATTCGAGGTAACTAAGGGGTTTAGGCAAATGTAACCGGGTAGGATAATCTAGTAAGTGGATGTAATGGACAGTATTCGTCGAATACAGTATCCTGAGACGTAGGCGTAGTTAATAGACATAGACCAATAATCGTAGACCAGTAGACTTCTAATGATAGACCTCTGGACGTAGACCTCCAGCAGTAGTAGACCTCTATACATCCTCGACTTTGTCTCTATTTATGGCTGACACCAGCCAATCATATTACTATGAGGGGGAACCAAGGTATATGCATATTCATGACATATTCATGACATCAAAATATATGCATAAAAATAGACTTTTATAGAAAATATACGTTTTTGGAGAAAAGATATTACAAACAATATATTTTTGAAGAAAAAAAATTACCATAAAACATTTTTGAAGGGGTAGAAAAAATTACCATAATACACTTTTGAAGGAAAACAAATATTACCAGCAATACATTTTTGAATACAAAACTAGAATACATCTTCAGTTTTTTTCAATAAAAAAAATGTTTTTCATCGAAATGTGACAAAATCAAGCTTCTCACAAGAACCGAACATTAAAAAAATACCTTAAAACCCCACCTTTTTGGCATTAAATAACCCACAGAGGTGTTGATATGCCGTTAAACAAAACTCAAACTTAAAGAGGAAAGAAGGCTTAGGAAATGCAATAATCCCAGAACAGGTTGAAGGCAAGAGAAATGGAAGAGAACATCGTATGACATACCACCCTTTTACAGTTAAACCGATAAAATGTAACCGCAACTTCTACTCCAACAGTTTCTTTTCTCGCACTTCCCGACTGTGGAATTCCCTTCCACATGATTGCTTCCCCGACGGCTACAATCTCCAGGAGTTTAAATGTAAGGTCAATAGACACCTCCTAACACAATAACTAGCTCCCATTCTTTCTTACACACTTCCCATCTGCCCAACCCTCATCCTTGGTATCCTTACCCATCTATCACCTTCCTTCTGACATTTCCTACACCTAACCACTCCTCCTCTTTACCTTCCCCTATGTAACCCCATGCGCAATAGTGTCAATGCAATGCCTTGCTTGGGGTGAAATGATTAAAAAAATACCTACTGAGCTTGATTAAATGAACGGCGTAACAAGATTTGGAAGAAATAACAAAAAGAGGAATTTATTAATAGCTGTGAAAATCAGTTTTACTATCAACGAGTAATTATCTCCCTTTACTATTAACGAGTGATTATCTCCCTTTACTATTAACGAGCGATTATCTCCCTTTACTTTTTTTTACATTGTGAAGAGTGATAAAGAAAAGACTTGTAACACTTGAAAGCGCATTAAGTATTGTCCACCTAAAATTATATTTGTAGTTCATCATTGGAAAAAAAAAAGTACCTGCTGAAGATAGATTTAGTGGTTAGCGAGATGTGGATGTTTCACCGTAACTCCTGACCTTGATCCTAACTGTGTGTGCTATACAAAACCCTCAATAATCCGCCCTATTATAATAAAAACCGTTATGTGTGCGTATATACTCTACCGGCCATAATTATTAGACCACGCCAGTGTTTTAAAAAAATGATGTATTTCATACTATTTTTTAGAATTTATTGCCAAGTGAATAATCGTAAATGAAAATAGAATGGTTCTTTTGTTATTGTTACTTTGCAAACTTTTACAAGGTAAATAGCGACAATTTAGCCATCGCACCCTGTAGATTGGCTATTTTATATCTATATATACACTACCGGCCATAATTAATCGGCCACCCCAGTGTTTTAAAAAGATGATGTATTTCATACTATTTTTTTTAGTATTTATTGACAAGTGAATAATCGTAAATGAAAATAGAACGGTTCTTTTGTTATTGTTACTTTGCAAACTTTTACAAAGTAAATAGCGACAATTTAGCCATCGCACCCTGTAGATTTGCTATTTTATATCTATATATACACTACCGGCCATAATTAATCGGCCACCCCAGTGTTTTAAAAAGATTATGTATTTCATACTATTTTTTAGTATTTATTGCCAAGTGAATAATTGTAAATGAAAATAGAAGGGTTCTTTTGTTAATATTGCACAATAACATGTGCATCAAATGAATTTATAAATATTTAATAATTATCTTTATTGAAGTTTCGTCAATGAAAGTATGAAGAAAATTTCGGATGATTCGGACGAGTTTATCTTTGCTTCCTTACCCTGTAAAATTTTGCAAAGTAATAATAACAAAAGAACCATTCTATATTCATTTAGAATTATCCACTTGGCAATAAATACTAAAGATCGTATGAAATACATAATTTCTTTGAAGAAACAAGTGTGACCTAATAATTATGGCCGGTAGTGTGTATGACAAAAAAGTGAAAAAACACGTAGATTAAAACCCCAGTGTTCAAGCATTTACTTTTATAAAGCGTGTTCAGTCCGGAGTAAGAGCTTAATGTAATTTTGTTATTACAATGGTTTATAAAAGCATAAAATCACTACACAAAAATGTTCATGTTTCCGAACAAAACTGTTCCTCTTCAGGTGAAATGTTAAAATAAATGGTGAAAATGATTAATTTTTAAAATATAAGATGAATTCATGGTTATTTAGAAAATTAGGAAGTGGTAGTTGGAGAAAATGCTTTAGGTGTGTCAATATTGTTCAATCAAAATTGAGAATTATGTAAACATGGAGATTTAATATTTGGGTTATGAAAGGGGGGCAGGATGGCATGGATCGAGACATGTCACTTTTTCATTTTGTCTGGATAAGATATATAGTGGGACCATAGATTTTTAAAAATGGGTAGACAGCTATTTTTAACAGAAGGTTGGATTTTAGTTTTTTTTTAAATATAATAATAGATTTTTTAACTATTTTCTATGTGTAAAGGGGCTAGAAAGTTATGGTCAGAATTAGGATTAAATAAGTATGGTATACTTAGTTCTATTGTATTAAGAACAACAATTAAGTATTGCGTGGATCATTTATTTTATTACAATATATGTTACAATATATATTATAAATGAAACATTGTAATTAATTAAATTTTAAAGAAGTTTGTTTTTGTCTGAGTAAGGTACATAGTGGGACCAAACAATACTTAAATAGGTAAATACTTTTCAACAGCAAGTTGAATTTTTTATTATAAAATATTATCTATCTATCTATCTATCTATGCCCATTCATATCTATCTATCTATCTATCTATCTATATAGCAGCATGCAGTGTGGGTATAGAAGAATCCAAAGGAGTATCCTGTAACTACAGTGGTAGGATAACTCTCTAAGAGAGCTCTAAATATATATGTATAAAAATACATATATATTTTTTCCCCGAACCTCCCCTTCCCCAGTTGGGTACGCTGGTTTGTTAGTCTTTGCTCGGTGTGTCTATTTATTTGATTAATCCTTGGTCTGCCTTTGCCCTGACGAGCCGTTGTGCGAAACCGCGGTAGGTCTTGGCGATCTTGTGATCTTTTCACGTGTGTATAAAAATACATATAGAGCAAATATAAGAAAAATTGTGGCGAGGAAGAAAGTAAGACGTTTGCAGCCGTTTCACGCTCTTAAACCCATTCTTATTTTATTGCCGTCGAATTGTTTGAGAGCTGCATTCAGCACCTGTATTCCTTTTAATCTGATTCGATGTTAAGCTTGAATCTCTCTTAACTTCTCGCTTAATGCCTCTGTCTAGAGATGGTGAGATTTCACTGGGGCTATCAGTTGATTTTTAAGACGCATACATATCTAGATTTTTAATGAAGCTAGTAATGAAGCCGAGGAGCCGAGTTCGAATTCCAGTTGAATCCATTGTATTCACTTACGCGCAAATACCCTTGGGAAAGGTATTAATCCGTCTCTTCCTTCCAGTTATGGGTCAAATAGCAGGACAGATTGGGTTCTATAGCCTTGGTCGGCAACCAGTCTACCGCAGAAAGCAATGGCAACCTACTGCGGGATAATCTTCTGCCCAGTCAGTCATGTTTCTTTCGAGACATGATCGCCCAAGCGTGTATCACGTATGGCACTTAACTGACTATCTGAATATAATAGTTGGAAACATAATTAAGACTACTACTGGACATAAAGTAGGGGATCAGTTCTATATTGATATGAAGTAATAAACTGATCCCCCACTTATTATTACTTAATAATATAATGCATCTTTTTCCCCTTAAGCAATGAGTCAAATAACAGGACAGATTGGGTTCTATAGCCTTGGTCGGCAACCAGTCTACCGCAGAAAGCAATGGCAACCTACTGCGGGATAATCTTCTGCCCAGTCAGTCATGTTTCTTTCGAGACATGATCGCCCAAGCGTGCATCACGTATGGCACTTAACTGACGGACTGAATATAATAGTTGGAAACATAATTAAGACTACTACTGGACATAAAGTAGGGGATCAGTTCTATATTGATATGAAGTAATAAACTGATCCCCCACTTATTATTACTTAATAATATAATGCATCTTTTTCCCCTTAAGCAATGAGTCAAATAACAGGACAGATTGGGTTCTATAGCCTTGACTGGCAAAAAGCAATGGCAACCTACTGCAGGATAATCTTCTGCCCAGTCAGTCATGTCTCTTTCGAGACATGATCGTCCAAGCGTGTATCACGTATGGCACTCAACTGACTGAATGATAGTTCTGCAATGTCTCGTAGCAAAAGATTACGCATTTGAAGTTCAATAATCCTGCCTGTTCGAACTTTGTTAAAATTTTATACTTAGTCATTTTAAAATCTGAAATTTAATGATGGAAATAAGCTAACACATCACTCGATAAGTCGAGAGCCTGCCATATTGATGGCTCCACTAATAAAAAAAATCCACATGATTTTATAAAATACAAACCTTGAAGTGGCACGGGACAAAATCTGGGCCCAGACGGATTATTAGTTAATAACTTACAGTTATTTAAAAGAAGCCACTGTTGCAAATTTTTAAAACAATGGAAAAATATGAATTTCGTCTGTTGATAAAGCATTTCTTTCTGAGAGAAAAAATGCTGTTCTAGCAAAGCAATGGCTTGATAAGTGTAATTCTGACTCTGCCCAGTGGGAAACAATGGTCAAGAGGTAGTATATTGAGTTTAAACGCGGTCGCACAGACACAAATGATGCTGAACGCTCAGGCCACCCAAAATCGGCAGTCGTCCCGGAAAACACCATAAAAATCCACCAACTCGTTTTGTCCGATCGTGAATTGAAGTTGCGTGAGATAGCAGAGGATTTCCACATATCAGAAGGCAGTGTATTCACCATTTTGCATGAATATTTGTCAATGAGAAAGCAATGTTCCCAGTGGGTGTCGCGTTTGCTCACATTCGATCAAAAACAAGGCGTCGGCGATTAAAAGCGTTGTTTACAACTGTTTCAACGCAACAAGAAATGGTAAATATGTGACAATAGATGAAACACAGATCTACCACTTCACTTCGGAATCAAATGTATATATATATATATATATATATATATATATAACTGTAAAATATATATCAAAGATGCACATATTTGTTAATATACTGACATATCCCTAAAAGGAATACAGTATAAAAAGATCAGTTGAAGAATGGAACTCCACACCAGGAATAAGGTATAACAGATTTATTGTACTAAGGTATAATTAACAATAATACACATATAGACAAGCCACGGGTTGGAGCGGAATCGACTATCGAATAGTGAATGCCTTCGCCTAAGACCTTTCTGTATTTACTAGTCTCCCCACGCAAGGCCAGATGTGACACGTAGTCATTTTATAGTGGGTATTCCCGGCCATATAGCCGGGCCAAAAAATCTCTGTCTATTTTTTCCCCAGTCGTGGTTCTACCCTTCGGCGGAACCACGACTGGGTTTGTGCTCTCTGCTCGGAAGCAGAGAGCGCCCTCTACCCGAAGGCAGAGAGCTGACAGTGTCATAGAGCAGCCAGGCGAATGCCTAGGACCTTTCTGTATTTACTAGCCTTCCCACGCAAGGCCAGATGTGACACATGGTCATTTTATAGTGGCTATTCCCGGCCATATAGCCGGGCCAAAAAATCTCTGTCTATTTTTCCCCAGTCGTGGTTCTACCCTTCGGCGGAGCCACGACTGGATTTGTGCTCTCCGCTCGGAAGCAGAGAGCCGACAGTGTCATAGAGCAGTCAGGCGAATGCCTAAGACCTTTTGTATTTACTAGCCTTCCCACGCAAGGCCAGATGTGACACATGGTCATTTTATAGTGGCTATTCCCGGCCATATAGCCGGGCCAAAAAATCTCTGTCTATTTTTCCCCAGTAGTGGTTCTACCCTTCGGCGGAATCACGACTGGGTTTGTGCTCTCTTCTCGAAAGTAGAGAGCGCCCTCTACCCGAAGGCAGAGTGCTGACAGTGCCATAGAGGAGTCAGGCGAATGCTTAAGACATTTCCCACGTCGTACCGCTCATTACCGTCTTTTATAAAATAGAGCATTCTATTCTCGAGGGATGACAGGATGTTCCACTATAACACACACACACACACACACACACACACACACACACACACATATATATATATATATATATTGTAACAAAGTTGTGGAACTGGTAGATTTTTTAACTTGCTGTTCATGCATTTACTTTTATAAAGAGTGCTCGATACAACGTAGAGCGTTATATTGTAATAGTTGTTACATTGGTTTATAAATTCATAGTATCACTACACAAAAATTTTCGCGTTTCGAAGCTAACCTTGTATTTTGGTTGCTTCTTTCCGGGTGAAGAAGTTGGAATGAAAATTATCTGGTGAAAAAAAAAAACGTTTATTTGTGGTGAATATGCTTTTTTTAGGTGAAAGTGGGGTTGGAAGCTCATTTGGATTTTGTTGACCTTATTTAAGTCTTAGAGTTAGGTGTTTGGTGAGAGATGGCTTAGTTCAGGATAGGTTTTTCTATTTATCTTGTCTGGATGTAGTCGTGGTGGCGTCGTTGTTAATGATATGGGTGGTGTGTGATTTTTGGATGGTTTAGTCGATTCTTGTATGGTTTTTGAGGTGCTGCTATTTGGTTTAGGGGAGGGTATGTGTTGTTTTGTTCTGGGATGGTTACTTTATCGTTTAATTTTGTTTATTTTGTATTGGGATATATGTTTTTTTGTTTTTTGCAGTGTCGATATTTTCTTTTATTTTTCTACCATTTACAGGAAGCTGGACTTATTGTTGGTGTGGTGTGGGGTTTGTTGTCTTTTGTTTCTACTTTTTTTGTTCTATTTATTTATAAGGTTGGTTATGTGTATTTATTGCATTTTGGTGGGGTCGTATGGGTGGGGCGTTTTTTTTTTTGTTTATTTAAATTTTAACGAGAAATATTTGCGATGTTTGCATAATACTTCTAATTCGTCTCTACGGTTTAATAGTTCGCTACTGTTGGGCTACTTTAGAATGCGTAGCTTTTCACTTAAACATAAAGAGCAGATGTCGTCAAGTGAATTGCAAGTTCTAGTTTTTCTACTATTTTCCATTTTACTTTGGGTTTCTGTTTTGAATCCTTTAACTTCCAAAAGTATGTAGAGAGGGTTGTTTGGTTTCGCTATAAGTTGTTTTTGAATGAAGTTAAGTGCATGTACCAGCGCTGCTTAAAAGTGTTCTTAGTTGATCCGATATACGCTTTATTTATAGTTGGATTTTCAGTTGATGTTATGTTGCATTGATAGATTATTGAGTTTATTTTACATTTATTTTGTAGTGGGCAGTTGTTAGGGTTTCTACAATTATATGTATATATGGTAATATTTTTATTATATATATACGTTGCCGACACTATGGTTTACTCACGCCTCGATCAAAAATCGGTCGAGGCTGACAAAGCAACCATCGCTGCGGAGCTTGAAAATTACCTTCTATCCGTGGTGGACTGGGGTAAGAAATATCTCGTGAATTTTAATGCTTCCAAAACGAAGCTGCTATCTATTAGCCATCACAGACAATCGTTCCCAGTTCCCATTAGCATGGATCAGGCTAGTCTCCCTGAAAGTAAAACACTGCGCCGCCTCGGGTTAACTCTCACATCAGATCTCAAGTGGATTGACGATATAGAATCCTTAGCTAAATCTGCTGCTAAGAAGGTCGGTTCTCTGTGCAGGGCCAGGAAGTTTTTCCCGTCTGAAACACTCCTGCACATATACAAATCTACCATCCGCCCGTGCATTGAATATGGCTGCCATATCTGGTCGGGTGCTATCCAACTAGGTGTCCTTGACAACATCCAACGGAGAATCTGTAATGTGATCAATACCGACTTGGCAGCTAGGATACAGTCACTTTCTCACCGATGCAGTGTGGCTTCCCTGTGTCTCTTCTACAAATGCTTTCACGGCTTCTGCTTCGATGAACTTAGCTCACTGGTACCCCATATATATGAATTTCCTCGAGCCACAAGATTAACAACTAGGTCCCACCCTTTTACTGTGAAACCAATAAATTGTAAACGCAAATTCTTCCCCAATAGCTTCTTTTCTCGCACTTTCCGCCTGTGGAATTCCCTTCCGCATACTTGCTTTCTCGACAGCTACAATCTTCAAGAATTCAAATGTAAAATCAATAGCCATCTCCTGTCTCACTAACTTGCATCCTATCTCTCTGTCTGTCTGTCTGTCTCTCTCTCTCTCTCTCTCACTCATGCTCCTTTCTCCATCCAATCCACTCTCATCAGTATTCTCATCCTTCTCTTATCCACTTCCTGACACCCCCTGTAACCTGTCACTTTTTTTCAAAATATTCCTTCTATGTAACCCCCTGCACAACAGTGGCAGTAAAATGCCTTGCTTGGAGTGACACGATTATGGAAAAAAAAATAGTTTATAATAAAAACATAAATTACTGAAGTACAAGAGCCGTTGTGTTTCGGTACTAGTTTATTAGTACCTCATCAGGAGGTAGCCACGTATGAGGCTCTACTAAGTATTGAGCACTTTTAATAAAGTAAATCACTATAAACTTTGGACTGCCAACCCATTAGTTTGTACTATTTCTAACACAGACACACAGACACACAGACACACACACACACACACACACACACACACACATATATATATATATATATATATATATATTAAAGCTTGCTTAAAAGTATAATTATAATGTATGTTCTTTAACTAGTAAATCTAAGCCAGCAACAGAACAGAAATAAATTTTGCGTTAAAGCAAACAAGAATCATTACATTGCTTATATTCACTGCCTGATTTCTCGAAGTCCTTTAAAGCTTAATTCATGATACATCAAGTCTGCATGAACAGACAGCAGCCGACATACCTCCTCTGACATGAGTCGAAACCAATATGGCCGCTTTTTTTCATTTCTATTCTCGTCTGGTTTCTTTCATTCTTCTTTTTTTAATCATTCGGCCGCATTAATACTTAACTGCGTCGCATCGGAGTTAGACATTCAGATGATGACCGCTCCAATATATTTCCTAGAATCTCAATGTAACGGATTTCAATAAACACTAAGATCAATTCATCTCAATAGATAGTGAGTCAAGAATGGCTGACCTATGATTTAAACTATGTCTATTCGTTTATCTTAGAAACGAATCCGGTATGTACTTATTGTTAAAATTTATCGTTTTCAGATTGAATAATTGATGCTGAAGTTAATAAATATTAACAATAAGGACATACAGTGTGCGTTTTTAAAAATACTACAATACAATAGAGTTTAAATCAGAGGTCGGCCATTATTGCATCGTATAGCATCATACCTGACTAGTTTCAGAAAACGTTTCTACCGGCTGCTCGAACGAGAAATTATTGCATTTCTCGTTCGGGTAGCCGGTAACAACGTTTTCTGAAATTAAACAAGTCGGAGAAGATATTTTTTTCGTTTTATTTTTATCTTTATCTTTTTATTTTGTGGTGAGACACACAATAAAAAGAAATACGTTTTATCAGCATTCAACGTCCGAACGGAGGATATTCATAAATCATTTGTTTCTCTCTTACGAATCTCGATAAAATCTGTTTCTATTTCACTAGGGAAATCTTTTTGTATAGAAGTGGAGAGATATCTTCGTGAACAATGGCTCCAAAACTATTTTTTATTTTACATTATGTTCTACTTTAAAGATTAAAAATGAAATATCTCAATGCCCCAGATAATTTTTATAATGAGTCTGTTAAGTCTATGATTTTCCTGTTTGCCGTTACCAACTTAGAATTAAGTGGTGTATCTTAGGCAATTGAGTTTCAGTTTTGTTTAACGGCATATCAACCTCTGTGGGTTATTTAATGCTAAAAAGGTGAGGTTTGAACGTCCTTTTTTAATGTTCGGTTATAGTAAGATTTTAATGAAAATTTGTTTTTATTCTTTTTTATTTTATTTTAGGAAACTGAAAATGTCTTTTAGTATTGTATTGAAAATGTTTTGCTGAGAATTTTTTTCCTAAAAAATGTATTGTTGGTAATATTTTTCTTTCAGAAATGTATATATTTTTCTATAAAAGTGTATTTTTATGTGTATACTTCTATAAAAGTGTATTTTTATACTTTTATAGTGTTTTGACCTCAGTTAAATGTAAGTAAAACTTAATTTTTAATAAATCAACTGATTTTTAGGTATTTACTTTGATGAAAGTATGAAGTAAAAATGGGCAACAGGGAGCCTTTTTTTAAATTAAAATTGAAAAATTGATATCCGGGAGTATATATATATATATATATATATATATAAATTTAAATACATTGAATTATAAAAAAATAATATAAATATCTACTGTATAATAATATTGCTTTTTGAGGGTTAACTATTTGCCCATAGATGGGACCCTATTAGGTACTACCACTCCGGGTTAGAGTGGATCTGGGAACAGCAGCAATTAAGAGGTGGTTCCATGCTTATCACAACTTCCCAATCAGAGGTCTTGCTGCCGGATGCACTTTACCGTCATGCCTAGGAACAAAGAATAAAGTGTTTATAGTCTCCTGCTAATACTTCATAAATAAATAGACTATTGCGTATTGATAGCGTGGAATGAAAGAAAAGATATATCAAAGGTGCTACTTGGTTTCACTAATAAAATAGAAGTAAAAGAAGCCAGAAGAAGTAAAAATACTCATGTGCTTAACATTTGCTTCAGGGAATTCAAGTCTTGACATCTCATTTTAACAGATCTACTTATTAAAGTTATATAAAAATATATAGAAATATGTAAGAGTAACTTTATTCAATAAAATCGTCATTGGCTTCAAGCACAGTCTCCAGACAACATGGGAATTTCCTGTCTATTTCCGGTCGAGTTTTTCATGCTGGAGAATGACATAATCCTTACTTTTCGTCGAGTTTTCATTTAAATAAACTCATAAATCTGGTTATGGTATTAGAATCATTTTCTATCTATATTTATCTTTTGAATCATTCCTAATGCTGTCAAACATTTCGAAACTGTTGTGCTATCAACTCCTAATGATTCTGCAAGTTCAGCTTGCGCCTGACATGAGTCTTCATGAAGTAATGCCTTCAATTCTTCGTCTTTAAACTTTTTCGATCTTTATTTTTGAAGCATCTAAACCAAAGTCTGTATGTTGTTTCCGACAGATCCTGCTCGCCAAAAGTCTCAACAAGAATTCTTTCTGCTTCAGCTACAGCTTTCTTTTGAATAAAGTAGTGCAGTAAAATTCCACACCAGTACACTTTCTTTGGCACGAAATCCAACACGTTCATTGCTATGAAAAACAAAGTTGTTTGCATTCCGGTGAAATGACATGTACCGAATTTTAAGTTTACTTATCGTAATTCCTTATAGATTAAATACCATTTGAAACTAAACGCACGTAGAAATAAAGAACAAAGGAAATGTGCTTTAATCTAACATGTTTTAATTTTGTTAAAGTTTATTCAGAGATCTGGTTAAAATACAAATCGACCAAGGCTAACGTTCTAACGACACGCCTATTCACACACCCTGACTGAAAATCAAAACTAGGATAATAGATTTTATCTCTTCTTTTATGAATCATATCACCGCAAGTAAGACAATAAAACCCCTAAGACGCAAAGGGGTTACTGAGTATAAAAAATACGGGAAAATAAAATTTAATCTGAAGGATAGAGAACAATTATAGAACAAGAATTAAAACAGACGATAGCGATTGGCATTGCGTCATGGTTGGCTGGAAAGAAAGAACTCAAAAAAGTCGCACAGGCGAGAAGTTCGAAAAAAAGATGTTAGCAAATTGTTATACCGTCATAGACTACAGCTGGAAAACAACGAGGAACACAATATGATCTTATATTTTTATTCTTCGTCGGTGACGTTTATGTGGAGCAGGAGGGCAGCCGGAGAGAGATCGCGCACACGAAGGGGCCGTCGGGAGTCAGAAGCCAGCGGGAGTTCTGTCTCTTCTGCCAAAAATTCTAGACTTTATATAGTCTTAAAACTCCCCCTCAGTTTTGGTTTTTTCGGGTTGTTTTTTTTTTTTGTTGACGTTATCTACGGCCGGATATATATCTGTCAACCACCCTTGACTTTTATCTTCGGCTTGATCTATCTGTCAAACACATCATTGCCAGGCCATCACCTTTCAAGCCGGTTGTCACTTTTTATTGAATTTACCAACGGCCAAATGTATCTATCAATTACTTCCGCCGTCCAAGGTAATATATTGCAATAATAGCCATTTCAACTATAAAATGATGAGATTGTACCGCCAATCTACAGTTTAATCCATTAATTTATCCGGAAGACTTGTTCTTCACCAGCGTTATATACGGCAGGTATATATATATATATATAGATTGTATCGAGGCAGCAAATAATTTTCTAAACATATGCTGTTAAATATAAGAGAAAATGAATGTCTATTATGTTTAATCATGAGCCGTTCTAAACGTCGTATTTTGACTTTAATTTCAGTTGAAAATAAAGACAAAACTAAAATTAAACAACATTTCTCTGAAAAAACATAAACATGTAGGTAATATCAGACAGATTTTGGCAAACAATACGGTGATACTTACTCATACGCACAATAAGAGGAACCTGCAGATATTGGGGGCCATGTACATCAAATCTAAACAAACAACACTCAGTAAAATCACCTTTAAATCCGGATATAACACATGACATTGCATTTGACTACATGGTTTTCTTGTCATTTCGCGCTATCACGTGGTGTGGTGTCATAAAACCGCATTGCAAATTTGAGAACTGCGTTTATGTTTGGTAACTATTGTCGTTGCCAAGCGGAGTTTTATGTCAACACAAAATAAAATCGTCGGTGATGGTGGTTGCTATTGTATTTCAGTCTAAATAACCTCTCTGAAGATGGCTCATGTGAGCTGAAAGCTTAGATGCAAATCAATAAAAAATTATCCAAATGTAGGAGAATTTTTGTCTTTATTTTCAACTGAAATTAAAGCCAAAATACGACGTTAATAATGGCTCATGATTAAACATGATAGACATTCATTGTCTCTTATATTTAACAGTATATGTTTAGAATATATATATATACCTGCCTTATATAACGCCGGTGAAAAACAACGAAGAACACGTATATATAAAGATAAAATCTTATATTTTTGCTAGCAGTCTAGCCCGTCGTTACTCGAGTGTAATGAAAGTTTTAAAACTAATCCATGGTCCTGGAGCTCAGACTCAGCCTAAAGAATATTTGTGTGAAGTTTGGTGAGAATCGGGTAAAAATTGTGGATTTGCATAAAGGACATACAGACAGATAAACAGACGCACACACAAACATCTTGCCTTTTATATATATATATATATATATATATATATATATATATATATATTATAGATTTTCTGCACTATTGTAAGAACTGCAACCTTCAAACCTCTGAATATCGTTTCTTATGTCTTTGTCTATCAGTGTATCAAATTTGATTAAAATCGGACCACTCCTTCTATAACCCGATTTTTTCGATTATCGATTTTCGACATATATCGGGGGTACCTCAACACAAAACATAGCTAAGAACACTCGCAGACGCTTATAGTACAACTGTGTAAAGTATCAAGAAAATCGGTTCAGCCGTTTCAGAGTCTATAGGTAACGGGCACACACACACAGACAAATTCCATGTATAAATAAGTTTAGATTTAGATTCATCGTCGGTTACGCTTGGGTGGAGCTGGAGGGCGCACGAAGGGGTGACGGATTCGAAAGCCAGCAGGAGTTTCCTACCTCTTCAGCGAAAATTTCTAGACGTTATATAGATTTACAACTCACCCGCAATTTTACTTTTTCGGGTTGTCGCTTTGTTGATATACGGTCGAATGCATCAGTCAATCACACTCGGCGGTCAGTTGCTTTTCAAGCTGCTTGTTGCTTTTTCCTTGCACTTCGCTATCATCTATGGTGGGATATATCTTTCAATCATCTTTGTTCTTTGTTGACTTAACCCGCGACAGGATGTACTTGTCAATTTCTTCTGCTGTTTATACGAGGGTCATTCAATAAATGAAGTGAATTTTTGGTATAAGAACTTCTAATACAGATAGAAGCTTACTTTTTTAATTTTTTTTCCTTTACTTCTTTTTCAAAGGGACTTAATTTTTTGCAGATTGAAAAAAAACTTTGACAGTTTTAGAAATTAACAAAGATGGCCGACCAAGAAGCATGCTCCAGGATTAAACAGAGGTCTGTTATCAAGATTTTGGTCGCTGAAGGGTGCAAACCAGTTGAAATTCATAGCCGAATGTCAACTGTGTATGGTGCCACATGTTTCAGTCAAAGAAATGTCTACAAGTGGGCTAATTTTGTTAAATTAATTAATGTTAAAGAAGGACGAAGCAGTTTTGAGGATGAAGACAGGCTTGAAAGGCCTCCAGAAGGGAGGTCTTCTGAGGTGATTGAATTAGTCAATGACCTCATTTAGTCTGACAGAAGGGTGACAATGGATGACATTTCAAGACTTTGAGCCTATCTGTTGGGACAACACACAAAATTGTCCCTGATGATCTTGCCTACTTGAAGGTCAGCTCATACAGCAGCCCAAACGATGCAGACTATCAACGAGCCGGGGTGAGAACTGCTCCCTCATCCCCCTTACAGCCCAGACCTTGCTCCTTCAGACTTGCACCTGTTTGGTCCCTTGAAAGCGTTCACGAGAGGTAGAAGTTTGAAAGTGACGATGAAGTCAAAAGTGCTGAGCGATTGGCTGAGATATGTCCAAAGATTTTTACGCTGAGGGAATACGGAAGATTGTGCATAGACGGGAAAAGTGTGTGACACTGCTGGGAGACTATGTTGAAAAGAAAAGTAAGCTTCTATCTGTATTAGAAGTTCTTATACCGAAAAATTCACATTATTTATTGAATGACCCTCGTAGATGTCCTTACACCGAAAAAATCACCTTATTTATTGAATGACCCTCGTAGATGTCCTTATACCGAAAAATTCACCTTATTTATTGAATGACCCTCGTAGAAGTCCTTAAACCGAAAGATTCACTTTATTTATTGAATGACTCTCGTATTACACAGGTTTCAGGAAGCAACCAAGAAAAATAAACTGAAAGAATTTTGAGTAAAAACTAATAATGTTAATAGCTATACTTTATTTAATAATTTCATACGGCTGAAAACTACTGCCTCTATTTAGTAAAACAAGCGAGAGAATTAAGTGAACTAATTTTTCCTTTTTATTTTATTTTATTTATTCCCACACGTCGATAATTTTCTATCTTTTTTTTCTTAGATATCGTGTTCGGTTTGTGGCATCTTTAAACAAGAACTAAAAAAAAATACTTTCGCACGAGCTATGTTTTCGCAATAATCAAGATACCCCAGAGGCACACACAGAAGAGGTTATCAGGATGCTAGAAGAGTTTTATGAGATCTGTAGCGAATGTTCTAATTGACTAAACGTCCCGAAGGCAATTAGCTTGTTTTTCCTTAGCTGAAAGAACGTATAGAAAGTTTCCCATTAGCTTTTCACAGCCGCAAACAATGGGACTTGCAGCGTTCTTCGACTTTACTTGCTTTCTTTGTGGGACGATCTGAGAAACGTCAAGTCGCTGTTGGTTTGGATTTACCGCCAGCACAGATGCAGACGTCGCTTGTTTTACTTCAATTGGCAGGATAAATAAATTGTTGAAATTTTTTTATTGGGACTAACTAAGATAATTATTGTAATTTATATTTATTTCTATGGCGACACATACTTATGATCTCCCTTATGATCTCCCTTCGTTTGTTTTATTGGGACTAATTGGAGGAATAGGATAATTATTGTAATTTATACTTATTTCTATGGCGACACATACTTATGATCTCCCTTATGATCTCCCTTCGTTTGTTTTATTGGGACTAATTGGAGGAATAGGATAATTATTGTAATTTATACTTATTTCTATGGCGACACATACTTATGATCTCCCTTATGATCTCCCTTCGTTTGTTTTATTGGGACTAATTGGAGGAATAGGATAATTATTGTAATTTATACTTATTTCTATGGCGACACATACTTATGATCTCCCTTATGATCTCCCTTATGATCTCCCTTCGTTTGTTTTATTGGGACTAATTGGAGGAATAGGATAATTATTGTAATTTATATTTATTTCTATGGCGACACATACTTATGATCTCCCTTATGATCTCCCTTATGATCTCCCTTCGTTTGTTTTATTGGGACTAATTGGAGGAATAGGATAATTATTGTAATTTATATTTATTTTTATGGCGACACATACTTATGATCTCCCTTATGATCTCCCTTATGATCTCCCTTCGTTTGTTTTATTGGGACTAATTGGAGGAATAGGATAATTATTGTAATTTATATTTATTTCTATGGCGACACATAGTTATGATCTCCCTTATGATCTCCCTTATGATCTCCCTTCGTTTGTTTTATTGGGACTAATTGGAGGAATAGGATAATTATTGTAATTTATATTTATTTCTCTGGCGACACATACTTATGATCTCCCTTATGATCTCCCTTATGATCTCCCTTCGTTTGTTTTATTGGGACTAATTGGAGGAATAGGATAATTATTGTAATTTATATTTATTTTTATGGCGACACATACTTATGATCTCCCTTATGATCTCCCTTCGTTTGTTTTATTGGCACTAATTGGAGGAATAGGATAATTATTGTAATTTATATTTATTTTTATGGCGACACATACTTATGATCTCCCTTATGATCTCCCTTATGATCTCCCTTCGTTTGTTTTATTGGGACTAATTGGAGGAATAGGATAATTATTGTAATTTATATTTATTTCTATGGCGACACATACTTATGATCTCCCTTATGATCTCCCTTATGATCTCCCTTCGTTTATTTTATTGGGACTAATTGGAGGAATAGGATAATTATTGTAATTTATATTTATTTCTATGGCGACACATAGTTATGATCTCCCTTATGATCTCCCTTATGATCTCCCTTCGTTTGTTTTATTGGGACTAATTGGAGGAATAGGATAATTATTGTAATTTATATTTATTTTTATGGCGACACATACTTATGATCTCCCTTATGATCTCCCTTCGTTTGTTTTATTGGGACTAATTGGAGGAATAGGATAATTATTGTAATTTATATTTATTTCTATGGCGACACATAGTTATGATCTCCCTTATGATCTCCCTTATGATCTCCCTTCGTTTGTTTTATTGGGACTAATTGGAGGAATAGGATAATTATTGTAATTTATATTTATTTCTCTGGCGACACATACTTATGATCTCCCTTATGATCTCCCTTATGATCTCCCTTCGTTTGTTTTATTGGGACTAATTGGAGGAATAGGATAATTATTGTAATTTATATTTATTTTTATGGCGACACATACTTATGATCTCCCTTATGATCTCCCTTCGTTTGTTTTATTGGGACTAATTGGAGGAATAGGATAATTATTGTAATTTATATTTATTTCTATGGCGACACATACTTATGATCTCCCTTATGATCTCCCTTATGATCTCCCTTCGTTTGTTTTATTGGCACTAATTGGAGGAATAGGATAATTATTGTAATTTATATTTATTTTTATGGCGACACATACTTATGATCTCCCTTATGATCTCCCTTATGATCTCCCTTCGTTTGTTTTATTGGGACTAATTGGAGGAATAGGATAATTATTGTAATTTATATTTATTTCTATGGCGACACATACTTATGATCTCCCTTATGATCTCCCTTATGATCTCCCTTCGTTTGTTTTATTGGGACTAATTGGAGGAATAGGATAATTATTGTAATTTATATTTATTTCTATGGCGACACATAGTTATGATCTCCCTTATTATCTCCCTTATGATCTCCCTTCGTTTGTTTTATTGGGACTAATTGGAGGAATAGGATAATTATTGTAATTTATATTTATTTTTATGGCGACACATACTTATGATCTCCCTTATGATCTCCCTTCGTTTGTTTTATTGGGACTAATTGGAGGAATAGGATAATTATTGTAATTTATATTTATTTCTATGGCGACACATACTTATGATCTCCCTTATGATCTCCCTTATGATCTCCCTTCGTTTGTTTTATTGGCACTAATTGGAGGAATAGGATAATTATTGTAATTTATATTTATTTTTATGGCGACACATACTTATGATCTCCCTTATGATCTCCCTTATGATCTCCCTTCGTTTGTTTTATTGGGACTACTTGGAGGAATAGGATAATTATTGTAATTTATACTTATTTCTATGGTGACACATAGTTATGATCTCCCTTATGATCTCCCTTCGTTTGTTTTATTGGGACTAATTGGAGGAATAGGATAATTATTGTAATTTATACTTATTTCTATGGCGACACATAGTTATGATCTCCCTTATGATCTCCCTTATGATCTCCCTTCGTTTGTTTTATTGGCACTAATTGGAGGAATAGGATAATTATTGTAATTTATTTTTATTTCTCTGGCGACACATACTTATGATCTCCCTTATGATCTCCCTTCGTTTGTTTTATTGGGACTAATTGGAGGAATAGGATAATTATTGTAATTTATACTTATTTCTATGGCGACACATAGTTATGATCTCCCTTATGATCTCCCTTATGATCTCCCTTCGTTTGTTAAGGAGAATATTTTGGTCTTGGAATTTTAAAATTTTAAAATTTTAAAATTTTCTGTTACTAGCGGTTTGTAGTATTTCCAGATCAACCTCGTCTTAAGAGTAGAATACGATTTTTTGAGAATTTTCTTCCATATCAGAGTAGTGTAATAGTTAGCAAGCTCGTCTCGCTAGAATCATTATAACTGAGTAGTGAGTACGATCCTCACTGGGTTCCTCTTGCTTTCGGTCGTGTGTCACCTCTACGCTACGCTTAATAAATCACTTCCTCCAGGGTTGGGCGTAGGGCTAACAACCTTGCCCGATAAATAAAGTTTAGTTTGTTACGGAAACAGCAAAAACGCTGCCCTGCACGCCATTAGGTGGAACGGAAAAGTTTATTTATTATTTTATTAAGGATTGCCTGGATATTTGTTCATATAGAAGAGACAATGGGCTTCTGCAAAAACAAATGAAAAAAAGGAGAAAGGTTTAAGATTGATGGGTAGTAAACTTTCGAGACACTTGATTCCAATTAGAATTGTCTTGTATTTTAACAAAATCAACAACGTCTTTGTTTTGATATTGTCTTCCAGTTTTGAGAAAACCTGGCCAATATGCAACTTATATCCCCCACGACACCAGTAGTGACACCGATGTGTTAAACATAAATATTTATTCAGTCCAAGACCCTCAGCTGACATCTATCAATAGGAAACTTCGTTTTTAAAATGTCTGACATCGGAATTGTTGCCTTCCTGTCTTGAGATTAGCGTTAAGTATATTAAATGTCTGATTTATCTGCCTATCTGAGACGGTTGCTATCTGTTTATCTAAGGCTGTGCATATTTGTTTTTCTCTACACATATAGTACCCTATTGTAGGTTCTTTCTTTCTTTTTCTTTCTTAGTGTTTCATTATCTATCTATCTATCTATCTATCTATCTATCTATCAATTTCTGTCTTCAAATTTCTATCTATCTATCTATCTATCTATCTATCTATCTATCTATCTATCTATCTATCTATCTATCTATCTTAAACTGTTCATATCTCTCTATCTATCTTAAACTGTTCATATCTATCTATCTATCTTAAACTGGTCATATCTATCTATCTATCTATCTATCTATCTATCTATCTATCTATCTATCTATCTATGTAAAACTGGTCCTATCTATCTATCTATCTATCTATCTATCTATCTATCTATCTATCCTAAACTGTTCATATCTATCTATCTATCTATCTATCTATCTATCTATCTATCTATCTATCTATCTATCTATCTATCTTAAACTGTTTCTATCTATCTATCTATCTATCTATCTATCTATCTATCTATCTATCTATCTATCCTAAACTGTTCATATCTATCTATCTATCTATCTATCTTAAACTGTTCATATCTATCTATCTATCTTAAACTGGTCATATCTATCTATCTATCTATCTATCTATCTATCTATCTATCTATCTATCTATCTATCTATCTATCTATCTTAAACTGTTTCTATCTATCTATCTATCTATCTATCTATCTATCTATCTATCTATCTATCCTAAACTGTTCATATCTATCTATCTATCTATCTATCTATCTATCTATCTATCTATCTATCCTATCCATTTTTCCTTTTTCTTTCTTTCATTTTCTTACGATTTTTATTGTTCAATTTCAGTCTATTTCTTTTTATCTATTGATCGATTTCGGTTTCTTTCTTTCTATCAATTGATTGATTTCAGTCTAATTTTATCTATCTACTTATCTTCAAGTAAAAATTACATGTGTCGAATGACCATTTCTGCGAAGTATGTTCATTTCGTCAGCGACCCGTTCATTATAGGAAAATTCAAAAAAGATTTTCATACACCGGAAGTTCACTTAAAAAGAAGGAAAAAGAATAAAATATCAAAGAAAAGTTGGTGGTGGGATTAAAAAGAGAGGGACGGTTATATTAAAAGACAGACGTCGAGAAGCTGTTACAAAGTATAGGGAAGAAAAACAAAAACAAAAAGAGATAGCGAAATTAATTCAAACTCGATTTTTGAAAACTACATTTAAAGATTACATATGTGTCATTTAATTGCCATACGTGAAACACGGTTGGGCGATCATGTCTCGAAAGAGACATGACTGACTGGGCAGAAGATTATCCCGCAGTAGGTTGCCATTGATTTCTGCGGTAGACTAGTTGCCAGCCAAGGCTATAGAACCCAATCTGTTTT
Source organism: Ascarosepion bandense (assembly GCA_037127315.1). NCBI lineage: Eukaryota > Metazoa > Mollusca > Cephalopoda > Sepiida > Sepiidae > Ascarosepion > Ascarosepion bandense. The sequence continues at coordinate 4,868,302 of JBBBDQ010000387.1, read as the reverse complement.
ATTATTTAACCCACAACTCATTTTTTCACTTTTAAACACTCTTGTGGAATTATATGTGTACACCCCACTTACATTTTATGTGTTTTTTTTTCAATAAATTTATTTTTAAACGAGTTCCATCATCTCTCAGCATTGTAAGTAATTTATTTTGCCTTGTCCTTTTCCTTAATTCCCTTAAAATTAAAGCCAACGAGAACCCTTGATAAGAGTTGGCCGAAAGGTTCCTCGGGTTTAAATAATATGACGTCTGTTCTTTTTAAAGCCATTAGTCATTTCTCTGGGTACAAATCGTTATATATATGTTACGGAAATTAACGAAGATTCACGAAACTGGTTATAAACAACCGACAATTTGAAATGATTTGTTTGCACTTTTTTTTGGTCGATACTCGTATTTAAGTAAATATTCTGTTTCTAATCAAACAGTATTATATATTTATTTCTACTGGCCTTATTATTTCCGATAAATTTTTGTTACGAAAAATCCTGCCGAATGACACGCATTTTCGTAACAAAAATTTATCGTAAATAATCAGGCCAGTAGAAATAAATATATACTAATGATTTATTATAAATAGAATATCTATTTAAGTACGAGTATCGATCAAAAATAATGTTCAAACAAATCATTCCATATATATATATATATATATATATATATATATGTGTGTGTGTGTGTGTGTGTGTGTGTCTGAATGTGTCTATGTGTATATTTGTCAGAGTCAAATTAGACCAGTAAACTGTTTCATTAAAAAGTGCACAATACATATTTAAAGAGGTTTAAAATAAGAGTGGATTTAAGACTAAGGAAATAATATTGTACATACATTCATCTGTGTTTCTACGAGCTCAAAATATATATTTGATGTGTACGCATTCGGACATTATTTCGGACCTTTCATTGAGCAACCTTTCTCGTTCTCAAAATGAAACTATAGTCAACTATTCTTCTAGGCACAATCTGCGGATCTCACCACCGTTGCAAGGCCGGGCCTTTCTTAATATATCCCAGGTAACATAAGGATCTTTGCCCTTTTTTCTCTTAATTTCCACACGTAGTTGAACAGTTTGGTACAATATTTAAAGCGTTTTAGCTTGCAAAAGACATACATTAGGGTTATGACAATTGTTTAATGATAACACAAGTTCCTCCAATTGTCGTAACCCTAATGTATGTCTTTTGCAAAATAAATGCCTTACAGATTCCATTGTATGCCAAGCTACTATACTACTGAAAATCCTATTCTTACCAAATATTATATTGGATGTACTAAGAATAATTTTAAGTCTCGATTTTACCAGCATAACTTATTCAATAATAAACTATATCGTAATTCTACTTCTCTTTCTACATACTACTGGGAGTTGTAAAATGCAAGTAAAACTTCTACAGTTAAACGAAAAATATTAACTAAAGCTAAAACATGTTTCAACCATCATAGACAATCGCACCTACCTCCCATTAGCATGGAACAGGCTTGCCTCCCAGAGAGTAAAACACTGCTCCTCCTTGGCCTCACACTCTCAGCAGACCTTAAGTGGAATGGCTATATCGACTCCATTGCTAAATCCGCAGCTATGAAAGTCAGTTCTTTGTGCAGAGCCCAGAATGTTTTTTTTCCGTCTGAATCTATCCTGCACATATATAAATCTACCATCCGCCTGTGCATTGAATACTGCTGCCACATCTGGTCGGTGCCCCTGCTATTCTTCTCGGAGTTCTTGACAAAATACAACGGAGTGTCTGTAATGTGATCGATACCGACTTGGCAGATCGGCTGCAGTCACTCTCTCACCGACGTGACGTGGAATCCATGCGCCTTTTCTATAAATACTTTCACGGCTTCTGCTTCGATGAACTTAGATCACTGGTGGCCCCTAGATATGAATTTGCACGAGATACTAGATTAGCAACTAGGTCCCATCCTTTTACAGTGAAACCGATAAAATGTAACCGCAATTTCTACTTCAACAGTTTCTTTCCTCGCACTTCCCGACTGTGGAATTCTCTTCCACACGATTGCTTCCACGACGGCTACAATCTCCAGGAGTTTAAATGTAAGGTTAATAGACACCTCCTAACACACTAACCTGCTCCCATTCTATCAAACACTCTTCCCATCTGCCTAACCCTCATCCTCAGTATCATTATTCATCTGTCATCTTCCTCCTGACATTCCCTATGTCTAACCACTCCTTCTCTTTACCTTCCCCTATGTAAACCCCTGCGTAATAGTGGAAGTGGAATGCTTTGCTTGGAGTGAAATGATTAAAAAAATGTAAATCTTTACATGAAATATGTTTCCTTTGCTTACAAGAATAAATCATTGTAATAAAATTTCGCCAAACTGTCATATTGAGACAAAGTAATGAAATCACTAATTTTCGCCACCATAGAATTGACCATAACCTTAAATATATCTGAAATTAAGTCAATTTTATCTCCACCTTTTCACTATTTCTTTTTATAACTTAAAAAATGTTATGTTATTGAACTGGGATTTTTTAAAGTTATTATTATTTTTTGATTTGTACTTATGAACAAATTTCAAAATTTATCTTTGTTTATATTTTAATTTTAACTAGCAGTATAGCCCGGCATTGTCCGGGTGTAATGAAAGATTTAAAACTAATCCATGGTCCTGGAGCTCAGACTCTTTGGACGTTGGCACAAAATACTAAAAAGCAATAGTTGTTTCCAGTTAAAACAAAACCGTAGATTGAAAGAAAAATGAATGGATGTAAGTCAAAGTTTCATTTCCGGTATTGATGTCAAATATGTTTTTCGTCACAAACTGAATTTTGAAGGCTAAATAAGTCCTCTGAGTAAATGGTATCATGGCTGAGACTAAGAACTACAATTATACCTACTTAGAGCCAAACCTGAAGCAAAAACCAAAATAAAAGGTCTGAAAACCTGATCTTGATCAGACCTGATCGGATATCGGGGTATTGATTTCTGATAGCAGGGATAAATCGGAAAAAATAAGTCGCCCTTGACCTGATCAGAGACCTAAAGAATATTTGTGTTAAGTTTGGTGAGAATCGAATAAAAATTGTGGATGTGTATAAAGGACATACAGACAGACAGACAGACAGACAGACAGACAGACAGACAGACAGACACACACACACATCATGCCTTTTATATATAGAGATTTTAATTTTAATTTTTTTTACATTATTCATATTTTTTCTGTTGGTTTTGATTTTATTTTTTATATTTACTTTTTTTTTTCTAACGTTTCGATTTTTCTTTGCTACTTTTTCCTTTTTTGCGGACCTAAAGGAGACTACCACCACCTTTAAATTTGTTGTTTTTCATTTTTTTTTTCACTTTTTTCAGCGCAGTCTTCTCGGCTATTACATAAAGGTTCCGATTATCAAAAGAAATTTTTAAAAATGTCAATATTTAAACAATTTTAGAGGGGGGCTCACTTTCTCATACAACATTATAGTAAATCGATCCTCCATTTTGGAACCACTCGCGTTGGGGGTCGCTTTTTTTTTTTCTTTTTTTTTTGCGGGGGACGAGTTGTTGCTCTTGCTTTTGTCTTTTTCAAGTTTTCTTCAGTTCTTACGATGGCATCTTCCTCGGAAACTCCAAGAATGGCTTTCTTCAAACATTTCGCAAAGGATTCAGTTGTTGAATATGCGCAAGTAAAAAAAGTTAATTGCACAGGATCGATTTACTGCTATAAGGTTGTATGAAAAACTGAACCCCCCGCTGAAAATATTGTTAAAATGTTTAAATTTTCACAAATGTTTTTGTCAATGGGAAAGTTTAGGGTTTAATCGATAAGATTGCACTGAACCAATTTACAGGTGGTGGTAATGTCGTACAGGCGAGTGATTCCAAAATGGAGGATCGATTTACTGTAACGTAGTATAAAAAACTGAGCTCCCCCACTAAATTTGTTGAAATATTAAAATTTTTCAAAATTTTTTTTGTCAATCGGAAAGTTTAGGATGTAATCGATAAGATTGCATTGAAAAAAGTTAAAAAACAAAAATGAAAACCAACAAACTCAAAGGTGGTGGGAGGCTCCTTCAGGTCCGCCCCTTTTTCTTTCTCCTCTCATTTGTCTCTTCTTTATTTTTCTTTTTTCTCCTTTATCTTTTTCTGTTTTATTTTTCCAGTTTAATATTTTTGACATGTCTGACTTTCAGTGGCAAAACATTGAAACACTACCGTCTATGAGTCGTACATACAACCTTTTTTAAAAATGTTTTAACCTCCCCACCGACTTAATTCGTCTCATTCGGTGACCTCCTTATTCTTATGGTTTTATTTATTTTTTATTTTATTTTATTTCTGAAAATCTCATTATCTATATATATTCCCAAATAAATAAACCATATTTCGTTGCCTGATGGTGGTGTTTTAACACCGAAACCTTTTAACTATTGATTAGTAGTATGCTATTATTATTATTATTACTACTACAATATATTTGTGTTCTACTTTTGTATTAAGCACTTTTTAAAAGTAAATTTCTGTTATGGGGAAACACACCTATTCTTCAGATAATGGACTCTCCCTCCTATATTAATAAGAGTTAACAGGAAGTTAACTCGGGAAGTTCTTGGAGTCCTTTAGAGTTCTATTGGAGTTCAGTAGCACTACTAGGCAGTTGATATTAGTCGGCAGTTAGCCGAATATTAAGGAGTAAGCTTTCAGTGGAAGATTACCAAGTTCCTAACATTTTTGGATACTTTAAGTCAATTAGCAACAGGCAAAGCGCGATTATAAATTTCAATGCGAAAACTACTCCACAGCAATATCCAACTGTGGAATGTACTTACATGAGTAACCCTTGCTTATGTCTATCTATCTATCTATCTATCTATCTATCTATCTATCTATCTATCTATCTATCTATCTATCTATCTATCTATCTATCTATCTATCTATCTATCTATCTATCTATCTATCTATCTATCTATCTATCTATCTATCTATCTATCTATCTATCTATTCATATCTATCTATCTATCTATCTATCTAGCTAGCTAGCTAGCTAGCTAGCTCTCTTTATATATATATATATAATGTGTGTGTGTGTGTGTGTGTGTGTGTGTGTGTGTGTGTGTGTGTGTTAAAGAACAGAACACATGCTACTTAGGTGCTACCCAGGTTTCGACAGCTCAAGTGTCATCAGGCAAGCAGCTCAGCTTGCCTGATGAGACCTGAGAGGTCGAAACCTGGTTATCGAGTAAGTGGTGTGTGTTCCGTTTTTGGAGATATTGTTGGATGTGCATTGAGCATGCTGCTTCAAACACCTGTTATTTGACTCGTGAATATATATACATATATATACATATACTAGCAGTTGCTTGGGTGCAATGAAAACTTTAAAACTAATCCATGGTCCTGGAACTCAGACTATTTGGATGTTTGCACAAAAGACAAAAAGCAATAGTTGTTTCCAGTTAAAGCGAAACCGTAGACTATTGCTTTTTAGTCTTTCGTGCCAACATCCAAAGAGTCTGAGCTCCAGGACCATGGATGAGTTTTAAAGCTTTCATTACACCCGAGCAACGCCGGGCTATGCTGCTAGTATATATATATATATATATGACAGAGATTTATTAAGCAAAACATCCCTTCGTGACTACTGACCAGCTAATAATAACTGTAAATTATTCACGCCTCTATCATTAGATTTGACTGTGACCTAATACTCGAGATATAAATGTTTAATTGCTTCTCCTCGCTTCATAGTAAATTATCAATATCCATTTGTCGATGATCTCGGATCAATTTCCCTGGTATATCACAGAGAGAAAAAGAGTAGTCATCCTTTGCTTAGTCCAAATATTCGTTCTCTTATCGCTGACGCCATATTAAATTGCTTTTGTCGACTCTTTTACTTCATTCTGGTTTTAATAGAAACAAGCAGAAATCGATATTTCAGTTGTAATTTGACCCAATTTCGAATTGTTCTTTCTCAGTTTTTTTTCCTCCTTTCACAATTTATCTGGACGATCGCTACGCATCAGCCATTTTATTTGTTTTTATTTCCTACTCAGAGACGAGTAAATCCTCTACTTTCATGATTTCTAAAAATAAGCCTCGATTTCAAATATGGTAAATTGCGTTGTGATGCAGTGGATATCGGTTCGAAACGAAAAATCGGAGAGTCGAGTTCGAATTTCCGTTGAATTCCCTGCATTCACTTACGCGCAAATACCCTTGGGATAGGTATTAATCCGTCGTTTCTCCTTTCATGTATGGGTTAAATAACAGGACAGATTGGGTTCTATAGCCTTGACTGGCAACTAATCTACCGCAGAAAATAATTGCAACCTACTGCGGGATAATCTTCTGCCCAGTCAGTCATGTCTCTTTCGAGACATGATCGCCCAAAGCGTCTATAACGTATGGCATTTAACTGACTGACTGAATATAAAAGATGGAAGCGTGATTAAGGCTTTTACTAGGTATAATATGGGGGATCGATTTTCTATTGTTATGAAGTAATAAACTGATCCCTCATTAATTACTACTTACTAATGCATTTCTTCCCCTCTAGCTATGAGTCAAATAATACGACAAATTGGGTTCTATAGCCTTGCCTAGGAGATGAACAATTAAGAATGTCAGACGCACCTTCGCATATAGAGGGTGGAATATGGTGCTGATATTTATTGAGCACAATATCCAAACTGGAATCATCAGCTCATCAAAGCCTACAAAATAGACTTGCCTGTATAGCAGAATGGAAACTCCCAGGCTGTTATATAAACCACCTCCCAATAAGGCTGCCAGATGTTTTTTCTTCAACCACAGTTAAGAATTGTCTGTTGCTATTTACCAATTCTACAGTTAAGTACATTTTTATACAGTACTAGCAGTATAACCCGGCGTTGCTCGGGTGTAATGAAAGCTTTAAAACTAATCCATGGACCTGGAGCTTAGGCTCTTTGGACGTTGGCACGAAAGACTAAAAAGCAATAGTTGTTTCCGGTTATAGCGAATCCTTAGACTGATAGAAAAATGAATGGATGTAAGTCAAATTTTGATTTCCTGATATCGATACCAAATAAGTTTTTTCGTTTTAAACTGAATTTTGAAGGCTAAATAAGTCATCTGAGTAAATGGGTATCATGGCTGAGACTAAGAACTACAATTATACCTACTTAGAGCCAAACCCGAAGCAAAAACTAAAATAAAAGAGCTGAAATACTGATTTTGATCAGACCCGGTATCTTGCCTTTATATATATATATATATATATATATATATATATATATATATATATATTATCGATTTTCTGCACTATTGTAAGAATTGTAACCTTGAAACTTCTGAATATCGTTTCTTATGTCTTTGTCTATGAGTGTATCAAATTTGATTAAAATCGAACCACTCCTTCTATAACCCGATTTTTTCGATTATCGATTTTCGATATTTATCCGGGGTACCTCGACACAAAACCTAGCTAAGAACACTCGCAGACGATTATAGTACAACTGTGTAAATTTTCAAGGAAATCGGTTCAGCCGTTTTGGAGTCTATAGGTAACGGATACACACACACAGAGACAAAGTTCCATTGATAAATAAGTTTGGATTTGTTGAATTTCAAACAATATGACTGTTTAAAGTTAAGAAATGTTAATGGTTTCTGACTTACGAAGAAGATTTACGGCTTCAATTAAAAATTAAATGCATGGATTTAAAAAAAAAAAGAAGATAATTCAAGAAATCAAAAAGTGAGTACATTTTTGCGATACCATATTTCTACACAAATTGTGGAGAAAATGTCTAGGGTCTCCGTAAAAAGCCAAAATGACGTGTGTATGCGTGTGAGTTTGTATGTATGCACCGGTATATATCGATAGAGAACTAGAAGCTCTGTCAGGATTCGTCATTAACGACCTCAGTCTTTACAATATCAGATACGCAGACCTATTATTTAACCCATAGCTGGAGGAAAAAGACGGATCAATTCATTTCCCAAGAAAAATGAATGGATGTAAGTCGAATTTTGATTTCCTGGTATCGATATCAAATACGTTTTTTCGTTGTAAACTGAATTTTGAAGGCTAAATAAGTCCTATGAGTAAATGCTATCATGGCTGAGACTAAGAACGACAATTATACCTACTCAGAGCCAAATCCGAAGCAAGAACTAAAATAAAAGAGCTGAAAAAAATTACAGACATACAGGCAGATAAACACACACACACACACACACACACACACACACACACACACACACACACATATCTTGCCTTTATATATTATCGATTTTTTGCACTATTGTAAGAACTGCAACCTTGAAACTTCTGAATATCGTTTCTTATGTCTTTGTCTATGAGTGTATCAAATTTGATTAAAATCGGACTACTCCTTCTATAACCCGATTTTTTCGATTTTCGATATTTATCGTGGGGACCTCGACACAAAACCTACCTAAGAACACTCGCAGACGCTTATAGTACAACTGTGTAAATTTTAAAGAAAATCGGTTCAACCGTTTCGGAATCTATAGGTAACGGACACACACACAGACACACACACACACAAAGTTCCATTTATAAATAAGTTTAGATAGATTGATATACATTGAGCGATAGTTGTTTTTGCAAGTTTATTTTCAGTATTATGAATCCCAATGATATCTTTTTTGTGTGACTGAGTCTGTAGTTCGCGGTCAGTTGGAGCAGAGTGTGGTCAAGAGTCCTGCTTTTTTGTAGAAAGCAGCTTTCCTGATTAGTTCCTTGATGGTTAGATTAGTGAATCAGACTGTCTCACTTTCTGGTAAAAGTTTAGGTGAGAAGTGACCATAAGCTCTCTTTTCTTGGGTTTGTGTTGTGATCGATATTGTGGTCAGGGTGCATGTAAGATTGTCTTTCGCTTTAGGACGGCGTCTTTGATATTTTGTTTCACTGACCCAACGAAATTACCTGATTCACCAATCCTTAAGAATGAGGAGTTAATGCTAATGGGGGTTTAAGGCAGCAATTCCCAAACTGGGTGAAATTTCCCCCTGGGGGAAGGAATTTGAAGCTACCAGGGGGGAAATAATTACACTATCTACGAAATAAAAAAAATCTCATACGTTGCACGCTTGCCAAAACTAACCCTGATATTGATACACTGGTGCACAAGAAGCAGCATCACCCTTCTCACTAATTTAATTCTGAAGCAGAAGAGCAAACAAAAGTCTTTTTATTTGATGCTCTGATATTGATACACTGGTGCACAAGAAGCAGCATCACCCTTCTCACTAATTTAATTCTGAAGCAGAAGAGCAAACAAAAGTCCTGTTATTTGATGCTCTGATATTGATACACTGGTGCACAAGAAACAGCATCACCCTTCTCACTAATTTAATTCTGAAGCAGAAGAGCAAACAAAAGTCCTTTTATTTGATGCTCTGATATTGATACACTGGTGCACAAGAAACAGCATCACCTTCTCACTAATTTAATTCTGAAGCAGAAGAGCAAACAAAAGTCCTTTTATTTGATGCTCTGATATTGATACACTGGTGCACAAGAAGCAGCATCACCCTTCTCACTAATTTAATTCTGAAGCAGAAGAGCAAACAAAAGTCCTTTTATTTGATGCTCTGATATTGATACACTGGTGCACAAGAAGCAGCATCACCCTTCTCACTAATTTAATTCTGAAGCAGAAGAGCAAACAAAAGTCCTTTTATTTGATGCTCTGATATTGATACACTGGTGCACAAGAAGCAGCATCACCCTTCTCACTAATTTAATTCTGAAGCAGAAGAGCAAACAAAAGTTCTTTTATTTGATGCTCTGATATTGATACACTGGTGCACAAGAAGCAGCATCACCCTTCTCACTAATTTAATTCTGAAGTAGAAGAGCAAACAAAAGTCCTTTTATTTGATGCTCTGATATTGATACACTGGTGCACAAGAAACAGCATCACCCTTCTCACTAATTTAATTCTGAAGCAGAAGAGCAAACAAAAGTCCTTTTATTTGATGCTCTGATATTGATACACTGGTGCACAAGAAGCAGCATCACCCTTCTCACTAATTTAATTCTGAAGTAGAAGAGCAAACAAAAGTCCTTGTATTTGATGCTCTGATATTGATACACTGGTGCACAAGAAGCAGCATCACCCTTCTCACTAATTTAATTCTGAAGCAGAAGAGCAAACAAAAGTCCTTTTATTTGATGCTCTGATATTGATACACTGGTGCACAAGAAGCAGCATCACCCTTCTCACTAATTTAATTCTGAAGTAGAAGAGCAAACAAAAGTCCTTTTATTTGATGCTCTGATATTGATACACTGGTGCACAAGAAGCAGCATCACCCTTCTCACTAATTTAATTCTGAAGTAGAAGAGCAAACAAAAGTCCTTTTATTTGTTGCTCTGATATTGATACACGGGTGCACAAGAAGCAGCATCACCCTTCTCACTAATTTAATTCTGAAGTAGAAGAGCAAACAAAAGTCCTTTTATTTGTTGCTCTGATATTGATACACGGGTGCACAAGAAACAGCATCACCCTTCTCACTAATTTAATTCTGAAGCAGAAGAGCAAACAAAAGTCCTTTTATTTGATGCTCTGATATTGATACACTGGTGCACAAGAAGCAGCATCACCCTTCTCACTAATTTAATTCTGAAGCAGAAGAGCAAACAAAAGTCCTTTTATTTGATGCTCTGATATTGATACACTGGTGCACAAGAAGCAGCATCAGCCTTCTCACTAATTTAATTCTGAAGTAGAAGAGCAAACAAAATTCCTTTTATTTGATGCTCTGATATTGATACACTGGTGCACAAGAAGCAGCATCACCCTTCTCACTAATTTAATTCTGAAGCAGAAGAGCAAACAAAAGTCCTTTTATTTGATGCTCTGATATTGATACACTGGTGCACAAGAAGCAGCATCACCCTTCTCACTAATTTAATTCTGAAGCAGAAGAGCAAACAAAAGTCCTTTTATTTGTTGCTCTGATATTGATACACGGGTGCACAAGAAGCAGCATCACCCTTCTCACTAATTTAATTCTGAAGAAGAAGAACAAACCAAAGTTCTTTTATTTGTTACTAACTGCTCTCTATGGCTATGCTTCGTTGTTACTAACTGCTCTTCATCCAATTTATTCTGTAACTATAGGCTTATCAAGATCGATCCCGACTTAGCAGCTAGGATACAGTCGCTTTCTCACCGACGCAGTGCGGCTTTCCTGTGTCCCTTCTACAAATACTTTAACGGCTTCTGCTCTGATGAACTTAGCTCACTGGTGCCCCCTATATACGAATTTACTCAAGCCACAAGATTAGCAACTAGGTCCCACCCTTTTACTGAGAAACCAATAAAATGTAAACGCAAATTCTACTCTAATAGCTTCTTTTCTCGCACTTCCTGCCTGTGAAATTCCCTTCCATTTACTTGCTTACTGTTCCCCGACAGCTACAATCTCAAAGAATTTAAATGTAAAGTCAATAGTCATCTCGTATCTCACTAATTTGCATCCTCTCTCTCAAGCTCTCATCTCATTTCTGCAGTATTCTCATCCCTCTCTTACCCGCTTCCTGACATCCCCTTTATTCTGTCACTCCTTTTTATAACTTTCCTCCTACAGTGGCAGTATAATGCCTTGCTTGGGGCGATACGTTTATATATATATTAGTAGTGAAGAAGTCTAAAAGCAGTTGTTCGTTTTTTTTTTAATTCTCTTCATCTAGAACTGTTTATTTTAAGGGCTCTGAAATTATTGTCTGCTAATCCGCTGCTAAGAAAGTCGGTTCTCTGTGTAGGGCCAGAAAGTTTTTCCAGTTCGAAACAATCCTGCATATATACAAATCTACCATCCGCCCGTTCATTGAATATTGCTGTCATATCTGCTATCCACTTAGGTGTCTTCGGCCAAATCCAAATCTGTAATGTGATCGATCCCGAATTGGCAGCTAGGATACAGTCGCTTTCTCACCGACGCAGTGCGGCTTTCCTGTGTCTCTTCTACAAATACTTTAACGGCTTCTGCTCCGATTAACTTAGCTCCCTGGTGCCCCCTATAGATGAATTTACTCTAGACACAAGATTAGCAATTAGGTCCCACCCTTTTACTGTGAAACCGATAAATTGTAAACGCAAATTCTATTTCAACAGCTTCTTTTCTCGCACTTTGCACCTGTGGAATTCTCTTTCCTATACTTGCTTCCCCGACAGCTATAATCTCGAAGAATTAAAATGTAACGTCAATAGTCATCTCCTGTCTCACTAACTTGCATCCTCTCTCATGCTCCTTTCTCCATCCACTCCACTCTCATCAGTATTTTTTTCCTTCTCATACTCTCTTTCTGACACCCCCTGTAACCTGTCACTCTTTCTCATAACATTTCTTTTATGTAACTCCTTGCACAATAGTGGCAGTAAAATGCCTTGTTTGGGGCCACACGATTATAAAAAAAAAAGTATATTTGTACATTTGAAAAATAAATTAGTAAATAGTCTCAGTGTGTTTTAACTGCTTTTTCTCTCATACACATGAAGGAGGAAATCTGGATGGTTGAACTGGGTGTAGGTTGAAATGACAGAAAAACTTTGAGAAGCACTGGTTTAAGAAGATGATAAATAGATGATGTTTTTCAGTAGATTTAATAAATATTTAATTTTATTTGTTAGAATTAGTCTACGACTACATAACCTATAAATGATGACACAGTACAAATTTATACAACTTCCATCTTGTTCACATATAAATATATCATTATTCGCTGTGGCTTACGCCATACGTTTACCAATAAGATATATTCCGAATATATCATTTGACGACCAACTTTAAGATTTCATCCGAACAAACACCAATACGCGTGCGTCTGTGGATGTTTCTATTATTTCGTCCAAGCCTTGCTGCATTTGCTGCATCGGAAATAAACAATAAGAGATGAATTATTCGTTTTAATACTTGTCTTAACGAATACTTAAATATCTTTCGATACAATCAAAGCCTTCCTAAAATCGATCGATATAACATATGCAGATGAAAGTATTGATAGCAGACAAAAGAAATTGCGAGAAATCCCAGAGAAGGTAGTAAAGGAAAGTGAGAAGAAAGAACTAAACGCCATTTGGGAAATTGGCCACCAGTCTACTGCAGAAAGTAATGGCAACCTACTGCGGAAAAATCTTCTGCCCAGTGTATGGAGATAAAAGTGAATGGCCTGTATAAGAGACAAAGTTGTACAATTTTTTTTCGGTTAAGGGAGGAAACTCTGATCTTTTAATTTACACATAGAAATTCAGTCAGTTAAGTGCCTTACATGATACACGCTTGGGCGATCATGTCTCGAAAGAGATATGACTGACTGGGCAGGAAGATTATCCTGCAGTAGGTTGACATTGCTTTCAGTAGTAGACTGGTTGCCAGCCAAGGCTATAGAACCCAATCTGTCCTGTTATTTAATCCATAACTAGAAGGAAGAGACGGATTAATACCTTTCCCAAGAGTATTTGCGCGTAAGTGAATGCAATGAATTCAGTTGGAATTCGAACTTGGCTCCCAGATTTCTCGTTCCGAGCCGATATCCACTGCACTACAACGCACATAGAAATTACCATGCAAAAAAAGTTTAAATTCTTTTAAAAATATCGAGGCAGAACGGTTTTCATTAAACATTTCAATTTTCGATAGGAAATATAATCATCAATTCTAAATTAAAAAATCTATCCCCAACAGTTCTTTAAAGATTTTAAAAATATTTTTAAAACTTTATAAATTATAATAATAACAAAAAAATGAAAACAATTCTTTTAAAATTTCATTAGTTATCGAAAAAAAAATTTTCTTCAGACTAAAATGACCTTAATTTTTATTATTTATTCAAGCAATTAAAAACTTATCAAATTAAATAATATCAGAGTTTTACTGAAATTTTTATTTTATTCCTAGGAGCAGATTTTCCGATACAAAAGCAAAATTAAAAAAAAAAAGATGATTTATATTCCTTAATGAGTCCTGCGTTAACTAACAAAATTATAGACCGCAACACTTAAAATTTTTTTTAATTTCAAGGATTCACGTGGAGGTGGGGAACAGAATTAAAAAAATATTTTTACCAAGATTTTAAAAAAATAATAATTTAAAAATTAATTTCATTCATTTGTGAATGAGTACTGGGTTTAAGTTTAAGTTTTGTTTAACGGTATATTAACCTCTGTGGATTATTTAATGCCGAAAATGTAGAGTTTGAATCGATTTTTTTAAAATGTTCGGTTATCGTAAGAAGGTTGATTTAGTCAGATTTTGATGAATTTTTTTTTTTTTAGAAACTGAAAATGTCTTGTAGTTTTGTATTCAAAAATATATTGCTGGTAATATTTTTTCCATCAAAAATGTGTTACAATAATATTTTTTCTTCAAAACTGTATTGTTGGTCATATTTTTCATTCAAAAATGTATATTTTTTCTATAATACTCTATTTTTATAGTTTCATAGTGTTTTGACCCCAGTTTGGGGGTTAACTATTAACCCATAGCTGGGACTCTAACAGGCGCTACCACCCCAGGGTCAGGGTAGACCTGGGAACAACAGCAATTAACAGATGGTTCCATGCTTCTCACAACCTCACAATCAGAGGCCTTGCTGCCGAATGCAGTTTACGGTCATACCCAGGACACGAATGAGTACTAAAAGTTCCATTAAAATCGGACAATTATTTGATTTTTGCGAGAATTTCCAAATTAATCTGTTTGTCATCGGAAAAAAGTTGGTTATGTCATTATTACATTTTCCATTGTAAACAGTGGTAACATTTCTTTAGCCGCTAACACAAATCAAAACAAGATTTTCTGCCAAAATTTCGAAAATGTTAGAAGGAATTAAAATGTTTTTAAAAACAATTAAATATTACTTTGATCTTTCCTCTTAATAATAATAAAAGCATTTTGATTGAAAAAGTTCGTTTTTATTTAGTTTGGGACCTTTTTTATTCATACTATTTGGTTTCGTCTAGCTTTACAAAGGAAAGGGAGTAAGAAGTGGTGTTAAAATGAGAATAGGGTTAAACAAAACAGAAAGGGAAGTGGGAGGTAAGAAAAATAAAGACACGGAAAGAGAAGAAAAGAAAGAAAAAAAATTCATATGAGAAACGCTCGATACGTGTCAAACAAAACTAACCTTATACATGGGTTAAAGTATTAGAAAAAGAGACTTTTTAGAAAAAAAAAAGGGGGAAAAGGGGAAAAAGTAGATATAAGAATTTAAAAAAATTTAATAAATTTAATCTGATTAAAAATACCTCTAGGTATCGATAAATTAAATTAAATAAAATAAATTAAGAATAAGAATAAAGATTAAAGAGAATTATAAATTTTAAAATTTTTAATTTTTTTAAAAATTTTTAAAAAATTAATTAAAAAAATTTTTTTGTAAAAAAATGTGGAAAAGATATATATACTAGCAGATGAAATCGGGGGTTAAATTAGTAATTTTTTAAAGGTAGACAAACAAAGGAGATATATATTTCTTACTGCTCTCTTTTGAATTCTGAATATACATTTCTGAAATTGTTTGAAGCGTATACTAGTCAAAAATGAAGAAATTCTGTTTAATCATTAATTTTCCCCTTAGACCCATAAATCACTGTATTAAGGCTAAAGCAATGATGAAACAAGACATTTTTTTTTTAATCATCTCACCCCAAGCAAGGCATTCCACTGCCACTATTGCGCATGGGGCTGCATAGGGGAAGGTAAAGAGAAGGAGTGGTTAGACATAGGGAATGTCAAGAGGAAGGTGACAGATGAGTAAGGATAGCGAGGATGAGGGTTAGGCAGATGGGAAGAGTGTTTGATAGAATGGGAGCAGGTTAGTGTGTTAGGAGGTGTCTATTGACCTTACATTTAAACTCCTGCAGATTGTAGCTGTCGGGGAAGCAATCGTGTGGAAGAGAATTACATAGTCGGGAAGTACGAGAAAAGAAACTGTTGGAGTAGAAGTTACGGCTGCATTTTATCGGTTTCACTGTAAAAGGGTGGGATCTAGTTGCTAACCTAGTATCTCGTTCAAATTCGTATTTAGGGGGCACCAGTGAACTAAGTTCATCGGAGCAGAAGCCGTGAAAGTATTTATAGAAGTGCCGGTGAGAGAGAGAGACTGCAGGCGGTCTGCCAAGTCGGTATCTATCACATTATAGACCCTCCTCTGAACCTTATCGAGAAGCCCGAGGAGAACAACAGGGGCACCCGACCAGATATGGCAGCAGTATTCAATGCACGGGCGGATGGTAGATTTATAAATGTGCAGGATAGATTTAGACGGAAAAAACTTCCGGGCCCTACACAGAGAACCGACTTTCATAGCAGCTTCTTTTGCTTTTTTTTGATATCATAGAACATTTCTTTTTGAGACACGTTGCGTCGTCCTTGTGATAGCCAATGGCTGAGTGTCATAAGAATATAGGTAAATGGAAGCTGATCGTCTAATAAAGCTTCTTCTTCTTCTTCTTCTTCTTCTTCTTCTATGTGCCTTGTTCTTTCAGGACGTAGGAGATGATGGCCTTCCACGTCTTCTATTCCTGGTGGCTCTGAGCACACTTTCTCCTGTAACACCACGCAACCCCCGTTCTGTCATTCACCTGCTCAGTTCCTTCAAATATGTTATCCGCTGCTTTCCTCTGTCTCTTTTTCTCTCTATCTGGCCTGTTAGTATTAAGTTCTCCAAACCCTCCTTCGTCATTGCCTGCCCCAGGAACTTTAATTGTCACTTTTTGTTGCTCAATATTCATTTCATTTTCGTTTCTATCCTTTCCAAAACCTTATTATTGCTCACATGCTCGCTCCACGATATCCGCAGCATCCTTCTGTAGAACCACATTTCAGCTGCTTCATGTTTTTCCATCATCTTTGATGAGATTGTACAGCATTCGCTGCCATATTGAAGGACGGACATCACATAGCAATCCAGTACTCTCTTCTTTGTTTCTAGCGAAATTGTCCTGTCTCTTAATACTCCGCTCAGTTTCTGGAATGCATCCCTGTGATTTTTGATATCAGGAATATAAATGTACAGAAACTGCTGTGACCAAAAAGTGAGGGGTCAGTTTATATATTAATTGTAATGTGGAACTGATCCCCCACTTTATATCCAGTATGCTTCTGTAGAACCACATTTCAATTGCTTCAAGTCTTTCCTTCATCTTTGATGATATTGTCCAGCATTCACTGCCATATTGAAGAACTGACATCACATAGCAATCCAGTACTCTCTTCTTTGTTTCTAGCGAAATTGTCCTGTCTCTTAATACTCCGCTCAGTTTCTAGAATGCATCCTTGTGATTTTTGATATCAGGAATATAAATATATAGAAACTGCTGTGACCAAAAAGTGAGGGGTCGGTTTATATATTGATTGTAATATGGAACTGATCCCCCACTTTATACTCTCTTCTTTGTTTCTAGCAAAATTGTCCTGTGTTTAATACTGTACTTCTGGAATGCTTCGTTCGCCATGGCAATTCACCTTCGGATCTCTGTGTCGCACTTACCGTCTTCTGTTAGAACACTTACCAGGTATTTAGATTCTTGTACCTGCTTGATTTTAGTATCCCCCACCTGCATTTGGCATTTTCTAAGACAGTTAACAACTTAAAATCTGGTTAGTGTCTGTTCAACTAAAGTGTGTTCAGAAGATTCGTTTGCACAAGTGCCTTTCAATGAAAGCTGTGTCTTGCTAGAGAATTTTCCTCGCCCGAATCTGTCTTACATATTTACAGGCTTACAGCCATATCATGTTCAATACACCGGTTCTCGCTCGATCACCGAAGTTCAGCAACGTTTAGCCTGGTCAGTACTTAGATGAGTGACCGCTTGGGAATACCAGGTGCTGTAAGCGTTTAGTGACGGATGTGCGTTGTGGTGCAGTGGATATCGGCTCGGAAAGAGAAATCGATGAACCAAGTTCGAATTCCAGTTGAATACCCTGCATTCACTTAAGCACTGGTACTCTTGTGAAAGGTATTAATCCGTCCCTTCCCTCCAGTTATGGGTTAAATAACAGGGCAGTACTTGGGGACCCTGCCCTTAAAAACAAATCCCAATGAATCTTGATACTCGAAAAGAAAAAATTTTACTAGACACAAAACATATAAAAAACAATAAATTGTTGAAAGAAAAAGGTATTACCAACAATAAATAAATAAAATTTAGTTAGCAATAAATGACCCGCCGAGGTGTTGATATGCCATAAAACAAAACAACCAACCAACCAACATATTTACATGTCTACTATTCGCCTATTAATATTGCTGTTGCTCCTGCTATTTATTTAGCCATTCTTGATGAAATTCAACAAGAATCTGCAATTTCTTTTTCTGTCATCTCGTCTTCACTACTATTTCCACCGCTGTAATGTAGCTTCTCTGTGCCTTTTCTAGAAATACTCTCCCTCGTGGTATCTAGAGGCTATGAATTTCAGCGCAACACAAGAGTGAATTTTGGGACTGTGGATATCGGCTCGGAAGGAGAAATCGCAGAGCCGAATTCGAATTCCAGTTGAATTCGTAGCATTCACTTATGCGCAAAAACCTTTGGAAAATGTATTAATCTGTCTCTTCCCTCCAGCTATGGGTTAAATAACAGGACATATAGGGTTGCATAGCCTTGGTTGGCAACCAGTCTACCGTACAAAATAACGACAACCTACTGCGGGAATATCTTCTGCCCAGTCAGTCATGTCTCGAAAGAGACATGATCGTCCAAGCGATTACAGATTCATGCTTTTCAATAAATTTTAATTTTCAAAAATTTATATGCAATGACAATCGTTATTTTCTGTCTTTTCAATTTCCGTTCTTTCATAATTTTTGCTATAGAATAACGCTTTTCTTATCTTCTCTCTCACTCAGTAACCAGTTGCGTGTTGGGGGCTTTGTTGCCTTGAAATAATTGATAAAAAAGATAAGATAGGAAAAAATAGACGCATCCACACACATGTAGTTATAGAAGAACTAGCAGTATAACCCGGCGTTGCTCGGGTGTAATGAAAGCTTTAATCCATGGTCCTGGAGCTCAGACTCTTTGGACGTTGGCACGAAACACTAAAAAGCAATAGTTGTTTCCAGTTAAAGCGAAACCGTAGACTGAAAGAAAAATGAATGGATGAAAGTCAAATTTTGATTTCATGATATCGATATCAAATAAGTTGTTTTCGTCGTAAACTGAATTTTGAAGGCTAAATAAGTCCTCTGAGTAAATGGCATCATGGCCGAAGAACTACAATTATACCTACTTAGTCAAACCCGAAGCAAAAACTAAAATAAAAGGGCTGAAAAAAAATACAGACATACAGGCAGATAAACAGATACACACACAAGCATCTTGCCTTATATATATATATATATATTATCGATTTTCTGCACTATTGTAACAAGTGCAACCTTGAAACTTCTGAATATCGTTTCTTATGTCTTTGTGTATAAGTGTATCAAATTTGATTAAAATCGGACCACTCCTTCTATAACCCAATTTTTTTCAATTATCGATTTTCGATATTTATCGGGGGTACCTCGACACAAAACCTAGCTAAGAACACTCGCAGACGCTTATAATACAACTGTGTAAATTTTCAAGAAAATCGGTTCAGCCGTTTCGGAGTCTATAGGTAATGGACACACACACAAACAGCCAAAGTTCCATTTAAAAATAAGTTTAGATTTAGATTAAAAAAAAATTGCTACCATCGTTGCAGTAATTTTAAAATAAAATACTATTTGGCGTGGTTAATTTTTTTCTCTACAGAAAACATTCAGTGTTCATTGGCCGAAATTTTGATATTCATTTGCTGTCGCTTGAAATTTCTAAAAAAAAAAAAATGATTCTTTTCATTAAAGCGGGTTTCATGGAAAATAGGTTGATTAATTGGTTTGTTTAACGGCGTATCAACTTATGGGTCATTTCATACCGAAATTCAATTTCCTTGGAAGCTTTGATTTGATTTGTTGGTTTAACGGCATATCGACTCTTTATGGGTCATTTGATTGCCGAAATTGAATTTTCTTGGAAGCTTTGTTTTGATTTTTTTAGTTTAACAGCATATCAACTCCCTATGGATCCTTTCATGCCGAGATTGAATTTTCTTGTGGGCTTTGACTTGATTTGTTGGTTTAACGGCATATCAACTCCTTATGGGTCATTTGATTGCCGAAATTTAATTTTCTTGAGAGCTTTGATTTGATTTGTTGGTTTAACGGCTTATCAACTCCCTATGGGTCCTTTAATGCCAAAATTGAATTTTTTGGAGGAGCTTTGAAATGATTCATGTTATTCTGTTTTCACAGTTGAATGCATGGTAGATGATGCTCAGTTTTTATGTATTTATATGTTTCTGGACATAACTGCTAGAGAAGATGATTTAAGTTGTAGCTTTTCCGAAGTTATATTTTGGTGTTTTGTTTGACTGCTTTAATAAAATGTAGGATATTATATTTGATTGCTTTAATAAAATGTAGGATATTATAAAGATTAATGTGACGAAATAGTTTTTTTTCACGATTTTTTTAAAAATCACCCAAGCAACCATCGTGAAAAAAAAACTATTTCGTGACATTAATCTTTATAATATCCTACATTTGATTAAAGCAATCAAATATAATATCCTACATTTGATTAAAGCAATCAAATATAATATCCTACATTTGATTAACGCAATCAAATATAATATCCTACATTTTATTAAAGCAATCAAATATAATATCCTACATTTTATTAAAGCAATCAAATATAATATTCTACATTTTATTAAAGCAATCAAATATAATATCCTACATTTTATTAAAGCAATCAATATCCTACATTTTATTAAAGCAATCAAATATAATATCCTACATTTTATTAAAGCAATCAAATATAATATCCTACATTTGATTAAAGCAATCAAATATAATATCCTACATTTGATTAAAGCAATCAAATATAATATCCTACATTTTATTAAAGCAATCAAATATAATATCCTACATTTTAATTAAGCAATCAAATATAATATCCTACATTTGATTAAAGCAATCAAATATAATATCCTACATTTGATTAAAGCAATCAAATATAATATCCTACATTTGATTAAAGCAATCAAATATAATATCCTACATTTGATTAAAGCAATCAAATATAATATCCTACATTTTATTAAAGCAATCAAATATAATGTCCTACATTTGATTAAAGCAATCAAATATAATATCCTACATTTTATTAAAGCAATCAAACAATACACCAAAATATAACTTCGGAAAAGCTACAACTTAAATCATCTTCTCTAGCAGTTATGTCCAGAAACATATAAATACATAAAAACTGAGCATCATCTACTATGCATGCGGCATGTCAACATTTATGTGTTATTTAATATCGAAATCTAAATATTTTAGACACAATTTCATGGCTTCAAATAAATATTTAGAAAGCATTTGTATGTCGACATTTACAGGTAAAATGTATTGTTGCTCCTTTAACTATAAATAGGCATCGTATGCCATTTTAGTGCATAAAATGTATTGTTATTATTATTGCTGTCGAGTTAGGGTGAAATTGGGAAAAAGAGCAATTAAGAAGTGGTTCCATGCTCCTCAAAACCTCCATTCTCCAAATCAAACATCTTGCTGCCGGATGTAGTTTATCGTCATATCCAGGACAAGGAAATAGGTTTCTCAAGTTCACTGCTATCGCTCTTTCTAGTATTGATGGGAATTTCCTTTAACCTTTTGTTTGGAGTAGTGTTGAATGTCAAAATCATGTTTATGGTATTAGTTACATTATCTGTGTATATTTTACAAAAATTTCCATTCGGTTATTTTGATTCCTTATACATACGTACACCGGCTAAAACACACAAATATAGTTTCTAGGGTGTGCGTTGTGGTGCAGGATGTCGGCTCGGAACGAGAAATCGGGGAGCCGAGTTCGAATTCCAGTTGAATTCCTTGCATTCACTTACCCAAATATTCTTGGGAAAGGTACTAATCCATCTCTTCCTTCCAGTTATGGGTTAAATAACAGGACAGACTGGGTTCTATAGCCTTGGTCAGCAACCAGTCTACTGCAGAAAGCAATGGCAACCTACTGCGGGATAAGCTTCTGCCCAGTCGGTCATGTCTCTTTCTAGACATGATCGCCCAAGCGTGTATCACGTATGACACTTAACTGACTGACTGAATATAATAGTTGAAAACATGATTTAGGCTTCTGATCAGAAAGTGGGGGATTGGTTTTCTATTGTAATGAAGTAATAAACTGATTCCCCACTAATTACTACTTAATAATATAATACATTTCTTCCCCCTCAAGCTATGAATCAAATAACATGACAGATTGAGTTATATAGCCCTGGCTGGCAACCAGTCTACCGCAAAAAGCAATGGAAAACTACTGCGGGATAATCTTCTGCCCAGTCAGTTATGTTTCTTTCGAGACATGATCGCCCAAGCGTGTATCACGTATGGCACTTAACTGACTGACTGATAGTTTCTGATTATATAGAAATGTTGATTCATAAATACGTATGTAGATTCGTTCGTATGTGTGCATGCTTTTACGCATGTGCGTTGTAGGTTTTCATTCCGTTTGAAAGAAAATGTCTTACATTTGCATAAAAAGAGATTCGAGAGAGCGGGAAAAAAGAGAGAGAAATTATATGAGTGTGGGAAAAAGTGAGTGAGATAAAAATGGAGTAGAGGGGAGGAAAAGGGAGAGAGGGAGGTCGGTGGAGATCACGACTCAAGACAAGCTACAGAAGTGCGCCATTGTTTACATCCAGAGCGTGGGAGCCTATCAGCTGCAACCGGAGACCCAACTCACACACGTTTTCACACACACACACACACACACACACACACACACACACGTAATAAGATAAACGTGCTGAAAATAGAAGACACACACCTACATACACGCATACTATTATCTCAATTGATTCAATAAAGAGTCTAATCCAGTCTATTGCTGTGCACGCAGAGAAAATGGCTGAGGATTTGATCTGAGCCGACATGCGATCTCTGGCATCTGACGGACATCATACTATTGTGTTTTTCAATGGATCAAAGCGAAATTTTCATGTACTCAAAAGAGAAGGGCGTTATCAATAACGCGATAAATGATTAGGGTTTTTTCCTGTAGGTGTGCAAGTACCGCAATAGATCCTTCATTAATGACCTCCCCGACGGCATCCCAATCATTAACTTGTTCTTAGCTAGGTTTTGTGTCGAGGTACCCCCCGATAAATATCGAAAATCGATAATCGAAAAAATCGGGTTATAGAAGGGGTGGACAGATTTTAATCAAATTTGATACACCCGTAGAAAAAAACATAAGAAACGATATTCAGAAGTTTCAAGGTTGCAGTTCTTACAATAGTGCAGAAAATCGATTATATATATATATATATATATATATATATATATATATATATATATAAGGCAAGATGTTTGTGTGTGTTTATCTGCCTGTATGTCTGTATTTTTCCAACCCTTTTATTTTAGTTTTTGTTTTGGGTTTGGCTCTAAGTAGGTATAATTGTAGTCCTTAGTCTCAGCTATGATACCATTTAATCAGAGGACTTATTTAGCCTTCAAAATTCAGTTTACGACGAAAACAACTTATTTGATATCGATAGCAGGAAATCAAAATTTGACTTACATCCATTCATTTTTCTTTCAGTGTTTCGCTTTAACTGGAAACAACTATTGCTTTTTAGTCTTTCGTGCTAACGTCCAAAGTGTCTGAGCTCCAGGACCATGGATTAGTTTTAAAACTTTCATTACACCCGAGCAACGCCGGGCTATACTGCTAGTTATAGATAAACGGAAAATTGAGGCTCGGTTTCTTCGTTTTTATGGAAGAGCGTACGCTATTGGTTGACCGGAAGTCATCCACGGTTGGACAATAAATGGCCATGAAGCGTCGTATGGTTGCGTTTCGGGAGATGGAAAAAGTTGAAGCTGACAGGAAGTACACAAGTCGATACCTGATCAGTATCGGCTGGGTCACCGGGCAGAGGGTGTATGATGTTGAAAGACCCGAAACCTCCGGCTAGAAACATCACTGATGATGTGTACTGAAGCATCAAATAGTTGTATTTTACGAATGCGTTCACTGTTCGCCTATGTTATCTGCTGCATATGATCCCCTTGCTTCTGGCGTATATTTAGAGATTCTTGATAAAATCTAAAGAAGAATCAGCAATATTATTGGTTCCGACCTGGCATCTAGGTTTCAGTCACTTTCCCACCATCATTAAGCCAGTCAGTCAGTTAAGTGCCATACGTGATGCACGCTTTGGGTGATCATATCTCAAAAGAGACATGACTGACTGGGCAGAAGATTATCCCGCAGTAGGTTGCTATTGTTTTCTACGGTAGACTGGTTGCCAGCCAAGGCTATAGAACCCAATCTGTCTTGTTATTAAACCAATAACTGGAGGGAAGAGACGGGTTAATACCTTTCCCAAGGCTATTTATGCGTAAGTGAATGCAAGGAATTCAACTGGAACTCGAACTCGGCACCACGATTTGTCGTTTCGTGTCGTTATCCACTGCATCACAACGCACATCATAAACTATCTTTCGATAAATATTTTCATTATGACACTTCGGATGAGCTCTTTGTTAAGATGTCTTTATGAATATAAGCGCAGTATTAGACTGGCAACAAGGTTTAATCAATTTATAGTCGTATTGGCTATATTTAACCGTAGGTTCTATGTTAACAGTTTCTTTTTTCTCACTTCTCGTTAGTGGAACTCTCTTGTGGCTCTAAGTCAACATTCTTTCCAGTCAACTCTAATCTTTAAATATGTAAATTCAATGTCAGTCGCTATCTACTGTACTGTTGACTACTCCTCTTTTCTTTTCACTCCTTAGCATTGCTTTTTCTAGTAATTCTTTCACGCCCAGTAACCCCTTGTGTCCCAGTGTTGTTTTTTCTGTTTGGCTTGGTGGGAACGCAATTATAAAAAAATATAGTCACGGAAAATGGCAATCCGATTTCACATCTCTCATATGAGTTAAATAGTAGAGCAGACTTATCTACCTAGCTTTGAACGGTAGTCTAGCTGAAGCAACGTTCTGAGTATCAAACCGCGGAGAAGATAACAGAAATCAATTTCGCTATCTTTCTAATGATTAATTTGCTTTTTACAGGTTATCAACCTTTTGAAGACTATTTAAAGCCAGAAATTATTTCTAGATTGCAAGAATTTTTCAGAAATAATAATGATTTTACTAATACGATTTCTACTAATTAACCTATAACAGGAAAGGAGAGGAGGTAGTGTCATAGGTCTCCCCAGGGTATTTGCACGTCATTAAATATAACGAATACGATCGAAAGTGGAGCTCGGCTATCCGATTCCTAATTTCGAGCTAATAATCATTCAACCACTTGCATATCATATCGAAGCTTACAGCACCTGGTATTCCCAAGCGGTCACCCATCTAGCTACTGACTATACTCGACGTTGCTTAAATTCGGTAATCGTACGATCTTGATTGAAAGCATAATAGATTCACAGTATTTACATTATTATTCGGATTTATGTCCTCATCTTTGTTGCCATTTGTACGTTTCAGCCGTTATACGCCCCGACCTTCTTCAGGTGCCAGGGATTTCAAACCGAACCCTTGAGATATTTTCATGGTGACTGTTCAAATGGTACCTAAACTTCTGGTAGTCATGAGATAACTCATGACTACTAGAGGAGGCTTTACGCAAGGAATGAGAATGATATACCCCAGTGATTGTAATAAAGGGTTCGGTTCGAAATTTCTAGCACCTGAAGAAGGCCGGAGCCTACAACGGCCGAAACGTCGTACAAATGGCAACAAAGATGAGGGCAATTGTCCGAATACTGTAAATACTGTAAATACTACCACATCTCAGAAATATAGACGAATAATAATAGATTCAGTTTAAATGTCATTATTCAAATTATAATTTCTAGTAAGTAAATATCAAAATGTTTTTAAGAATTTGAATTTCTCAGAATATTTAAATAGAAAAGCCGTAAAATTTTCACTAATTAAATAAAATCGATAAAATGCTGAACTTAACACAGGCAGACAGACAGACGACATTGCAACAAGTGGAAGCGGAGGAAATATAGAATTATGTGTTCATAATCTGTTCAAATTTTCTTGAAACTCTACTGAGTTATTTAAACAAGTGACAAGAAATAGTAAGTTTCACTTTTATTATGAGCACTAGCATCATAACCCGGCGTTGCCCGTGCCACTCAGAATATTTTAGGAGGAGAAGATGCCACTTTTTATTTTACGTATTTTGTTTTTGCTTGTAAAAAACACTTTTTTTTTCTTTTTTCTTTTTTTTTTTTTAAATATTTCTTTTGTTTCAAAATTACGGCGAAAAATATTCACATTTTTTTTTGTTGACCAAATGAATTTTTAAAACGTCGGAATAAAATTTAAATATAAAGGCTTATTTTTTTTTTTAATAAAAAAAATATTTTAGTCGCGTTTGACATGTGCGATTTGATTTCTGTGTCGTAATTAAGCAACCATCTTAGATCTTAGATGTTTTACGGAGCAAATGTAAACAATCGTGTCCATTAGCCAAAAAGTGCGAAAGGGAAAATTGCTGAACTTAAACTCCAAAAGTATACATCGACCTGGTTTCCCTGTAGATATGTGTCCCTAGAAAGTTTGAATGGCGTAGCTTAAAAAATGTAGATGCGCATAGGGAACAATCACACACAGACTCACAGATTGCCTTTTATAGATATAGATAAACTCAAAAAAGTATGTATTAACCTGGCTTCCCTGTAGATATGTGTCCCTAGAAAGTTTGAATGGCGTAGCTTAAAAAATGTAGGCGTGCATAGGGACCAGTCACACACAGACTCACAGATTGCCTTATATATATATATATTATAAAATTAGACATTTCTCTCATGGTCAGCGCTATATAGCCAGAAAGTAAACAATGATGACTTCCACCCTGAATTCATTATTAGAATTCAGGATGTGGGGTCATCAGCAACTAGACACTTCAGATACCACGGTGTATGGATCAGTTACAACAAATTACAATCGCTCCTATTTCCCTCGCGCCCACATTACCTTGGATCAGGCTAGTCTCCCTGAAAGTAAAACACTGCGCATCCTCGGGTTAACTCTCACAACAAACCTCAAATGGAATGTCTATATAGAATCCATAGCTAAATCCGCTGCTAAGAAGGTCGGTACTCTGTGTAGGGCTAGGAAGTTTTTCTCGTCTGAAACAATCCTGCATATATATAAATCTACCATCCACCCGTGCATTGAATACTGCTGCCATATCTGGTTGGGTGCTCCTACTATCCACCTAAGAGTCCTTGACAAAATCCAACGAAGAATCTGTAATGTGATCGATCCTGATTGGCAGCTCAGATACAGTCACTTTCTCACTGGCGCAATGTGGCTTCCCTGTGTCTCTTATACAAATAATTTCACGGCCTCTGCTCCGATAAACTTAGCTCACTGGTGTCCCCTATATATGAAGTTACTCGAGCCACAAGATTAGCAACTAGGTCCCATTCTTTTACTGTGAAATCAATAAATTGTAAACGCTAATTCTACTTCACAGCTTCTTTTCTCGCACTTCCCGCCTGTGGAATTCCCTTCCGCATACTTGCTTCCCAGATGGCTATAATCTCCAGGAGTTTAAATGTAAAGTCATTAGTCATCTTCTATCTCCCTAACTTGCATCCTCTCTCTCTCATGCTCATTTCTCCGTCCACTCCACTCTCATCAGTATTCTCATCCTTCTCTTACCCACTTCCTGACACTCCATATAGCCTGTCATTCTTTCACATAATTTTCCTCAAATAGTGGCAGTAAACTGCCTTGTTTGGGGTGATATGATTACAAAAAAAAATAAAATAAAGTAGAGGCGAAAAGGAAAATCAACAAAGGTAGTTTCACGCAACACCTCAAGTTGCTATAAAACCAAAACTCGAGCCATGTTCTTAAACAGCCTCGTCAGATTGAGACTTTCATACGGATGTCATGAATGAAGCCAAACCCGTCCAAAAATATCTAAGCGTTCAGCTGTATAAAACCGGATTCCTACAATCAATGTTTAAAAAATGATTTGAGCAATTGAAGCATGACTCTCAGAAAAAAAAAAAAAAGTCGTAGTGGTGCAGTGGATATCGACTCGGAACGACAAATCGGGGTGCCGAGTTCGAATTCCAGTTGAATTACTTGCATTCACTTACGCACAAATACCCTTGAGAAAGGTGTTAAACCGTCTCTTCCCTCCTGTTATGCGTCAAATAGTAGAACAGATTAGGCTGGCAACTAGTCTACTGCAGAAAGCATTGGCAACCTTCTGCGGGATAATCTTTTGCCCAGTCAGTCAGGTCACTTTCGAGACATGATCGCCCAAAGCCTGTATCACGTATGTCATTTAACTGACTGTCTGAATATAATAGTTAGAAGCATGATTAAGGCCTTTTACTAGGCTTAAAGTGGGGGATCGGTTTTCTATTGCTATGAAGTAATAAACTGATCCCCTAATAATTACTACTTAATAATACAATACATCCCCCCTCTAGCCATGAGTCAAATAATAAGACAGATTGGGTTCTATAGCCTTGGCTGGCAACTAGTTTACCGTAGAAAGCAATGGCAACCTACTGAGGGATAATTTTCTGCTCAGTCATTCATGTCTCTTTCGAGACATGATCGCCCAAAGCGTGTATCACGTTTGGCACTTAACTGACTGAATATAAGTTAAATCTATTGCATTTTTCTACAATTTTGAAACGGGATTCCATATATTTTATTATTGAAATGGATATGGGAATAAGCATCAAATATACCACTTTAAGAAATACGATTATACTAGCAGCATAGCCCGGCCTTGCTCGGGTGTAATGAAAGCTTTAAAACTAATCCATGGTCCTAGAGCTCAGACTCTTTGGACATTGGCACAAAAGCAAGAACTGTTTCCAGTTAAAGCAAAACCGTAGACTGAAAGAAAAATGAATGGATGTAGGTCAAATTTTGATTTCCTGGTATCGATATCAAAGAAGTTTTTTCGTTGTATACTGAATTTTGAAGGCTAAATAAGTCCTTTGACTAAATGGTCATGGCTGAGACTAAGAACTACAACTATACCTACTTAGAGCCAAACCCGAAGCAAAAACTAAAATAAAAGGGCTGAAACAAATACAGACATACAGGCAGATAAACAGACACGCAAAAACATCTTGCCTTTTATATATATCTATATATTATCGCTTTTCTGCACTATTGTAATAACTGCCACCTTGAAACTTCTGAATATCGTTTCTTATGTCTTTTTCTATGAGTGTATCAAATTTGATTAAAATCGGACTACTCCTTCTATAACCCGGTTTTTTCGATTATCGATGTTCGATATTTATCGGGGGTACCTCGACACAAAACCTAGCTAAGAACACTCGCGGACGCTTATGGTACAACTGTGTAAATTTTCAAGAAAATCGGTTTAGCCGTTTCGGAGTCTATAGGTAACGGACACACACACACACACACACACAAAATTCCATTTATAAATAAGTTTAGTTTTTATATATAGTTTAAATGATAAGAGAATTCAATAAATAAATAAAAGAATACAAGTATAAAATTATTATCAAATATATGAGAACATATATTTTTTACTATTATTTGTTGTGTTAAAAATTTACTCCTCCGGACTAATAAAAAAGAAAAATTTGCTTAATACTGATTCCAAATCAATATGGAGTAGATTGGAGTAGATAGAACTATCTATCGCCCGGTTCACACTCCACCCACGTCTATTGAACAGGTTAAGAGGCTCATCCCTAGTTCCCTGTTTAGGATGTGATTTCCTGCTTTCTCTTCTCCAATCTTCTCACTTTGTCTTTTTTTTTTTCAATTGGAGTAGATAGATCTATCTACCGCCCAGTTCACACTCCACCCACGTCAATTGAAAAGGTTAAGAGGCTCATCCCTTGTTCCCTGTTTAGGATGTGGTTTCCGGCTTTCTCTTTTCCAATCTTCTCACTTTGTCTTTTTTTTTTCAATTGGAGTAGATAGATCTATCTACCGCCCGGTTCACACTCCACCCACGTCAATTGAAAAGGTTAAGAGGCTCATCCCTTGTTCCCTGTTTAGGATGTGGTTTCCGGCTTTCTCTTTTCTAATCTTTTCACTATTACGTAGCCGCCTGCACATCACTGGCGTTTTGCTCGGAGTGATACGATAAAAAAAACAAAAACTATAGACATATAATAGCGTACCTTAATATTTGTTTTGTGATGTATTTCTATTATATTTTGTCGGGGTCAGGGTGTCATTTAGTTTTATCGAAACGACGGTGAATAAAATCGCAATCAAAATGGAAGTATGCATAACAAACGCCGCCAACGATTTTATAGTCGTTTATTTTCAATGAATAGCAATTTCATATCTTTCTTCTAACAGGAAACCGCAGTGAGGTCATGATGCTATAAAAATGCAGCACTGAAAGTTTTAAAATCTAGACATCTTCTTTTTTGTGATTTTTTACTACAGTTATACACTTTCGTTGCCTTTAGAGCTTTGTCTATATTCGATCGAAACAAAATGGCGGCGCCCATGAGAAATCGTAGTTTTTATTTCCAGTAATCACTTATGTTTCTCAAGACATGCAAGCAAAGCTAAACCACAGTGCGAAAACAGGGCAACACTGTGTGTGATAACATCTGTGTAACTACAAACACCATCTTTTCTGAACACCATCTCTTCTGAACACCATCTCTTCCAAAAAACATCTCTTCCAAACATCATGTCTTCTGAACATCATCTCTTTCGAACACCATCTCTTCCAAACACCATCTCTTCCGAACACCATCTCTTCTGAACACCATCTCTTCCGAACACCATCTCTTCCGAACACCATCTCTTTCGAACACCATCTCTTCTGAACACCGTCTCTTCTGAACATCCTCTCTTCCAAACACCATCTCTTCTGAACACCCTCTCTTCTGAACACCATCTCTTCCGAACACCATCTCTTCCAAACACCATCTCTTCTGAACACCATCTCTTCCAAAAACCATCTCTTCTGAACACCATCTCTTCCAAACACCATCTCTTCCGAACACCATCTCTTCTGAACACCATCTCTTCTGAACACCATCTCTTCCGAGCACCATCTCTTCCGAGCACCATCTCTTTCGAACACCATCTCTTCTGAACACCATTTCTTCCGAACACCATCTCTTCCGAACACCATCTCTTCCGAACACCATCTCTTCTGAACAGCCTCTCTTCTGAACACCATCTCTTCCAAAAACCATCTCTTCCAAACACCATCTCTTCCGAACACCCTCTCTTCTGAACACCATCTCTTCCGAACACCATCTCTTCTGAACACCATCTCTTCCGAACACCATCTCTTCTGAACAGCCTCTCTTCTGAACACCATCTCTTCCAAAAACCATCTCTTCTGAACACCATCTCTTCCAAACACCATCTCTTCCGAACACCATCTATTCTGAACACCATCTCTTCCGAACACCATCTCTTCTGAACACCATCTCTTCTGAACACCCTCTCTTCTGAACACCATCTCTTCTGAACACCCTCTCTTCTGAACACCATCTCTTCCGAACACCATTTCTTCTTGAACACCATCTCTTCTGAACACCCTCTCTTCTGAACACCATCTCTTCTGAACACCCTCTCTTCTGAACACCATCTCTTCCGAACACCATCTCTTCTGAACACCATCTCTTCTGAACACCCTCTCTTCTGAACACCATCTCTTCTGAACACCCTCTCTTCTGAACACCATCTCTTCCGAACACCATCTCTTCCGAACACCATCTATTCCAAACACCATCTCTTCTGAACACCCTCTCTTCCAAACACCGTCTCTTCCAAACACCGTCTCTTCTGAACAACATCTCTTCCGAACACCATCTCTTCCGAACATCATCTATTCAAAACACCATCTCTTCTGAACACCCTCTCTTCCAAACACCGTCTCTTCCAAACACCGTCTCTTCTGAACAACATCTCTTCCGAACACCATCTCTTCCGAACACCATCTATTCCAAACACCATCTCTTCTGAACACCCTCTCTTCCAAACACCGTCTCTTCCAAACACCATCTCTTCCGAACACCATCTATTCCAAACACCATCTCTTCTGAACACCCTCTCTTCCAAACACCGTCTCTTCCAAACACCGTCTCTTCTGAACACCCTCTCTTCTGAACACCATCTCTTCCGAACACCATCTCTTCCGAACATCATCTATTCAAAACACCATCTCTTCCAAACACCATCTCTTCCGAACACCATCTCTTCCGAACACCATCTCTTCTGAACACCATCTCTTTCGAACGCCATCTCTTCCGAACACAATCACTTCCGAACATCATCTATTCAAAACACCATCTCTTCCAAAAACCATCTCTTCCGAACACGATCTCTTCCCAACACCATCTCTTCCAAACACCATCTCTTCTGAACACCATCTCTTCTGAACAACATCTCTTCCGAACACCATCTCTTCCGAACATCATCTATTCAAAACACCTTCTCTTCCAAACACCATCTCTTCCGAACACCATCTCTTCCGAACACCATCTCTTCTGAACACCATCTCTTCTGAACACCATCTCTTTCGAACGCCATCTCTTCCGAACACAATCACTTCCGAACACAATCACTTCCGAACACCATCTCTTCCAAAAACCATCTCTTCCGAACACGATCTCTTCCCAACACCATCTCTTCCGAACACCATCTCTTCAAAACACCATCTCTTCTGAAGACCCTCTCTTCTGAACACCATCTCTTCTGAACACCATCTCTTCAGATACCATCTCTTCCGAACACCATCTATTCCAAACACCATCTCTTCTGAACACCCTCTCTTCCAAACACCGTCTCTTCCAAACACCGTCTCTTCTGAACAACATCTCTTCCGAACACCATTTCTTCTGAACACCCTCTCTTCCGAACACCATCTCTTCCGAACACCATCTCTTCTGAACACCCTCTCTTCCGAACACCATCTCTTCCGAACATCATCTATTCAAAACACCATCTCTTCCAAACACCATCTCTTCCGAACACCATCTCTTCTGAACACCATCTCTTCTGAACACCATCTCTTTCGAACGCCATCTCTTCCGAACACAATCACTTCCGAACACAATCTCTTCCAAAAACCATCTCTTCCGAACACGATCTCTTCCCAACACCATCTCTTCCGAAAACCATCTCTTCCAAACACCATCTCTTCTGAAGACGCTCTTTTCTGAACACCATCTCTTCTGAACACCATCTCTTCTGAACACACTCTCTTCCAAACACCGTCTCTTCCAAACACCATCTCTTCTGAACACCATCTCTTCTGAACACCATCTCTTTCGAACGCCATCTCTTCCGAACACAATCACTTCCGATCACAATCTCTTCCAAAAACCATCTCTTCCGAACACGATCTCTTCCCAACACCATCTCTTCCGAACACCATCTCTTCCAAACACCATCTCTTCTGAAGACGCTCTTTTCTGAACACCATCTCTTCTGAACACCATCTCTTCTGAACACACTCTCTTCCAAACACCGTCTCTTCCAAACACCATCTCTTCTGAACACCATCTCTTCTGAACACCATCTCTTTCGAACGCCATCTCTTCCGAACACAATCACTTCCGAACACAATCTCTTCCAAAAACCATCTCTTCCGAACACGATCTCTTCCCAACACCATCTCTTCCGAACACCATCTCTTCCAAACACCATCTCTTCTGAAGACGCTCTTTTCTGAACACCATCTCTTCTGAACACCATCTCTTCTGAACACACTCTCTTCCAAACACCGTCTCTTCCGAACACCATCTCTTCCGAACATCATCTATTCAAAACACCTTCTCTTCCAAACACCAGCTCTTCCGAACACCATCTCTTCCGAACATAATCTCTTCTGAACACCATCTCTTCTGAACACCATCTCTTCTGAACACCATCTCTTTCGAACACAATCACTTCCGAACACAATCACTTCCGAACACCAACTCTTCTGAACACCATCTCTTTCGAATACCATCTCTTTTGAACACCACTTCTTCCGAACACCATCTCTTCCAAACACCATCTCTTCTGAACACCCTCTCTTCTGAACACCATCTCTTCCGAACACCATCTCTTCCAAACACCATCTCTTCCGAACACCATCTCTTCTGAACACCTTCTCTTCTGAACACCATCTCTTCCGAACACCATCTCTTCTGAACACCATCTCTTTCGAACACCATCTCTTCTGAACACCATTTCTTCCGAACACCATCTCTTCCAAACACCATCTCTTCTGAACACCATCTTTTCCAAACACCATCTCGTCCGAACACCATCTCTTCCGAACACCATCTCTTCTGAACACCATCTCTTTCGAATACCATCTCTTCCGAACACCATCTATTCCAAACACCATCTCTTCTGAACACCATCTCTTCCAAACACCATCTCTTCCGAACACCATCTCTTCCGAACACCATCTCTTCTGAACACCATCTCTTCTGAACACCATCTCTTTCGAATACCATCTCTTCCGAACACCATCTATTCCAAACACCATCTCTTCTGAACACCCTCTCTTCCAAACACCGTCTCTTCCAAACACCGTCTCTTCCAAACACCGTCTCTTCTGAACACCCTCTCTTCTGAACAACATCTCTTCTGAACACCCTCTCTTCCGAACACCATCTCTTCCGAACATCATCTATTCAAAACACCATCTCTTCCAAACACCATCTCTTCCGAACACCATCTCTTCCGAACACCATCTCTTCTGAACACCATCTCTTCCGAACACCCTCTCTTCCGAACACCATCTCTTCCGAACATCATCTATTCAAAACACCATCTCTTCCAAACACCATCTCTTCCGAACACCATCTCTTCTGAACACCATCTCTTCTGAACACCCTCTCTTCTGAACAACATCTCTTCCGAACAACATCTCTTCCGAACACCATCTCTTCTGAACACCATCTCTTTCGAATACCATCTCTTCCGAACACCATCTATTCCAAACACCATCTCTTCTGAACACCCTCTCTTCCAAACACCGTCTCTTCCAAACACCGTCTCTTCTGAACACCCTCTCTTCCGAACACCATCTCTTCCGAACACCATCTCTTCTGAACACCCTCTCTTCCGAACACCATCTCTTCCGAACATCATCTATTCAAAACACCATCTCTTCCAAACACCATCTCTTCCGAACACCATCTCTTCTGAACACCATCTCTTCTGAACACCATCTCTTTCGAACGCCATCTCTTCCGAACACAATCACTTCCGAACACAATCTCTTCCAAAAACCATCTCTTCCGAACACGATCTCTTCCCAACACCATCTCTTCCGAACACCATCTCTTCCAAACACCATCTCTTCTGAAGACCCTCTCTTCTGAACACCATCTCTTCTGAACACACTCTCTTCCAAACACCGTCTCTTCCAAACACCGTCTCTTCTGAACACCCTCTCTTCCAAACACCATCTCTTCCGAACACCATCTCTTCCGAACATCATCTATTCAAAACACCATCTCTTCCAAACACCATCTCTTCCGAACACCATCTCTTCTGAACACCATCTCTTCTGAACACCATCTCTTTCGAACACAATCACTTCCGAACACAATCACTTCCGAACACCAACTCTTCCAAAAACCATCTCTTCCGAACACGATCTCTTCCCAACACCATCTCTTCCGAACACCATCACTTCCAAACACCATCTCTTCTGAAGACCCTCTCTTCTGAACACCATCTCTTCTGAACACCATCTTTTCCGAACACCATCTCTTCTGAACACCCTCTTTTCTGAACACCATCTCTTCCAAACAACATGTCTTCTGAACATCATCTCTTTCGAACACCATCTCTTCCAAACACCATCTCTTCCAAACACCATCTCTTCCGAACAACATCTCTTCTGGAACACCATCTCTTCGAACACCATCTCTTCCGAACACCATCTCTTCTGAACACCATCTCTTCGAATACCATCTCTTCTGAACACCACTTCTTCCGAACACCCTCTCTTCCAAACACCCATCTCTTCTGAACACCCTCTCTTCTGAACACCATCTCTTCCGAACACCATCTCTTCCAAACACCATCTCTTCCGAACACCATCTCTTCTGAACACCTTCCTTTCTGAACACCATCTCTTCCGAACACCATCTCTTCTGAACACCATCTCTTTCGAACACCATCTCTTCGAACACCATTTCTTCCGAACACCATCTCTTCCAAACACCATCTCTTCTGAACACCACCTCTTCCAAACACCATCTCTTCCGAACACCATCTCTTCTGAACACCATCTCTTCCGAACACCATCTCTTCCGAACACCATCTCTTTCGAACACCATCTCTTCTGAACACCGTCTCTTCTGAACATCCTCTCTTCCAAACACCATCTCTTCTGAACACCCTCTCTTCTGAACACATCTCTTCCGAACACCATCTCTTCCAAACACCATCTCTTCTGAACACCATCTCTTCCAAAAACCATCTCTTCTGAACACCATCTCTTCTGAACACCATCTCTTCTGAACACCATCTCTTCCGAGCACCATCTCTTTCGAACACCATCTCTTCTGAACACCATTTCTTCCGAACACCATCTCTTCCGAACACCATCTCTTCCGAACACCATCTCTTCTGAACAGCCTCTCTTCTGAACACCATCTCTTCCAAAAAACCATCTCTTCCAAACACCATCTCTCTTCCGAACACCCTCTCTTCTGAACACCATCTCTTCCGAACACCATCTCTCTTGAACACCATCTCTTCCGAACACCATCTCTTCTGAACAGCCTCTCTTCTGAACACCATCTCTTCCAAAAACCATCTCTGAACACCATCTCTTCCAAACACCATCTCTTCCGAACACCATCTCTTCGAACACCATCTCTTCCGAACACCATCTCTTCTGAACACCATCTCTTCTGAACACCCTCTTCTGAACACCATCTCTTCTGAACACCATCTCTTCCGAACACCATCTCTTCTGAACACCATCTCTTCTGAACACCCTCTCTTCTGAACACCATCTCTTCTGAACACCCTCTCTTCTGAACACCATCTCTTCCGAACACCATCTCTTCGAACACCATCTCTTCTGAACACCCTCTCTTCTGAACACCATCTCTTCTGAACACCCTCTCTTCTGAACACCATCTCTTCCGAACACCATCTCTTCCGAACACCATCTATTCCAAACACCATCTCTTCTGAACACCCTCTTCAAACACCGTCTCTTCCAAACACCGTCTCTTCTGAACAACATCTCTTCCGAACACCATCTTCCGAACACCATCTATTCCAAACACCATCTCTTTCCGAACACCCTCTCTTCCAAACACCGTCTCTTCCAAACACCATCTCTTCCGAACACCATCTATTCCAAACACCATCTCTTCTGAACACCCTCTCTTCCAAACACCGTCTCTTCCAAACACCGTCTCTTCTGAACACCCCTCTCTTCTGAACACCATCTCTTCCGAACACCATCTCTTCCGAACATCATCTATTCAAAACACCATCTCTTCCAAACACCATCTCTTCCGAACACCATCTCTTCCGAACACCATCTCTTCTGAACACCATCTCTTTCGAACGCCATCTCTTCCGAACACAATCACTTCCGAACATCATCTATTCAAAACACCATCTCTTCCAAAAACCATCTCTTCCGAACACGATCTCTTCCCAACACCATCTCTTCCAAACACCATCTCTTCTGAACACCATCTCTTCTGAACAACATCTCTTCCGAACACCATCTCTTCCGAACATCATCTATTCAAAACACCTTCTCTTCCAAACACCATCTCTTCCGAACACCATCTCTTCCGAACACCATCTCTTCTGAACACCATCTCTTTCGAACGCCATCTCTTCCGAACACAATCACTTCCGAACACAATCACTTCCGAACACCATCTCTTCCAAAAACCATCTCTTCCGAACACGATCTCTTCCCAACACCATCTCTTCCGAACACCATCTCTTCAAAACACCATCTCTTCTGAAGACCCTCTCTTCTGAACACCATCTCTTCTGAACACCATTTCTTCCGAACACCATCTCTTCTGAACACCATCTTTTCCGAACACCATCTCTTCTGAACACCCTCTTTTCTGAACGCCATCTCTTCCAAACAACATGTCTTCTGAACATCATCTCTTTCGAACACCATCTCTTCCGAACAACATCTCTTCTGAACACCATCTCTTCTGAACACCATCTCTTCCGAACACCATCTCTTCTGAACACCATCTCTTTCGAATACCATCTCTTCCGAACACCATCTATTTTAAACACCATCTCTTCTGAACACCCTCTCTTCCAAACACCGTCTCTTCCAAACACCGTCTCTTCTGAACAACATCTCTTCCGAACACCATTTCTTCTGAACACCCTCTCTTCCGAACACCATCTCTTCCGAACACCATCTCTTCTGAACACCCTCTCTTCCGAACACCATCTCTTCCGAACATCATCTATTCAAAACACCATCTCTTCCAAACACCATCTCTTCCGAACACCATCTCTTCTGAACACCATCTCTTCTGAACACCATCTCTTTCGAACGCCATCTCTTCCGAACACAATCACTTCCGAACACAATCTCTTCCAAAAACCATCTCTTCCGAACACGATCTCTTCCCAACACCATCTCTTCCGAACACCATCTCTTCCAAACACCATCTCTTCTGAAGACGCTCTTTTCTGAACACCATCTCTTCTGAACACCATCTCTTCTGAACACACTCTCTTCCAAACACCGTCTCTTCCAAACACCATCTCTTCTGAACACCATCTCTTCTGAACACCATCTCTTTCGAACGCCATCTCTTCCGAACACAATCACTTCCGGACACAATCTCTTCCAAAAACCATCTCTTCCGAACACGATCTCTTCCCAACACCATCTCTTCCGAACACCATCTCTTCCAAACACCATCTCTTCTGAAGACGCTCTTTTCTGAACACCATCTCTTCTGAACACCATCTCTTCTGAACACACTCTCTTCCAAACACCGTCTCTTCCAAACACCATCTCTTCTGAACACCATCTCTTCTGAACACCATCTCTTTCGAACGCCATCTCTTCCGAACACAATCACTTCCGAACACAATCTCTTCCAAAAACCATCTCTTCCGAACACGATCTCTTCCCAACACCATCTCTTCCGAACACCATCTCTTCCAAACACCATCTCTTCTGAAGACGCTCTTTTCTGAACACCATCTCTTCTGAACACCATCTCTTCTGAACACACTCTCTTCCAAACACCGTCTCTTCCGAACACCATCTCTTCCGAACATCATCTATTCAAAACACCTTCTCTTCCAAACACCAGCTCTTCCGAACACCATCTCTTCCGAACATAATCTCTTCTGAACACCATCTCTTCTGAACACCATCTCTTCTGAACACCATCTCTTTCGAACACAATCACTTCCGAACACAATCACTTCCGAACACCAACTCTTCTGAACACCATCTCTTTCGAATACCATCTCTTTTGAACACCACTTCTTCCGAACACCATCTCTTCCAAACACCATCTCTTCTGAACACCCTCTCTTCTGAACACCATCTCTTCCGAACACCATCTCTTCCAAACACCATCTCTTCCGAACACCATCTCTTCTGAACACCTTCTCTTCTGAACACCATCTCTTCCGAACACCATCTCTTCTGAACACCATCTCTTTCGAACACCATCTCTTCTGAACACCATTTCTTCCGAACACCATCTCTTCCAAACACCATCTCTTCTGAACACCA
This sequence comes from Ascarosepion bandense, assembly GCA_037127315.1. Lineage (NCBI taxonomy): Eukaryota > Metazoa > Mollusca > Cephalopoda > Sepiida > Sepiidae > Ascarosepion > Ascarosepion bandense. The sequence continues at coordinate 4,828,477 of JBBBDQ010000387.1, read as the reverse complement.
TCTTTTCCAAACACCATCTCGTCCGAACACCATCTCTTCCGAACACCATCTCTTCTGAACACCATCTCTTTCGAATACCATCTCTTCCGAACACCATCTATTCCAAACACCATCTCTTCTGAACACCATCTCTTCCAAACACCATCTCTTCCGAACACCATCTCTTCCGAACACCATCTCTTCTGAACACCATCTCTTCTGAACACCATCTCTTTCGAATACCATCTCTTCCGAACACCATCTATTCCAAACACCATCTCTTCTGAACACCCTCTCTTCCAAACACCGTCTCTTCCAAACACCGTCTCTTCTGAACACCCTCTCTTCTGAACAACATCTCTTCTGAACACCCTCTCTTCCGAACACCATCTCTTCCGAACATCATCTATTCAAAACACCATCTCTTCCAAACACCATCTCTTCCGAACACCATCTCTTCCGAACACCATCTCTTCTGAACACCATCTCTTCTGAACACCCTCTCTTCCGAACACCATCTCTTCCGAACATCATCTATTCAAAACACCATCTCTTCCAAACACCATCTCTTCCGAACACCATCTCTTCTGAACACCATCTCTTGTGAACACCCTCTCTTCTGAACAACATCTCTTCCGAACACCATCTCTTCTGAACACCATCTCTTTCGAATACCATCTCTTCCGAACACCATCTATTCCAAACACCATCTCTTCTGAACACCCTCTCTTCCAAACACCGTCTCTTCCAAACACCGTCTCTTCTGAACACCCTCTCTTCCGAACACCATCTCTTCCGAACACCATCTCTTCTGAACACCCTCTCTTCCGAACACCATCTCTTCCGAACATCATCTATTCAAAACACCATCTCTTCCAAACACCATCTCTTCCGAACACCATCTCTTCTGAACACCATCTCTTCTGAACACCATCTCTTTCGAACGCCATCTCTTCCGAACACAATCACTTCCGAACACAATCTCTTCCAAAAACCATCTCTTCCGAACACGATCTCTTCCCAACACCATCTCTTCCGAACACCATCTCTTCCAAACACCATCTCTTCTGAAGACCCTCTCTTCTGAACACCATCTCTTCTGAACACACTCTCTTCCAAACACCGTCTCTTCCAAACACCCTCTCTTCCAAACACCATCTCTTCCGAACACCATCTCTTCCGAACATCATCTATTCAAAACACCATCTCTTCCAAACACCATCTCTTCCGAACACCATCTCTTCTGAACACCATCTCTTCTGAACACCATCTCTTTCGAACACAATCACTTCCGAACACAATCACTTCCGAACACCAACTCTTCCAAAAACCATCTCTTCCGAACACGATCTCTTCCCAACACTATCTCTTCCGAACACCATCACTTCCAAACACCATCTCTTCTGAAGACCCTCTCTTCTGAACACCATCTCTTCTGAACACCATCTTTTCCGAACACCATCTCTTCTGAACACCCTCTTTTCTGAACACCATCTCTTCCAAACAACATGTCTTCTGAACATCATCTCTTTCGAACACCATCTCTTCCAAACACCATCTCTTCCAAACACCATCTCTTCCGAACAACATCTCTTCTGAACACCATCTCTTCTGAACACCATCTCTTCCGAACACCATCTCTTCTGAACACCATCTCTTTCGAATACCATCTCTTCTGAACACCACTTCTTCCGAACACCCTCTCTTCCAAACACCATCTCTTCTGAACACCCATCTCTTCTGAACACCATCTCTTCCGAACACCATCTCTTCCAAACACCATCTCTTCCGAACACCATCTCTTCTGAACACCTTCCTTTCTGAACACCATCTCTTCCGAACACCATCTCTTCTGAACACCATCTCTTTCGAACACCATCTCTTCTGAACACCATTTCTTCCGAACACCATCTCTTCCAAACACCATCTCTTCTGAACACCACCTCTTCCAAACACCATCTCGTCCGAACACCATCTCCTCTGAACACCATCTCTTCCAAACACCATCTCTTCCGAACACCATCTCTTCCAAACACCATCTCTTCCGAACACCATCTCTTCTGAACACCATCTCTTCTGAACACCATCTCTTCTGAACACCCTCTCTTCTGAACACCATCTCTTCCGAACAGCATCTCTTCTGAACACCATCTCTTCTGAAAACCATCTCTTCCGAACACCATCTCTTCCGAACACCATCTCTTCCAAACACCATCTCTTCTGAACACCATCTCTTCTGAACACCATCTCTTCCGAACAACCTCTCTTCCGAACACCATCTCTTCTGAACACCCTCTCTTCCGAACACCATCTCTTCCAAACACCATCTCGTCCGAACACCATCTCCTCTGAACACCATCTCTTCCGAACACCATCTCTTCTGAACACCATCTCTTTCTGAACACCATCTCTTCTGAACACCTCTCTTCTGAACACCATCTCTTCTGAACACCATCTCTTCTGAACACCATCTCTTCTGAACACCATCTCTTCTGAACTCCCTCTCCTCTGAACACCATCTCTTCCGAACACCATCTCTTCCGAACACCATCTCTTCTGAACACCATCTCTTCTGAACACCATCTCTTCCGAACACCATCTCTTCTGAACACCATCTCTTCCAAACACCATCTCTTCCGAACACCATCTCTTCCAAACACCATCTCTTCCGAACACCATCTCTTCTGAACACCATCTCTTCCGAACACCATCTCTTCTGAACACCCTCTCTTCTGAACACCATCTCTTCCGAACACCATCTCTTCCAAACACCATCTCTTCTGAACACCCTCTCTTCCAAACACCATCTCTTCTGAACACCGTCTCTTCTGAACAACATCTCTTCCGAACACCATCTCTTCCGAACACAATCTCTTCCGAAAACCATCTCTTCTGAACACCATCTCTTCTGAACACCCTCTTCCGAACACCATCTCTTCCGAACATCATCTATTCAAAACACCATCTCTTCCAAACACCATCTCTTTCGAACACCATCTCTTCCGAACACCATCTCTTCTGAACACTATTTCTTCTGAACACCATCTCTTTCGAACGCCATCTCTTCCGAACACAATCTCTTCCGAACACCATCTCTTCCGAACACCATCTCTTCCAAAAACCATCTCTTCCAAACACCATGTCTTCTAAAGACACTCTCTTCTGAACACCATCTCTTCGGAACACCATCTCTTCCGAACACCATCTCTTCTGAACACCATCTCTTCTGAACACTATCTCTTCCGAACACCATCTCTTCCGAAAACCATCTCTTCTGAACACCCTCTCTTCCGAACACCATCTCTTCCAAACACCATCTCTTCCGAACACCATCTCTTTCGAACACCATCTCTTCCGAACACCATCTCTTCCGAACACCATTTCTTCCGAACACCATCTCTTTCGAACACCATCTCTTCCGAACACCATCTCTTCTGAACACCATCTCTTCTGAACACCATCTGTTTCGAACACCATCTCTTCCGAACACCATCTCTTCTGAACACCATGTCTTCTGAACAACACCTCTTCTCAACACCATCTCTTCTGAACACCATCTCTTCTGAAAACCACCTCTTCTGAACACCATCTCGTCCCAACACTATCTCTTTGGAACGCCATCACTTCCAAACACATACAATTATTTTCTCCTAAATATTGAATTATGTACGCTTAGGCGCGCCTGTCGGGATATTTTAGAAAAGAAAAATTGCGTTCCCATAAAAAGAGAAGAAAAGTGTAAGATTGTAGCGTAATTGTTTCTTTAATTCGGTCTTGTGTCAGACATAACCGAACTCCCTACACCTTACTATTTTTATGCAGAATTTATCATCAGAAGATTTTCATCGTTATCAGAGGTTGGTTGTCGAGAGGTTGGAATGTGTGGAATTATGTGGAATAGTGTAAGAATAAAATATACATTTTTCATGTTAAAATAGAAATTTATTAAAAGGAAAGAATAACACAAGTTGTAGAAGTTAATGTGCAATTAGAAATATTATTAAGAAGTTAAGGGTAGAGTTTCACGTTCACTGATAAAGTTATGGGTATCAAGAATTGTAGAAAATGTTCGTAGTAGTAATTGTTGAAAGAGATAAGGAGAAAGAGAACAAGGTGCGACTTGACCTTATCTCCAGGTCGATTTGAAGTTGAAGTTACATTTTAGTTGCTTTCATCTGACTCTGACGCTGATCAAGTCCTTTTATTGTCATTAGATTTTCGCACTGGATCGCTAAGTCCTCAAGTCTTGCAAGTCGCTACCATTGGTCAAAAATCAATCAAACAGCAACTTGCGAAATCTGGTTTCGACTTTTTCTTTAAGCACATAGTCAATCCTTTTTCTGTTTGAGAAAATCAGGATTTCACAAGTCGTTGTGAATTTTTGTAAAAGTGAAGAAGACAGTTGATTTTAATTCTTTTCTCATCCCTACAAGATCCATGGGTAATTAACGCTCAAGACTATCTCAGTTTGTCCATTATCTATCTATCTAGCTAGCTAGCTGGTCAAAAACCAAACGAAGACGCCCATGAGAAATCAACGTTTGTCTTTCCAGTGATTACCTATTTTTCTCAAGACGGACTAACATAGCAAGGCCACAATAATATAACAATGTAGCATTAAAAGTGATAAACTCTGAAACCTGAAACATAATATTACCTCACAAAAATACTTATTTTTCATTTAATATTGAATTATATATGTGCTAAGGAATGCCTGTATATTTTTTTATATAGAAGAGACAATGAGTTTCTGTAAAAAGAGATGAAACGTGTAAGATTGATGGGTAGCAAACTCTCGAGACACTTGATTCCAATTAGAATTGTCTTGTATTTTAACAAAATCAACAACGTCTTTGTTTTGATATTGTCTTCCAGTTTTGAGAAAACCTGGCCAATATGCAACTTATATCCCCAACGACACCAGTAGTGACACCGATGTGTTAAACATAAATATTTATTCAGTCCAAGACCCTCAGCTGACATCTATCAATAGGAAACTTCGTTTTTAAAATGTCTGACATCGGAATTGTTGCCTTCCTGTCTTGAGATTAGCGTTAAGTATATTAAATGTCTGATTTATCTGCCTATCTGAGACGGTTGCTATCTGTTTATCTAAGGCTGTGCATATTTGTTTTTCTCTACACATATAGTTCCCTATTGTAGGTTCTTTCTTTCTTTTTCTTTCTTAGTGTTTCATTATCTATCTATCTATCTATCTATCTATCTATCTATCTAAAACTGTTCATATCTATCTATCTATCTATCTATCTTTTTTCTTTTTCTTACGATTTTTATTGATCAATTTCAGTCTATTTCTTTTTATCTATTGATCAATTTCAGTGTCTTTCTTTGTATCAATTGATTGATTTCAGTCTAATTTTATCTATCTATCTATCTATCTATCTATCTATCTATCTATCTATCTATCTATTTTCAAATTTCTTTCTATCTATCTATCTATCTATCTATCTATCTATCTATCTATCTCAGTCATTTTCTATAATTCTTTCTTTCTACTCATTCACTTTCTTTTTTTGGTTCTATCATTTTTCTTTCTTTCTAAGCCACTTTCGTTCTATCTTTCTATGTGTCTTTTTGCATTGGGCCTCCTAGAAATGGTAATTGCTAGCCACTCTATTAGATGACTTTATTTGAAAACAAGAAACTATCAATTATACATCATATAGTACTATACCTATGTCGATTCAATTTTATAAGCAAATGACATAAATTAGCCTGATAAAATTCTTCATGTCTAACTGCTTAACATTTGGTCTTAAAAACCTAAGTCATGCACATACACAAAAGTAAGGTTAATGTCTTGTAATTCGTCAATATTGTCTTTTGTTTGAAAATTCATAATATGAATATATTTATTGCTATACTAGCAGCATAGCCCGGCGTTGCTCGGATGTAATGAAAGCTTTAAAACTAATCCATGGTCCTGGAGCTCAGACTCTTTGGGCGTTGGCACGAAAGACTAAAAAGCAATAGTTGTTTCCAGTTAAAGCGAAACCGTAGACTGAAAGAAAAATGAATGGATGTAAGTCAAATTTTGATTTCCTGCTATCGATATCAAATAAGTTGTTTTCGTCGTAAACTGAATTTTGAAGGCTAAATAAGTCCTCTGGGGTCAGGATATCATGGCTAAGACTATGAACTGCAATTATACCTACTTAGAGCTAAACCCGAAGCAAAAACTGAAATAGAATAGCTGAAGAAAATACAGACATAGGCGGCAGATAAACACACACACACACACACACACAAACACAAATATCTTGACTTATATATATATATATATATATGATCGATTTTCTGCACTATTGTAAGAACTGCAACCTTGAAACTTCTGAATATCGTTTCTTATGTCTTTGTCTATGAATGTATCAAATTTGATTAAAATCGGATCACTCCTTCTATAACCCGATTTTTTCGATATTTATCGGAGGTACCTCGACACAAAACCTAGCTAAGAACACTCGCAGACGCTTATCGTACAACTGTGTAAATTTTCAAGACAATTGGTTCAGCCGTTTCTGTGTCTATAGGTAACGGTCACACACACAGACAGACAAAGTTCCATTGATTAATAAGTTTAGATTAGATTAGATATGGACGTATGGCTGCGTGGTTAGAAAATAAGCATTGTGACCATGAAATACTAGTTCAAATAACACTATTCATCTCTCCATATTTGCCTATAGCTGAATGGTTAGAATTACGATTATGAAATAGAGGTTCGACTCACTGTTTATATATCAGTATGGGTATATGGCTTAGTGGTTAGTGGTTAGAAAATTAATCAGAAGATAAAGGTTCGAATCTACACATAATCACTTTGGCAAGAGATGAACTTGATAATACTGATAAGATCTCATCTTTGTTGAGGTTGGTACAACGTTTCGACCGTTGTACGCTCCGGCTTCTTCAGGTGCAAGGAATTTCAATCTCTGGGGTATATCATCCTCATTCCTTGCCTAAAGCTTTGATTGGAAGTCACGAGTTATCTCCCTCTAACCCTGCAAGTTACTTGTTCACCACTGCTCTCGCCTGGTATTGAACTCACAATTCTTTGGGACAAGTGACAGGAACTAACCAACGTCTATATCCACTGGATCATGTCTCCTTAAGACACATCGCCCAGTGATTGTAATAAAAGGTTCGGTTCGAAATTCCAAGCAACTTAAGTAGGCCGGAGCATACAACAGCCGAAACGTCGTACAAATGGCAACAAAATGAGAACAATAGTCTGAATAATGTAAATACTGTAAATTGGAATCATGAGTTATCTCCCTCTAACCCTGCAAATTACTTGTTCACCACTGCTGTACCCACTGGCCATGTGTACTTAAGGACAGATGACCCAGTCGATATAGACGTTGGTTAGTTCCTGACCTGACTCGTAGAGTTGTGAGTTCAGTACCAGGCTACAGCAGTGGTGTAGGGCACCAGTGTGCACAAAAAACGTAGCGGATTTAATAAGTCCCGAACCCGACTCTATCCTCTGCGCTATTTCCACCCGCCCTTCAAACTTTTACATGAGTTGGATTTTTCAGAATTTTGACCTGGTTATTTTAAGTATAATCCTGTCTGTCTCAAGAAAGAGAGAACGTCGTACATGCGGGTGTTCTTGAAGGCTCTCGCGTTCTGAAAAGGGCGCATGCGTACTTTGCATTCTGACTGCCTTGGTCTAGAGGTTTAAAGAAAAGCCATCAAAATTAATGTTATATTTTTTAAACAAGTTTCTTTATTTTACTGCAAGAATAACAGGATAGCAACTAACACAACGAATAATGCAAATTCCTTACTACGAACGAAATACTGTTCGAACAAGCGAATTATTTAATAAAACCTGTGTTTCTGCTTATAGTTCGATAACTTCCCATCAAGTGAAATATTTGTCAATGAACGGAGCAAATTTTGAGTTGCAGTTTGAGTTATGTTTAATGGCATACCAACACGTCTGTGGGTTATTTAATGCCAAAAAGGTGAGTTCTTAAGGTATTTTTATTTAATGTTCGGTTATAATGAGAAGATTGATTTAGTCAGATTTTAATTAAAACTTTTTGTTTTTATTCTTTTTTTTATTTTAGAAAACTGATAATGTCTTCTACTTTGTATTCAAAAATGTTTTGCTGAGAATAATTTTTTTCCTTCAAATATATATTATGGTAATAATTTTTTCATCAAAAATTAATTGTTGGTAATATTTTTCCTACAAAAATGTATACTTTTCTATAAAAGTTTATTTTTATGGATATATTTCTATAAAAGTGTATTTTTATACTTTCATAGTCTTTTTAACCCTAGTTTGGGGTTAACTATTTGCCCATGGCTGGGACCCTAACAGGTGCTACCGCTCCGGGTCAGGGTGGACCTGGGAACAGCAGCCATTAAGAGGTGGTTCCATGCTCTTCACAACCTCCCAATCAGAGGCCTTGCTACCACTTCGGGTCAGAGTGGACCTGGGAACAACAGCAATTAAGAGGTGGTTCCATGCTCCTCACAACCTCCCAATCAGAGGCCTTGCTACCACTTCGGGTCAGGGTGGATCTGGGAACAACAGCAATTAAGAGGTGGTTCCATGCTCCTCACAAACTCCCAATCAGAGACCTTGCTACCACTTCGGGTCAGGGTGGATCTGGGAACAACAGCAATTAAGAGGTGGTTCCATGCTCCTCACAACCTCTCAATCAGTGGCCTTGCTGCCGGATGCAGTTTACCGTCATGCCCAGTACCATTAATTACTTGAATAATGTATTTAGGAGTTGGGGATCATAATACGACTGATTCGTTTTTTTTTCCTTTTTGTTTTTGTTTTTTCAAAACAATGCTGAGGCTTAAAATTAACTTGTAATAAAACCAGCTGATGTTTTTTTTTTTTTTGTTTTTTTTTTATCTGAATATATCTCTATATATATATCTCTAACAGGCTTTGGTATATACTTACGTATAAAGTTGGTTGAAACCACGTCAAACGCAAACGGCTTGATTCCATTGTTTAATACAGGGGTCAGCAACGTTCGGCCCGCGAAGGGTTTCTGTCCAGCCCGCTAACTTAACGCCAAGACATTAATTATTTAATTAGTTTGTTAACCTCCAAACTGGGGTCAAAACACTACGAAAGTATAAAAATACACTTTTATATATATATATATATATATATATATATATATATATATATATATATAAAAGTGTATTTTTATACTTTATATATATATATATAAATAGACTTTTATAAAAAAAATATATATTTTTGAAGGAAACATATTACCAACAAAATAATTTTGAAGAAAATATTATTGCGATAATACATTTTTGAGAGAAAAATATTATTCTCAGCAAAACATTTTTGAATACAAAACTAGAAAACATTTTCAGTTTTCTAAAATAAAAAAAAAGAATAAAAACAAAAAAAAGTAATTAAAATCTGACGAAATCAATCTTCTCACTATAACCGAACATAAAAAAACCCCTTAAAGCTCCAACTATTTGGCATTAAATAATCTACAGAGGTTGATATGCCTTTAAACAAAAGTCAAAGTCAAAAAAAAGTCAAGTAATTACATTTCTGGGAAGTTGAGTCAGACATAGTTTTCATCAAACTACTTAAAAAACTTTCTCTGACAACAATTCGATGACTCTCACCCCCAAAACCGACACATAGACTGTGCAAATTTTGCAGCACACATGCACCCAGACACATCTTCCGTGAATTTCTGCCAGCAATGTTAGCACATGCAGACAAGAAATCAACCAACTGCCAATCAAATAACAAAATGTACCCGAAGGAGGTCTCTATAACAGCTAGCCATCCATGTAGACTTATATACCTGCAGCCTGCAATTATACAATAGATAAAACCACATAGAGTAACAATGGCGACATGATTTTTTAAAAGACGAACGGCATAATTTAGAGTAATAAAATGCAATTTTTTAATACATATATAAAAACATCCTATGGAAACTTGTAAGTATATGGACATATTAGTTTTCATTCGTTTGTAAGCCTATTTCGATTCAAGTCAATGAATCCCACGGTAGATATTTTCGTCACTTGAAACCATTCAAAAAAGTGATTGCAGAAACATCTCTTGAACAATGGAAGTATTTGTCAAAGCCAAGCCCGTTAGTAAGAGAGAGAGAGAGAGAGAGAGAGAGAGAGAGAGAGAGAGAGAGCAATAGTTGCAAGTTGTTATTTGAAGTCCCTAAATTATTGAGATAAAACAAATATTGGCTTATTTTATTACAAAATCAAGCATTTCATACGACAGTGTCAGGCTATTTTAGACAAACATAAAATTCTATGAAAAAATTTATTGCTTGTCATTTTCTAAAAAATTTGTTGTTTGTCATTTTCTAAAAAAATTTATTGCTTGTTATTTTCTATAAGAATTTATTGCTTGTTTTTTTTCTATAAAGATTTATTGCTTGTCTTTTTCTATAAAAATTCATTTCTAGTCATTTTCTAAAAAAATTGTTGATTTTAATGCAAATGCTTACTTTTTAATGGAAATGATTCAAAAGAAATTTTAAAAAATATCGCTTTGACAATTTATGGGAATATTCCCACCTGCAAAAATATCATTTAACACACAAAAAAAAAAAAAAATAACACCTACGCGATGTGAAATAAAAAAGAAAGTATTTGCTTGTTTATAAAAATTAATGCAAAAAGGAGGTTGTCTTTGGAACTTTTTTAAAACATTCCCTTTAGTATCTAATCAATCAGTCAGTCAGTTAAGTGCCATGCGTGATACACGCTTGGGCGATCATGTCTCGAAAGAGACATGATTGACTGGGCAGAAGATTATCCCGCAGTAGGTTGCCATTGCTTTCTGCAGTAGACTGGTTGCCGACCAAGGCTATAGAACCCAATCTGTCCTGCTATTTAACCCATAACTGGAAGGAATAGACGGATTAATACCTTTCCCAAGGGTATTTGCGCGTACGTGAATACAATGGATTCAACTGGAATTCGAACTCGGCTCCCCGGTTTCTCGTTCCGAGCCGATATCCACTAATCAATATCTAATCAATATTGGGAAATATTGTTCATAAAAAATTATAAACTTACTTCGTAGAGACTCTAATGAGTCAGTGAAGTTCACAAAGTATTTACTGAGCCGTTCAAGGTTTGTCAGTTCAGTACAGTATCTGTTGTTAAATGAAAGGTGTGGCCGAGTGATTATCGGTTGTGGAAAATTTAGAGAAGTTGGTACAGCCTTGTAGAATTATAACTGAATCGAGCTGACATGATAGATTTGTTCCAGTTGCATTTAGTTTCAGATAAACATGTTGAAGATCGTCTGTTTTCAGATCACGTGATGTCTAGAAATCTAGTGTCATCTTTTATCAAGTCACTGCTGAAAATTATGTTTGGTTGAATTAATCTCTCCTGTCTACTCATTCCTAGCGGAGGTGTGATTTATCTTTTAGTGGTTATTATTCAAAAAGAATATCTCTTGGGCAATATGTTTCAGTCTTTGTTTATTTTATTCGACTGAAGTATATATGCCATCTCAATTAAATATGTCAATTGAAGAAATATTCCACAATAAATGCAAGCGAATGTTCACCAACGAATTTTTTCGACGAAATAATTACTCTCAAAAACTCGGCTAATACATAGACAATATCGGAATCAGGAATGTCGATAACGATCGTCTTGAAATATAAGAACGAACAAGAAAGTGTATATATAAAAATATAAATTTATATTTTTGTTCTTCATCGGTTATGGTTGCGTGGAGGAGTATGTAGCCAGAGAGAATCACGCACATACGAAGGAGCTGTTGGGGGTCGTTGCTGTGCGAGAGTTGTCTTCTTCTCTTCTCTCTTCTATGCGTTCTTTCGGTGTTCTCTCGGTGTTTTGATCAAAGCCAGAAAAAACTGAACTTATTCAACATGAAATTTTAACGCATTTTGGCCTTCTCGGGTTTTCGCTTAATACCTGCTTCAGAAGGTAGCTGAAGAGAGTGGAAAAAAAGGACTACAAATAAACTGCAAGAAAACCGAATGCATGGTCATCAGTAAAAAGAGCAATCCAAAATTCCAAATACAGGTGGGGGATACTAGAATCAAGCAGGTACAAAAATTTAAATACCTGGGAAGAGTTCTAACAGAAGACGGAAAGTGCGACACAGAGATCCGAAGGCAAATTGGCGAAGGACGCGTTCCAGAAGCTAAGTAAAGTACTAACACTAGAATTTCACTAGAATCAAAGTTTTTCAATAGGGCAGTGAATCTTGGACAATATCATCGAAGATGAAGGAAAAACTTGAAGCAACTGAAATGTTGTTCTACAGAAGGATACTGCGGATATCATGGATTGAGCGTGTGAGCAATGATGAGATGTTGGAAAAAATGGCAACGAAAATAAAATTAATAGTGAGCACCAGGAAGAGGCAAGTGAAGTTCCTGGGACATACAATGAGGAAGGAGGGCTTGGAGAACCTGATACTGAGAGGCTAGATAAAGGAAAAACGAGACAGGGAAAAGCAACGGATAACATTTTTGTCAGGGCCTGAGCAGGTGGATGGCAGAACGGGGGTTGCGTGATGTAACAGGAGAAAACGTACTAACAGCCACCAGGCATAGAGAGAAGTGGAAACCCATGATCGCCTACGCCCTGAAAGGACAGGGCACATAGAAGAAGTAGATGATGACCAGGCATATCTGCAATCATCTTCGCTGGTTATTGCCTTTCAAGCAGGCTGCCTTTGGTGTCATTCACAATTTTGTCAGTCAATGTTTGTATTTTCTGCCTTTGATGTGGATCATACTTTTGTCGGTCACTGCTTTTGCTGTCAATCATATTTCTGTCGAGTCACAGAAATATATTACAGTCGGAACGAGAAGTATCATCGACGATTCCATTTCAAATTTTGGTTTCGTCGAAATCCTTTTTATATGAATGCCGCCCATTCTGCAAGGATGAGGATATGTCGACTGCCATCTCTATATAGAGCTGACACCCCAACCACCCACCCACATTGAGGGAAACATCTGGATGGATGCTAAAAAATGAATTATAAACCCGATCGATATCTTGACCCCAGTATGAACATGCGACTATAGACTTAAATATGAACTCGAATAAACTTGACCTATAGGACAATGGAGGCACCTTTCGGCCGTGTGTCACGTCTAAGCTACGCTTAGAAAATCACTTTCTTCCAGGTTTGGGGGTTTAGGCGCAGGGCTAACAACCTTGCGTCATAAAAAACAGTTTGTTACAGAAACAGCAAAAATGCTGCCCTACACACCATTGGGTGAAACGGAAAAGTTTATGTCATTTATGGGCCAGTGATTCTCATTTTTTGGCCATACTTCACATAAGTATCTCTAAAATTCTGTTACCACCTCTTGCCTACATATAATTATTATGTACACTGTGCGTACAATGGCCGAAAGGTTGTGAATATGACAATAAAAATGAGGTCAACAGTCCGAACAATGTAAATAGTGAAAAAAATTACAATACCTCATCTTAGAAATATAAACAGATATTCAAGGTAAATATGACAATAAAGATGAGGTCAACAGTCCGAACAATATAAATAATGTAAAAATCTCAGAAATATACACAAATCTTCTTCATGTGCCGTGTCCCTTCAGAACGTAGGCGATCACGGACCTCCACTCTGTCTCTTGTCGCTCTCAATAATTTTCCTCTTGGTATCTCTTCTAAGCCCCTCGCCGTCAACCATTTGCTCAGACCTAACAAGTACGCTGCTTTCCCCTGTCTCTTCTTCCACTTATCCGACCTGTGAGTATCACGTTCTCCAGGCGTTCCTTCCTCATTACGTGTCCCAGGAACCTCATTTGTCGCTCCTGATATTTATTATCACTTTTCTTCTCGTTTGCATCCTTTCCAACACCTCATCGTTGCACACGTGCTCCGTCCATGGTATCCTCAGCATCCTTCTGTAAAACCACATTTCTGATGCCTCAAGCTTTTTCTTCATCTTTGATGAGATCGTCCAGCATTCACTTCCATACAGAAGGACAGATATCATAGCAAACCAGCATCTTTTCTTTGTTTCTAATGAGATTTTCTTGTCTTTCAGTACTCTGGTTAGGTTCTGAAATGAGTATTTGGCCATGCCAATGCGGCTTTGGATCTCCATGTCGCACTTTCCATCCTCTGTCAAAACACTTCCCAGATATTTGAATTTTTTTTTATTGTTTTATTTGTTTTATTTTAGATTCCCCGATTTGCAGTTAGCATTTTGGTTTCCTTTTTTTGCTGATGGCCATACACTCAGTTTTTGAGGTTTATGCTCAGTGCTTTCTTTTCACTTTTTTTTAACTAACTTCTGTAGAAACTCCTGCATTTTTTTCCGTGTCCGCTATCAGCACTGTGTCATCTGCGGATCGGATATTGTTGATATTGTGACCGCCGAGGACGAATCCTAGCAAGGCTTTTATCAGTTCAATATTATGATTAATATACAAACTAATCCCTCACTAAGAATTCTACAGTTCTGACATTGAATCCGTGTTCATCTCTCTTTAAACCTTTCTCTGTACCTTTTTTGTTGTAGGGCTGCTTGTGTCTTTTCGCTTTTATTTCTTTTTTTTTTTTTGATATTTCAGGTTATTTTTGTTTCTAATTTATATTATATAATTTTTGTTTACATATAAAATGCCCAGTATCCGAATACTTTTTGCCATAGTTAAGCATCATTTTAAACTTTTTATCCGTTGTGATATGTCAGTTTGTTCTTTTATCAAATATCATGTTCCCCCCACGTTCATGCAACTGTTCCTGCTGCCAGTTTTTGTTTCTTTGTATCTTTTAAAGTTATATATATATATATATATATATATATATATATATATATATATATACTACCGACCATAAGTTTTGGACCACTTAAATTTTTTTCACAAAGTTTATAAAATTTCATTTTTAGTAGAATAAAATTCGCCGAGTTTGTATATTTTGTTCTTCTTATGCAGATGTCAAGTAAAAAAAAAAAGTATTTTTTTTTAACTTTAAAGTAAACATTTACTCAGTTTGCTACTTGACTCCTCTTATTGTGATCAAGTTTTTGCCGAAAATTCAGATTTATTCAGATATTATAATTATGGTATTATTTATTTTTGTAAACCATATTACTACGGTATAAATGGCAAGGAAGAAACAGATTAGCATTGAAAAAAGAGCTCAAGTTGAAATTCTTTCGAAAGAAGGATATTCTGAACGTGTTATCGCTAAAAAAAATTAAGCCTATCAAAAAATGGCGTGCATTATAACCTCCAACGACTTCGTGAAACTGAGTTAAATATTGAGAGAAAAAGATCTGGTAGGCCCAGAGTAACATCTATTGTAGAAGATAGGCACTTGATCATATCTAGCAAGAGGAATAGAAGAAAAGCCGCTCCGGAATTAACAACTGAAATTAATTCTACTCGGCAACATCCAGTATCTATTACTACTGTTAAGACACGACTTCATTCTGCTAGGCTTAAAGTCTGTGTAGCAGTTAAGAAACCACTATTAAAGAAGGAGAATAAGGGATGAAATTGATTGTACAGTTCGAAATGAACTTCCTAAAAATGAACAAATGTTGTTTAAATGATTGCAGGATGGTTGGAAATCACTTTCACCAACTTATTTTTATAAGTGATTAGAAAGAATGCCAAGGATTTGCTCTGCACTAATAAAGGCTCGTGGTGGTTTCTTTGATGAAAAGAAAATATGAATTAACTTTAATTAAATTTGAAATTACTCTATGAAAATTTTGGTTTTAATCATTGTACATTTGTGAGCAACAATGAAATATATCTATATTTATTCTTTTAAGATATAAGATTTGTTATATCTTTCTCTTAGAGAATAAATCTAAGTGGTTCCAAACTTATAGTCGGTAGTGTATATATAAATATACGTGTATTTAGGCAGCATCCTTTCTTTTAAACACGTTGTATTAAACGTTAAAGACAACTTAGACTTGCAGATTTTCTTTTGTATTTTCTCATATTTTTTAATGAGGCATTTTATTTTTGAATTATATTTATACAAATATCTAAACTAATTTATAAATGGAACTTTGTCTGTGTGTGTGTGTGTGTCCGTTACCGATGGAATCCAAAACGGCTGAACCGATTTTCTTGAGAATTTACACAGCTATACTATAAGCGTCTGCGAGTGTTCTTAGCTAGGTTTTATGTCGAGGTACCCCCGATAAATATCGAAAATCGATAATCGAAAAAATCGGGTTATAGAAGGAGTGGTCTGATTTTAATCAAATTTGATACACTCATAGACAAAGACATAAGAAACGATATTCAGAAGCTTCAAGGTTGCAGTTCTTACAATAGTGCAGAAAATCGACAATATATATATATATATATATATATATATATATATATATATATATAAGGCAAGATGTTTGTGTGTGTGTCTGTTTATCTGCCTGTATGTCTGTATTTTTTCAGCCCTTTTATTTTAGTTTTTGCTTCGGGTTTGGCTCTAAGTAGGTATAATTGTAGTTCTTAGTCTCAGCCATGATACCATTTACTCAGAGGACTTATTTAGCCAAAATTCAGTTTACGACGAAAAAACGAATTTGATATCGATACCAGGGAATCAAAATTTGACTTACATCCATTCATTTTTCTTTCAGTCTACGGTTTCGCTTTAACTGGAAACAACTATTACTTTTTAGTCTTTCGTGCCAACGTCCAAAGTGTTTGAGCTCCAGGACCATGGATTAGTTTTAAAGCTTTCATTACACCCGAGCAACACCGAGCTATACTGATAGTTGTCCATATGTTAAGCGAGTACTTTCAAACATCATCGTTCATCATCAGGGTCAAATTTTTACAGTTTTACAATCTTTTTACCATCAACAGAATTCTACAGTGTTCTTCGTCGTTGATGACAGCACGATCTTTAGTTTCCAGGTTTTACAATACTAAGAGTGTTGCAACCCATTAAGCATGAGGTTCGTTGGAATAGGAATCATTGTATGTTTTTGACTCTATAAATTACTTGATCTACTTTATGACTGTAAAGACCACAAATGCATGTATGCAGATATATGTAAATCTATGTAAATGCAAAATCAGATGTGCATAGGCGCGTAGCTAAGGGAGAAAGTATGCAAATATATCTCGGCAACTTTATATAAATATACGGATGAAGCTTTGACTTTGGCTGGTGATCACCGCCGACGCATGTCAAAGCAAATATATAGATCAAAAGGCGTTCATGATATTGCTTTGATGACATTGCTCAATCAATAAATTCCGTTTGATCAATACATTGATCGATATATTGCAAGGCATTCATATTTATCTAGAAATATATTTTCGTTGTAGATATCTGTGTCATTACCTCAATCTGTTCAGCTCCTAAGCATGACGGTAAACTGCATTCGGCAGCAAGGTCTCTGTTTGGGAGGTTGCGAGGAGCATGGAACCACCTCTTAATTGCTGTTGTTCCCAGGTTCACCCTGACCCGGAGTGGTAGCAAGGCCTCTGATTGGGAGGTTGGGAGGAGCATGGAACCACCTCTTAATTGCTGTTGTTCCCAGGTCCTCCCTGACCCGAAGTGGTAGAAAGGCCTCTGATTGGGAGGTTGTGAGGTGCATGGAACCACCTCTTAATTGCTGTTGTTCCCAGGTCCACTCTGACCCAGAGTGGTAGCACCTGTTAGAGTCCCATCTATGGGCAAATAGTTAACCTCCAAACTGGGGTCAAACACTATGAAGGTATAAAAATAGACTTTTATAGAAATATATACATAAAATTAGGCTTTTATAAAAAATATATATTTTTGAAGGAAAAAATTATTCTCAGCAAAACATTCTTGAATTCAAAACTAGAAGACATTTTTATTTTTCTAAAATTAAAAAAGAATAGAAACAAAAAATTTTCATTAAAATCTGACTAAGTCAACCATCTCACTATAATCGAACATTAAAAAATACCTTAAAACCCCACCTTTTTGGCATTAACCCACAGAAGTTGATATGCCGTTAAACAAAACTAAAACTCAAAATCAATCTGTTCATATTTTAGTCGTTATCTAGTATCTTCGTGATTACTCTTAGTACTTTTTCTGTTTTATTTTTTTCAACACATAGTAACCCCTTCTGTCTTAGTGGCTTTACTGCCTTTCTTGGGATGAACTCTATTACAACATATATATATGGAACTAATAGACGTTAATGATTTGATTTTTATGGTAGCCAAAGTTACATTGCATCTTTATCTATTACGTCAGTCAGTCAGTTTAGTGCCATACGGGATACACGCTTTGGTCGATCATGTCTTGAAAGAGACATGACTGAGAACTATTTTATCTTTTATGAGGCATATTGACAGAAAATAATTTAATTAAAGTAATTTTATTTGATTTACTCAAAAAATGCTTTAACAAGAAAAAGTACTTGTTACAAAATAAATATAATATTTAGTATAATAACATTTCGCTTTGATCACAGCCTTCATTCTGTCAGGCATTGACATCGCAAGCTTCTTCAATGTACCTCATGGTATCTCCTGCCAAGCAACTTGTATTTGTTCCCAAAGTGTGTCTTGCAAAGTAACATTAGATTTATCAATTTTTTTATCCAAAATATCGCGTAGATGTTCAAGAGGATTGAGATCAGAGCTTTGTGGGGGGGGCCAATTCAAATTCCGAAGCCTTCATTCCTCTTCCTTTTTAGATAATTAATATCAATCTTGGTAGTAATTTTGCCTCATGATCGATCTTTTCTAAAATAAAATAAAATAAAAAATACAGATAAAAAGACAGAAATTCCCATCGAAATATATGGTACAAAATTTCTTGGTATAATGTTTTTGGCTGACATGAAATGAAAAGACTGAATCCATTTCCAGGTCAGCTGCTAATGGGCTTGGTTCATTGGCGTGCTAAAGAATTTTTCTCCCCAGAAAATATCTTTCATATCCACAAGTCAACCATTCGTCCATGCTACGTATTATTGGTCCTGACCGTCTAGACTTCAGTCACTTTCCACTTCCGTAACATTGCATCCCTTGACCTTTTCTAAAAATACTTTTGTTCAGGTGAGCACTTCGTTATGGAAACTAGACCTTAGTTTTTTTTTGTTTTTTTTTTATCATTTCACCCCAAGCAAGGCGGTACCGCCACTGATGTACAGGGGGCGACATAAGAGAGTTAAAGTTTTAGGCAGGAGGAGAGTGAAGATAAAGACGAACAAGCTACAGGGGATGAAAGAGAAAGGGCAAGAGAAGGATGCGAATACAGGAGTGAAATCAGTTGAAGGTGGAGAGAAGGAAAAGAACAAGATGCACGGGTTGATGTAGACAGGGCTGGAGTTAAGTGGATAAGAGATGGGAATTGATTTTGCATTTACATTCCTGAAGGTTGTAGCCGTCAGGAAAGAATGTATAAGGAAAGGAGTCCACAGGCGGGAAGCGCGGGAAAAGAAGCTACTGGAGTAGAATTGTCGCCTGCATTTGGTTGATCAGGTTGTAAAAAGGTGTGGGACCTTGTTGCCAGTCTACTTGCCCTAGTAAAGTCATATGGAGGGGGCACCTACGTTCGTCAGAGCAGAAGCCATGAAAATATTTATAGAAGAGACAGAGGGAAGCTACATCCCACCGATGAGAAAATGGCTGGAGTCGAGCTGCCAGGTCGGGACCAATCACATTGCAGATTCTCCTTTAGAGCCTGTCGAGAACACTGAGACGAACAACAGGGACACCTGACCAAATATGACAACAGTATTCCATGCATAATCGGATGGTTGATTTGTATGTGTGCAAGATGGATTCAGGCGGAAAAAAAAACTTATAAATTTAAGTGCAGTACTAGACTGGCTAGTTGGTCCCACTAATTTACAGTTAAGTTGGCTTGATCTAAGTGTATGTTTTGTGCTGTTTCTTTTGTCGCACTTTCCGTTCAAAGAATTCCTTTTTGTCTCCATTCTTTCTAACCAATTTTAATCTAAAAAATATTCAGTGAAATTTTAGTTGTTATCTAGTACCTTCGTGATTACTCTAAGTACTGTTTCTGTTTTATTTTTTTCAACATATATTTTTCACCCCTTATGTCTTAGTGGCTTTACTGCCTTGCTTGGGATGAACTCTATTACAACATACATCTATGGAAGTAACAGACGTTAATGATTTGATTTTTATGGTAGCCAAAGTTACACTGCATCTTTACCTATTACGTCAGTCAGTCAGTTAAGTGCCATACGGGATACACGCTTTGGGCGATCATGTCTTGAAAGAGACATGACTGAGAACTATTTTATCTTTTATGAGGCATATTGACAGAAAAAAATTACAGTAATTTTATTTGATTTACTCAAAAAATGCTTTAACAAGAAAAAGTACTTGTTACAAAATAAATATAATATTTAGTATAATAACATTTCGCTCTGATCACAGCCTTCATTCTATCAGGCATTGACATCACAAGCTTCTTCAATGTACCTAATGGTATCTCCTGCCAAGCAGCTTGTATTTGTTCCCAAAGTGTGTCTTGCAAAGTAACATTAGATTTATCAATTTTTTATCCAAAATATCGCGTAGATGTTCAAGAGGATTGAGATCAGAGCTTTGTGGGGGCCAAATCAAATTCCGAAGCCTTCATTCCTCTTCCTTTTTAGATAATTAATTCTTACAAAGGTAAGGCTTTTCACCCTGTATTTGAATTTCAGTGAGATCTTTAGGAAAATCACCCTAGTTTTAATACTTTTGGGACAGGGATGATTTTAAACTTTATTTTGATGCCTCATAAAAGATAAAATAGTTCTTGTCCTAATACTTTTGCACAGTACTCATATATATATATATATATATATATATATATATATATAGTCATCCGCATACAGATCTGTTTCACTGCATCACAGCTCATCAGTACGGTTAGACTCCGATTGCTTTTAACCCAGGATTGAAACACGACCGAATTGGCGTCAGTCGGCGATTCTACCTCTGGGCTATGGGCGCTCGGTAGAAAAAGGCAGACTTTTTAGCGCATATGTTATCATTATACACGCCCAATAGCCAGAGTGCTCTAATTCATTACGGAATGAGCGATGCGTACATGCCAGAGTAGCTACTATTTTTCAAAGTCTACCATTCTTCCAGAGTGCTCAATCAGGGTGTGAGAGCGTATATATATATATATATTGCAAGAAAGTGAAAGAACACGTAGATTAAAAACGCACTATTCAAGCATTTACTTTTATAAAGAGTGCTCGATAGTAGAGCCTAATATTGTAATTTTGATATTACAGTGGTTATAAAAACACAATATCACCATACAAAAATTTCCATGTTTCGGAACAGTACTGTTCCTCTTCAGATGATATGTTAAAATAAATCGTTTTCACTATTTATTTTAACAGAATATTTTGTTTACTGGAAATTATAAATTTAATCACTTTAGCTTTCAGTTAAAATTAAAATTAAGCTTCAATAAAACATTTGATCTTAAATTCAATTTAAAACTTGGAGTCATGTCTTACCATTATGTGGGAGATATTTTGGGGGATTACACGAGGGAGATATGTCTGCTTTACCTTATATTTCGCTTTGACCTCCGCCCGCGTTCATTACTGCGTGAATTTGATCAACATTCTCCGACAGAGTTCGTAACTATAACAGCTGATTCTCTTACCTCGATCAGTTATTGTGATCGTGTTACGAGTAAAGCGGAAACAAGTATCAATCTAGGTGCCAACATTGTCTTTTCTAAATTACAACTCTTAAGTCGAGTGGTCACCCTTGCAACTAGAAATATTATTTCCCCTTGAGGGCGTTCCATTGACTAAACACAAAGTCATGTGTGTGCAGTGGGGTGTTCATTGTTTGTATTTACAGAGTACACCAGTGACAGGATAAGTACTTAAATACAAAAATTTAAAAACAAGATTGTTAATTTCGGAGAAATATACAGAGAATACGAGTTCGATTTCCAGCCGAATTCATTGCATTCACTTACGCGCAAATACCCTTGGGAAAGGTATTAATCCGTCTATTCCTTCCAGTTATGGGTTAAATAACAGGACAGACTGGGTTCTATAGGCTTGGTCGGCAACCAGTCTTCCGCAGAAAGCAATGGCAACCTACTGCAGAATAATGTTCTGCCCAGTCAGTCATGTCTCTCTCGAGACATGATCGCCCAAGCGTGTATCACGTATGGCACTTAACTGATATAGAGAATAGGTGGATTATAATGCGTCAGATTTCCAGATAAAATGATCCCCTCATGATGTAGGCAATGATAACTCTCCACATATTCCCGTTCTTTAGAGCTCTTTTTGACTGTTGTTATCGTTCCTTAACCCTGTTCTGCTATCAATATACCTAAGCTCGCTAGGTAGCTTCCTCGCTGTTTTTCTTTGTTTTTCTTGCCTTCGAGCTGCTTTGTGAGTATTCATTTTTCCGAGCTCCCTTTCCTCATAATGCACCTTAGAAGATTTATAGTGGGTTATCCGTTCTAGTGAAGCGTAGTCGTGTGTTGAAGCAGATTAAATGAATTTGGCCTCGTTAGTAGATAGCCCACTATGTTATAAAATGGGTTATAAAACAAGAAAATCAAATTGAGTATAGAAGCAACATTTCTATATACACAGATATCAATTAAGGTTTTTTATTTTTACAAATAAAGTAATGTCTTTAGGATGGGTTCAAAGGACGTTAAAATGTTCATAGCAGTAAATGCCGAAAGAGAGTTTGTGCGTATGTATGTGTGAGCGTTTTTCAGTTAAGAATGTCTGATGTCTCCGCTCCGTGGTCGGGTAAGTAGCTCAGGGACAGCGAAGAAGATGAAAGGGAAAGTCGAGGCGAGCATAGTGGATCGCTTGACGAGGTCAAGGGACGTGTTAATTACGCTCGCACTTTCTCAACTGGCGATGCTTTTTGTGTCAGCTTTTTATTTCGTCTTTGTGGGTCCCAGCAGGTCATTTGGAAATTCATACCCGTATTTAATTCCGGGCTTCCTATTGGATGATAAATAAAATTCGCGTAGGCTCGTGAACAGGAATTTGATATTTATTAATTTCTTCTTCATTTGTACAGAGATTTTCCAGCATTCGCCGAATTTTAAAAGATTTGATTGACAAAATGCCGACCGATGACAAATCGTGAAAATGATGAGAAATTGGCTTGAAAGCTCTATCATTAACATTTGGTCGGCAGTAACTACTCTCACTGGAGGCAAACATACGCTTCCTTGTACATCTCTCAGATCAGGAAGTTCTTCTCATCAGAATCCATCTTGCATCTATATATATACTAGCAGTATAGCCCGCTCGGGTTGCTCGGGTGTAATGAAAGCTTTAAAACTAATCCATGGTCCTGGAGCTCAGACTCTTTGGATGTTGGCACAAAAAACTAAAAAGCAATAGTTATTTCCAGTTAAAGCAAAACCGTAGACTGAAAGAAAAATGAATGGATGTAAGTCAAATTTTGATTTCCTGGTATCGATATCAAATAAATTTTTTCATCGTAAACTGAATTTTAAACGCTAAATAAGTCCTCTGAGTAAATGGTATCATGACGGAGACAAAGAACTACAATTATACCTACTTAGAGCCAAACCCAAAGCAAAAACTAAAATAAAAGGGCTGAAAAAAAATACAGACATACAGGCAGATAAACACACACAAAAACACACAAACATCTTGTTTATATATATATATATATATATATATTATCGATTTTCTGCACTATTGTGAGAACTGCAACCTTGAAACTTCTGAATATCGTTTCTTATGTCTTTGTCTATGAGTGCATCAAATTTGATTAAAATCGAACCACTCTTTCTGTAACCCGATTTTTTCGATTATCGATTTTCGATATTTATCGGGGGTACCTCGACACAAAACCTAGGTTATAGAGTAATTGGGTGTGTATATGTGTGTGTACTGTACAATATAGTAAAAATAAATAGATTTGTTGTCGTATTCCGCGACTTAATAACGAAATTTCTGGCCCCTACACCCTTGGCCATTACTCAGTTGGTTTTTTCTGTTTACAATGAACACAGGAGCCTTTAAATTAACTTTAATTATTTTTTTTTAATTTTTAATCCCTTCTAACATTTTCGAAATTTTGTCAGAACGTTTTGCTTTGATTTGAGTTAGCGGCTAAAAAAACGTTACGATTGTTTTACAATGGAAACATAATGATTGCATCACCCACTTTTTTCGGTGACAAACACATTAATTGGAAATTCTCACAAAAATCAAATAATCGTCGGATTTTAATGAAACTATCAGTACTTATTCATAAATGAATGAGATTGTTTTTGTTATTATTACTTTTTCAAAAATCTTGAGAAAAATGTTTACAATGGACACAGGAGCCATGATTTTTCAGTAATAAGAAAAGTTCTCTTTCAAAATCTCTCACAGGAAAGTAGCTTCTATGGACTGGACATTACTTTTATAGATATTTTAATAAAATTGCACTCTGTGTTATCGTTATTTTATTATCCAATACCTTTATGTTTGAAGACGTTACAATCATTTGTAGTTTGGCAAAGTGAAATTTTTCCAGGAAATCATAATTATCCTTCCATGGAAATTCCACGGGTTTCGCTAGTATTTATAAATCTACCATTCGGCCGGGCATTAAACACTGTTGCACTATCTGGGCTATTGCTCCTGCAATTCATTTCAGGGTTCTCGACAAAATCCAACGGAGGATCTGCAACGTAACCGATCTCCATTTGGCAATCTGACTTCAGTCACTTTCTCACCCAAGAGATGTGACCTCACTCTGTATTTTATACAAATATTTTTTATGGCTTTTGTTCTGACGAGCTTCTTTCTCTGGGGTCCCGACCACGTAAATTTACTCGTGCTAATAGTTTGAGATCAAGGTCCCACTCTTTTACCGTCTAAGTAGTCAAATGTAACCTTCACTTCTACTTCATCAGTTTCTTTTCTCGCACTTTCTGTTTGTAGAAATCATTTCTGCATACATTATTTCCTGATAGCTACAATCTCCAAAAATTTTAAATACAACGTCAATTACCAACTTCTTCAACTTATATATATATATATTTAAACATATCACCCCGAGCAAGGCGGTAACGCCACTGATGTGCAGGGGGCTACGTAAGAGTGAAAAGATTGGAAAAGAGAAAGCCGGAAACCACATCCTAAACAGAGAACAAGGGATGAGCATCTACACCTGTTCAATAGACGTGGGTGGAGTGTGAACCGGGCGATAGTTTAGTTTATCTACTCCAATGTTTAGTCTATCTACTCCAATATATATATATATATATATATATATATTGGAAAAAGAAATAGGGTTTTTTCAACGAGAGAAATTGGTATTGAATAAAAAGTGTGAGAAGCCGTGAACGTTTTATTTAAAGGATATATGAACTCCATGCCTAATGCCTTTTCTGAAAATCATTAGGAATGGAATTCATATATCCCAGTGTTTGTAAAAAAAGGTTCGGTTCGAAATTCCTAGTACCTGAAGAAAGCCGGAGCTTACAACGGTCGAAACGTCGTACAAATGGCAAGAAAGATGAGGAAAATTGTCTGAATAATGTAAATACTCTAAATACTACCTCATCTAAGAAATATAGACAAATACTACCTATTTATAGCAAAAATTACCAATACAATTTATAGTAAACATTACCAACAATGCGTTTCATCGTAAAAATTACCAACAATGCGTTTCATCGTAAAAATGAACAACAATATATATTTTATAGTAAAAATAACCAACAATGCATTTTATCCGTACTTGAAGATATACAATTTCGTTCAAAATATATTGAACTGAAACCATACAATTGTATTCAAAATATTTAGATTTCGGCATTAAATGACCCATAGAAGTTGATGTGCCACTAAACAAAATCAACCAACCAACAACCAGTCCTGCGTGTTACTGGCTTCGTTTTCTCTTTTGGCCTGAAAAGATTTTAAAGAATATTCATCAGAAGCCTTTATAGTATTAGGCATGGATAAGTTGAAAATTGAATTTCTATTTGTGAATATGAATAGACCGGATTTTAATATTTGGCGCTTTAAGCAAAACGGCTGTTTTAAAAGTGTTATATTCCAGAAACACCTCGGAGTAGTGTTTGTTTTTGTAAAACATTATCTGTGTTATTACTTCAGATATATCTCTCATACAGCATTCCGAAAATTAACAAACTGATTCAAAAATATCATCTTCTTGATTATTGTTTATTTTTTTAACGTTTTTCTTAACGAACTTTTTTTCTTTGTATTCTTCCGCCACTAGCATCCATTTACATTTTTTTTTATTTCTTTTCAGGTGAGTAATCCAAGTTTTTAACGTTTGCTGTTAACCAAAAGGATTTTCCTCGGGACATATGGTTCAAATCCGAGAAAAAAAATCAAACGGTTTTTATTTATTTATTTTATTTTTTCTTTCTTTCTTTCTTTCTTTTTTTCTGGCATCCGCTGACAATATTGTCGTCATGTTTTCATCAAAACGCTACAAATGAAGTTACTTAAAACTTATTTTTTAAAAACAGTTTATAGTTTTCATTTTAATTAATTTTTAATTTTTTTTAAATTTTTTTCCTATAATTGTTCCCCTGCCGGCTATAGATTTAAACAGGATACTGACCTCTCAAGCAATTTCTGGCAAACAGTATAGCTGAACTGTTCTATATTTAAAAACGGGAAAAACAACGATAAACTGCGTCATTATCTTGTCCCGGCAATTTGCAGACGATAAAGAAAGTTAATCTGTAGAAAGCACTGATCGCCGATGGACTGAAAAGATATGGCATTAAAGATATATTAATAGTTTACCCGGACTGTAAAAAAAGAAAAGAAAAGAAAATGGCGACTATTTTAAAGTAATATTGCGGGTGAATTGTTTATATTTCATCTGCATGCTGCGTTATCTAATTTTCCGGTTGTGGAACTCCCTTCCATTTACTTGCTTCCCTGATAGCTTCTTCTTCTTTTATGTGCCCTGTCCATTCAGGACGTAAGCGATCATTACTTTCCACGTTTCTCTATCCCTGGTGCCTCTGAGCACGCCTTCCCCTGCTTCACCACGTAACCCTCGTTCCGTCATCCACCTGATTAGGTCCTTCAAATATGTTATCCATTGCTTTCCCCTGTCTCTATTTCCCTCTATCTGGCCTGTTAGATCAGATTCTCCAAGCCCTCCTTTCTCATTGAGTGTCCCAGGAACTTCAGCTGTCTCTTCCTGATGTTCAGTATTAATTTCCTTTTTCGTTTCCATCATTTCTAAGACCTCATCATTGCTCACATGCTCGATCCTGATATTCGCAGCATTCTTCTATAGAACCACATTTCAGTTGCTTCAAGTTTTTCCTTCATCTTTGATGATATTGCCCAGCATTCACTGCCATATTTAAGGACGGACAGCAGGTAGCAATCCAGTACTCTCTTCTTTGTTTCTAGCAAAATTGTTTTATTTCTTAATACTTTACTCAGCTTCTGGAATGCGTCTTTCGCCATGCCAATTCGCCTACAGATCTCTGTGTCGCACTTTCCGTCTTCTGTTATAACACTTCCTAGGTATTTAAATTTTTGTACCTGCTTGATTCTGGTATTCCCGACCTGTATTTGGCATATTGGGTTGCCCTTTTTACTGATGACCATGCATTCGGTTTTCTTGCAGTTTATTTCTGATAGCTACAATTTTCAAATATTTAAATGTAATGTTAGTTGTTATCATCTCCTTCTTTAACATATTTATCTTATCCTTTCTTCGTTATCCCCTGTACCTTGTTTTCTCTCTCTCTCTCTCTCTCTCTCTAAAATACCCTGCACACTACTGGCCGTCCTGCCTCGCTTAGGGTGAAATGATTATATATATATATATATATATATATATATAGTCATCTGCAAACAGATCTGTTTCGCTGTATCACAGCTCATCAGTGCGGTTAGACTCCGATTGCTTTTTAACCCAGGATTGAAACCTGACTGAATTGGTGTTAGTCGGCAATTCTATCTCTGGGCTATGGGCGTTCGGTAGAAGAAGGCAGACTTTTTAGCGCGTATATTATCATTATACACGCCCAATATATATATATTTATATATACATATATATATATATTCAAACTATTATAATAAATAAATAATAGAAACAAATAGGAAAGTGATCCAATAATTAGATGTGGAATTAAATTTACACACTAGCAATGTCTCTCCATACATGAAAGCAAACACAAAGTTAAAGTACATAGACACAAGATCTAACCATCCCAAATGAATAATCAAGCACATTCACAAAGGAATAGAGCACAGGCTATCAAAAAGTGCATCAAACAAAAAAATATTTGATGAAAGAAAAACAAAACTATGAAGATGCACTAAGAAAATCTAGCCATAAGAATATTTTAGAATCTACCTCCCATTAGCATGGAACAGGCTTGCCTCCCAGAGAGTAAAACACAACCCCTGCTTGGCCTCACACTCTCAGCGGACCTCAAGTGGAATGACTATATCGAATCCATTGCTAAATCCGCTGCTATGAAAGTCGGTTCTCTGTGCAGGACACGGAAGTTCTTTCCGTCTGAATCTATCCTGCACATATATAAATCTACCATCCGGCCGTGCATTGAATACTGCTGCCACACCTGGTCGGGTGTCCCTGCTATTCTCCTCGGGGTTCTTGACAAAATACAACTGAGAATCTGTAATGTGATCGATACCGACTTGGCTGACCGCGTGCAGTCACTCTCGTCGAAATTTAAAAAAAAAATATTTCTTTTTACCTGGAGAATGTGTTTTATTTTTATTTATTTATTTTTTGGGGGGTGGGGGGATGGCCCAAATTAGCGTACGGCTTCACTTTCACTTTTTCTGTGAAATTGCTTTCGTGAGCGGGCGCTTTTAAATGACTATAAAAGAGTGTTTTCAATCGATTTTAATGAAATTTTTTTTCAATACTGATTTATGAAACATATTTTTAAGACGTAACTTTTTTAAACAAAATTCCCATCAGCTATTAAATTATATTAAATCCTTGCTTTCTTCAAACACAGAAAATGTACTCACATATTTAATAACATGGTTCTCCTCCGTGACACTGTACCCATAGGTGTTTAGCCCTCCTCTATGACTCTACATAGCTTTTGGCACTTACTCACCAAAAGGTTGCCGACCCCCTGATATAAAGGAATCTCCTTCTTTAAGTGAAATGACGTAATTGACTTCATTATGTGAAATGACGGGATGATTGCTGCATATGTAATGAGGTAATCTAAGGGAAATGAAAAGAGAGCATGGAATTAAATTTTCTTCATGAAGTAAAACGACGGGTTTCCATCTGTAATTGAAATGAAGGGATTTAAGGGAAATGACGAGATAACATTCATGTAAGGGAATTATCTTCGTGAGGTAAAATGAATTGATAGATTTCGTTAAGTAAAATAACGTGATGTCTTTTGAAGGTATATTGAGCAGATTTAAGGGAAATTAAGAGATAACATTCATGTAAAGGAATTTCCTTCGTTAAATAAAATGACTTGATAGACTTCATTTAGTGAAATAACGGAATGACTTCTGAAGGTGTATTGGGTGGATTTAAGAAAAATTAAGAAATAGCATTCATCTAAACTTCTTTAAATAAAACGAGAGGATATACTTCTTTAATTGAAATGAGTGTTTGTCTTTGAAGCTGTAACAATAGGAAGGACTTCTGTAGTTAAATTGACGCTATAATTTACTGTAAAGTCAATGATGGTAAAGCGTTCTTGAAGTTCAGTGATGGGATAACCTTCTGTAGATGTATTTTTAAGTGGAATGACGGGAAAAAACCTCTAAGTGAAATAACGAGGACGCCATCTTTAAATGGCTGCAAAACCTACTTTAGATAAAATGACGCGATAAGTGAAGTGACGAAATGGATTCAGCTGGTTTACTTGAAGGGATAGCTTTCATGAGGTGCAAAGATGTGATAGCGTTTTTCATATGAAAAAATGACGAGAAAGCTTTTTATATATAATCTTCTTTATGTGAAAGGACTGAACGGACTTCTTTAGAGGAAATGACGACATCGTAAAAGTAAAATCAGTGGATAGCCTTTTTAAGTGAAATGAGAAGTAACGATGGCATCTGTAGGCATAAGGACGGGATGCCTTCCTTTTAAGACAGACTTCATCAATCGATCAGACAAAATGGCTCCTCGTGAATGACTGAATAGAGTTCTTTACTGGATAAGATACATGAAGTAAAATGACTGAATGGCGTCTGCTCGTGTAATGACGGAATGACAGAATAGCCTTCAGTATTTCATGTGAGTGCTAAATTCACCTTGTCTTCTTTCCTCAGTATGCATACTAAAACTTTCAGTAATCTTTTACTGATTGTGAGCAGCAGTTTCTTTGCAGTCCTTGTTATCAGAAAAACTTCCTCGCTTTCACATACTTTCTTTGTATTTCTAATATTTATAAATAGAGCTACATTGCTTCAAGTCTTTTTATGATTTGACCGAAATGTCCAGTATTTATTGCTAAATAGAAGACACGGCATTCAGCACTTTTATCCTTGCTTTTAAGGACATTTTTAAAGCACTTAATACTTACATCCTTCTGAAAAGACACTTTTACACTTTTTTGGCATTTTAGATGTCTTTGTTGCACTTTGCACCGCCGGTATCACTGTTATATGTTAAGTGTAACATAAGAAAAAAAATGATTGACCAAAACTCAGAGTTAAATCACATACAAATATTTAATTTACGATAAACCCAAAATGATATATATACAAAATTTACAATTTTTGGCATTCAAAAAATGACTAAACTATTGCCCGGTTCACACTCCACCTACATCTATTGAACAAGTGAAGAGGCTCATCCCTTGTTCCCTGTTTAGGATGTGGTTTCCGGCTTTCTCTTTTCCAATCTTTTCACTCTTACGTAGCCCCCTGCGCATCAGTGATGTTAACGCCTTGCTCGGAGTGATATGATTAAAAAAAAAAAAAAGAGAAAGCAATGGCAACCTACTGCAGGATAATTTTCTTCCCAGTCGGTCGAGACATGATCGTCCAAAGCGTGTATCACGTATGACATGTAACTGGCTGAAAAAAAAAACAGAAACTGAGAGTTTACTACTGACAGGCAAAGTGTTACAAAGGAGAAGGAAGGGTCAGTATCTTTACCCAATTATGTTAGCTGAGTAGGTTGAGTGCTATCTTCTTCTTCTATGTGCCCTATCCCTTCAGGACGTAGACGATCATGGTTCTTCACGTTTCCTTATCCCTGGTGGCTCTTAGTATGTTTGCTCCTGTTATACCTTCGCAACCCCCGTTCCGTCATCCACCTAATCAAGCCCTGCAAATATGTTATTCGCTGCCTTCCTCTGTCTCTTTTTCCTTCTATCTGGCCTGTCAGTATCAGGTTCTCCAAGTCCTTTTTCCTCATTGCATGTCCCAGGAACTTCAGTTGTCTCATCCTGATGCTCAGTATTAATTTCCTTTTTGTTGCCATTCTTTCCAATACTTCATCGTTGCTTGCATGCTCAGTCCACGATATCTGCAGCAACCTTCTGTAGAACCACATTTCCGCTGCTTCAGGTTTTACTTTTTGGAATTCCTTAAATGTGTATGTAAAGAATAATTTCCAGTATGGTCAATGAAAAAATTAAAAACAAATCTATTTACCCTTTTAGTTCCATGAGGTTCTCTTTCAGGTTTTAGTTGGTCGGCAACTTAGAGATTCTTTCGGTTGGATATAAATCCTTGAAGCAAAGCCGAAGTTGATAATGTCAGCAAATCCTTTAAACAACTACTACTCTCTCCCCAAAACATATTTTTATAGAGGCTAAACCTAATTTGCATATTTCTAGAATTTTTTAGAATCCTCTCGATTTTACTCGAACATTCTACAATCTTCCAAACGTTCTACTTTAATTTCTCTATTTAACAACTACTACATGAAATAAAACCTTTTTGTAACAAGAAGTAGGGCTCAATAGAATCCCTTACTATACCTTTTTATACATTATTAATATTATTCTTATATATAAATACATCCTCGTAATATCACAAGAAGAATAAAAAATTGTATGCGAAGGAAAATAAACATTCCAAAACAACGTTCGCTCAGTATTCGTGAATCTTTCTTCTTTTATGACGTAGGCGATCATGGCTTTCCACATCTCCCTGTCCCTGATGGCTCTTAGCACGCTTTCTCCTGTTACACCACGCAACGCTCGTTCCGTCATCCACCTGCTCAGGCCCTTCAAATATGTTATCCGTTGTTTTCCTCTGTCTCTTTTTCCTTCTATCTGGCTTGTTAGTATCAGGTTCTCCAAGCCCCCTTCCTCATTGCATGTTCCAGGAACTTTAGTTGTCTCTTCCTGATGCTGAGTATTAATTTCCTTTACGTTTCTATCCATTCCAAAACCTCATCATTACTCACATGCTCGATCCATGATATCCCCAGCATCCTTCTGTAGAACCACATTTCAGCTGCTTATTGAATGTAAAAACCAACATTCGGAGCCAATCGCCACCAAAACATTACATTATTGATTCATAAGACAGATTGCTATGTACAGTTTTGTATGTTCGTTTAAAAAAAATAACCCATGTTGAACATTTGTATTCAGCGTGTATTTAAGAAGATCGAGATTAAAATTTATGAAGTTTTTATCTTTTGTCTTCCATGTTTTGCGAAATGAAAGCTTCAAACTAGAAAGCTTCAAATCACGCCATGATTTTTTTCCCTTACTGGCAATCAGATAGGCTTATGACATGTAACCCTATTGTCTCTTCCTGCACAACATGTTTTTTTTTTCTCTTACTTTTTTATTCACCCCGAGCATTGGTTAAATATAATTCTCAAATACAGGTAGAAAGGTTAAATATTCGATTATTATCATCGTTCTTTAATTTCTTTCATGTAAGTTATTTTAAAAAAGAAAAAAAAAAGCAGGTCGTGTGAAATGTATGAATAATATTTCAGTATTATTTTTTTTTTCCGTTTGACGTCATTTCATTTCTTCGTAGGATTTATGAATATGTATAGAATGTACATTGTGGTGCAGTGGATATCGGCTCTGAACGACAAATCGGGGAGCTGAGTTCGAATTCCATTTAAATTCCTTGCATTCACTTACGCGCAAATACCCTTGGGAAAGGTATTAATCCGTCTCTTCCATCCAGTTATAGATTAAATAACAAAACAGATTGGGTTCTATAGACTTGGCTGGCAACCAATCCACAGTAGAAAGTAATGGCAACCTACTGCAGGATAATCTTCTAACCAGTCAGTCATATCTCTTTCGAGACATGATCGCCCAAAGTGTGTATCACGTATGGCACTTAACTGACTGGCTAAATATAATAGTTGGAAACATGACTGAAACTTGTACTGGTCATAAAGTGGGAGGGTCGGTTTATTATTGTTATAAAGTAATACACAGATCCCCCACTAATTACTACTTAATAATATAATACATTTCTCCCCACTCTAGCTATGAGTCAAATGACAGGACAGATCGGATGACCAATCTACCGCAAAAAGTAATGGCAATTTACTGCGGGATAATCTTCTACCCAGTCAGTCATGTCTCTTTCCAGACATGATCACCCAAGAGTGTATCACGTATGGCAATTAACTGACTGACCGATAGTTATGGCTGTGTGTTTTGATGCAATAAATATAATCTCAGAATGAGAAATCAGTAGGCCGAATTCGAGTTCCAGCTGAATTCGTTACATCTACTTACACGCAAATAGGTTTTCTCCCTCCAGCTGTTGGTTAAATAGCAGGACAGATTGGGTTCTGTAGCTGTGGATGGCAACCAATCTACCACAGAAAGAAATGGCAACCTACTGCGGAATAATCTTCTGCCCAGTCAGTCATGTCTCGAATGATCACCCAGGCGTTTATTGCGTAAGGCACTTGACTAACTTATGGTCATGGTAACTTTAATAGTAATATTAGATATTGTTATGGTGAAACACACATATTCCTCAGATAATGGACTCTCCTTTCTATATTAATAAGAGTTAACAGAAAGTTAACGGGAGTTTTTAGAAGTTCTTTAGAGTTCTATTGGAGTTCAGTAGAGCTACTAGGCAGTTGATATTCGTCGTCAGTTAGCCGAATACTAAGTAGCCAGCTTTTCAGTGGAAAATTACCAAGTTCCTAACATTTTGGGTGCGTTAAGTCGATTAGCAACCGGCATAGCACGATTATAACTTTCAGTGCGAAAACTCCTCCCCAACAGATATTTCCTGATAAAGGGAAACATTTACCATTTATTGAACGGTCACTCAACACTACACGAGCTCTAATTCTTTTTTATTCACCGGCTCTTGGACTGGGATCAAATTGTAGTCTGTTCTCGAGCGGATAACCTACATTTAATCAATTTAAACTGTTTACATTGTTCGGACTGCTGTTTTCATCTTTGTTGCCATATTCTCGATGTTTTGGTCGTTGTATGCTCCGAACGTCTTCTGGCAACTGGAATTTCGAACTGAACCATTTATTCTCGTTCCCCAAGGACATCTGGCCCGGTAAATAAAAGTGTTGTTTGGATAGAGTGACACGACCCAAAGATTTGTGATTTCAGTACCTGGCTACAGCAGAGGTAAACAAGAAAACTTAGAGAGTTGAGTTAAAGGCATATAACTTATACTGAGACATCGCTAAGAGAGATGACTCGTGGAATTAGAATATTCTATCCTACTGAACAAAAAAAGGGATTCAGTTTGAAATTCCAATCGCCTGAGGAAAGTTGGAGCGTAAGACGTCCAAGATGTCATGAATATGCGAACTAAGATGAGGTCAACAGTCCAAATTATGTAAATAGTGTAAATAATTACAATGATTCATTTCAGAAATATAGACAGATATTGAAGTTTAATATGTCAACAAAGACAAGGACAACAGTCCGAACAATGTAAATAGTGTAAATAATTAATACCTCATCTCAGAAATATGGACAGATATTGAAGGTGAATATGGCCACAAAAATGAGGACAACGGTCCAAACAATGTAAATATTGTACATAATCACAATCCCTCATCTTAGATATATTGACAGTTATTGAAGGTGAATATGGCCACAAAAATGAGGACAACGGTCCAAACAATGTAAATATTGTACATAATCACAATCCCTCATCTTAGATATATTGACAGTTATTGAAGGTGAATATGGCAACAAAAATGAGGACAACGGTCCAAACAATGTATGTAGTGTAAATAATTACAATACTCCATCTCAGAAATATAGACAAACACATTCTATCTCTCAGTTGTGTTTTTGTCTTTGAACAGAACGTAAGGGAAAATATTGTTGAGGTGTGCCCGGTTCCGAGAAACAGCTGTCCACGACAGTACCTCCTTTCCTGCCCAGAAGAGATTGGGTCAATACTAATACCGATTACGGTAGCTGGGTTATTTTATGACCTGGCCCCGAGTGCACACGCTCGAGATTCCCACATTAAACTGACCTTGACTGTATAGAGTGAAAAAAAAATACTCGGTTTTTGGCTGAGATCAAATTGTAGTATCTGTTCTCATCAGTTCAATCTGATTTTCAATCTCTCCACGTTTTTCTTTTTTAAATTTTCTCGCTGAAAACAGGTAATGTCTTTTCCACTCTTTCCAGGCGATTTAAACGAAAGAGACCATCATTTTCGTGGTATTGGCAAGGCGTAACGGTCGCGCAGATTAACGAAAGGATGAATAAGAACAATTATAATAGCATGCGACATAAATTACTCTTTCTTTCCCTTTTTATTTTCAAAGTCAACAGAGATTACGTTTACTTATGAGCAGCAACAGTTGCAAAACTAATATTTCCACCATTTTGTCTTCCCTATCGTTAAATAATAATAATAATAATAATAATAATAATAATAATAATAATAATCTGGAAACCCCAGCTTAAAAGATATACAAAAAATTGTCTTATTAAGTACAGCCGACACACTAAGGAAAACTTTATCTATGTAACGCTAGGGATGATAGGGAAGATAGAAAAAACATGAAATGGGGCCATAACAACACGCCACGACCTGCCTTAGGTCTCCCCGCAGACTTGGTTGGTAGTGCGACCATAGCAGAAATCGAAATATGATGAAAAATGACATAATAAATCTATTATAGATAGTTGCTCGGTCCCGGGGGAAAAAGCATTACCTCCCTCACTGTACGGAAGAGGAGGGGTCGATAGTAATAACGATGCTGGCAAAATCGACAACTACGGCACCCGGGTTATTTTAAGACCTGGTCCGGGTGAACCCACTCGTCTCCCCACATTAAACTGATCATACGTCAGATTTTGCCAGCTTCAGGCGGAAAGTAAATACCAAGTGTAGTACCTGTTCTTCTAATCTCTGATACTGATTAGTAATATTATGAAAAATAATTATAAGGAAACATTCGGTAATCATAAACCGAGTTGCCTGTCCAGTCACTCTTAACTCTCCTTCCTGTATTG
The DNA here is from genome assembly GCA_037127315.1 of Ascarosepion bandense. Taxonomy (NCBI): domain Eukaryota; kingdom Metazoa; phylum Mollusca; class Cephalopoda; order Sepiida; family Sepiidae; genus Ascarosepion; species Ascarosepion bandense. The sequence continues at coordinate 4,792,071 of JBBBDQ010000387.1, read as the reverse complement.
CTTTGGGGATGTCATTCCTAATCTTACACATTGATGTTATCTTTATATATATATATATATATATATATAAGGCGATCTGTGAGTCTGTGTCTGACTGTTCCCTATGCACGCCTACATTTTTTAAGCTACGCCATTCAAACTTTCTAGAGACACATATCTACAGGGAAACCAGGTCGACACATACTTTTTGAGTTTTAAGTTCAGCAATTTTCCCTTTCGCACTTTTTGGCCAATGAAGCTGATTGTTTACATTTGCTCCGTAAAACATCTGAGATTGCTAGATTACGTCACAGAAATCAAATCACACGTGTCAAACGTGACAAAAATATTTTTTTATTAAAAAAAAAAAGAGGCTTTATATTTAATTTTTATTCCGATGTTTTAAAAATTCATTGGGTCAACAAAAAATGTAAAAATTTTCCCCCGTAATTTTGAAACAAAAACAAACGCAATGTTGTTTACAATGTCACACAAAACATCAAATCACGTTTACGCAAAACAAAAGAAAATAGATGTTTTTCTCCTACTCCTAAAATGTTCTGAGTTGCACGGGCAATGCCGGGCTATGACGCTAGTATGTCTATATATATAAAAGGCAATCTGTGAGTCTGTGTGTGATTGTTCCCTATGCATGCCTACATTTTTTAAGCTACGCCATTCAAACTTTCTAGGGACACATATCTACAGGGAAGCCAGGTCAATACATACATTTTGAGTTTAAGTTCAGCAATTTTCCCTTTGGCACTTTTTAGCCAATGGTGCAGGTTGTTTACATTTGCTCCGTAAAACATCTAAGACTAGCATCGAAGCCTGGCGTTGCTCGTGCAACTCAGAACATTTTAGTCGTAGGAGAAGATGCCAATGAGAGGAGTAGATGTGTTTTATTTTACATATGGGTCTGAAATGTTAAATCTGAAAAAAAAAAAAAAAAGACTTAAATAATAATTAAATTAACCACTGGCATTTTTTTTAATATATTTTGTTTTTGTTTGAAAAAAACACTTTTTTAAAAAATATTTCTTTTGTCTCAAAATTACGGGACAAAATATTCACATTTTTTGTTGACCAAATAAATTTTTTAAAACGTCATAAAAAAAGTTAAATATAAAGGCTCATTTTTTTAAATAAAAAATATTTTAGTCGTGTTTGACACGTGTGATTTGATTTCTGTGACGTAATTTAGCAACCATCTTAGATCTTCGATGTTTTACGGAAAAAATGTAAACAATCGGCTTCATTAGCCAAAAAGTGCGAAAGGGAAAATTGCTGAACTTAAAACTCAAAAAGTATGCGTCGACCTGGCTTCCCTGTAGATATGTGTCCCTAGAAAGTTTGAATGGCGTAGCTTAAAAAATGTAGGCGTGCATAGGGAACAGTTGCACAAACTCACAGATTGCCTTTTATATATATATATATATATATATATATATATATATATATATAGATAGATAGATCTAAGATGGTTACTAGGTTACGTCACAGAAATCAAATCACATGTGTCAAACGCGACTAAAATATTTTTTATTAAAAAAAAATGAGCCTTTATATTTAATTTTTATTCCGACGTTTTAAAAGTTAATTTGGTCAACAAAAAATTGTGAATATTTTTCAAAATAATTTTTAAAAATGTAGGCATGCATAGGGAACAGTCACACAGACTCACAGATTGCCTGTTATATATATAGATTATATTTTAAGTATCTGCAGCGAATTTAAACGTATTTGTTTCATCCGCTGAAGAAATTAAAATTTTATGAGTTGCACGGGCAACACCGGGTTATGATGCTAGTCTAGAATATTAACATTTTGATTATGTGATTATTTCTCCATTCGAGTTGCATTCATTTTATCTTTTGTTGCTGTTAAAAGTCCTCGTACAATTGTTAGAGATTCTGTAGCACCAGTCAAAAATGTAGTATCCATATGTATACAGGCATATATTGTAATGTGAATTAATTTCCTCTTGTATAAAGTGGAAGTCCCGGGCATAAAAGATCAAAGTCATTTTTGAATTACTGCCTCTGATGTATATATATATATATAAACATGTGGTGTAGATATAGAAGAATCCAAAGGAGTATCCTCTACATACAGTGGTAGGATAACTCTCTAAGAGAGCTCTAAATATATATGTATATAAATACATATAGAGCAAATATAAGAAAAAATTTAGGCAGATACGTTATTTCATGGTAAATCGGAAGTATATAGGCCTATTTCAGGCGAACCATCATCAGCTTCCGTCTTTATTGTACAGAAGATTTTACACGATTCGTGTAAAATCTTCTATACAACAAAGACGGAAGCTGATGATGGGTCGCCTGAAAAAGCCCCACACTTCCGATTTACCATGAAATAACGTGTCTGCCTAAATTTTTTTTTCTTAAGTATATACACACACACACACACACACACACACACACACACACACACACACACACACATATATATATATATATAAATGTCCTGTTCGTAAACGGCGAGGATAATCCAACAAGATCAACTTAATATAAAAAGATTAAGTGTTATATCTGTATATATATATGTGTGTGTGTGTAAATATATATATATATATATATATATATATATATATATATATACGTTAGGACAAGCGTAATAAAAAATGTACAAATTTTGAACGAATTTTGTCTTTATTTTCACCAGAAATGAAAGCTAATATACGATGTTTAGAACAGCTCATGATTAGACATAATAGACATTCATTGACTGTTATATTTAACAATATATATATATATATATATATATATATATATATATATATATATATATATATATATATATTGTTTTTCTTTAATCCGAAGTGGAAGAGTAGGAAGGTAAATTCCAAGAACCTGATCGTAATCAATATTAAAAATTTAAAAAGTGATGCAGGCAGAGAGCTCAATGGATTAAGAATACAGAGCCAATAGAAATTAGAGAAAATTTTCAAAATTTAAATTTATCCGACACCTTTGAATTTTGAAAATTTTCTCTAATTCATATATATATATATATATATATATATATATATATATATAATTTTTGTTAATTTTGATGAAAGTGTTTATGATCCTGAAGAAAACTCGTCCTAATTTTTAAATTTCAGTTATTTTAAACTTCAAGTCGTGCGTTCGTAAAAATCCAGGTCGTAGTTACGTTTAAAAATAATAAAAACGTTGGACAGTCAGTTGTTATAAAACACCTGAAGATACCAAAAGATTTATACCAAAGTTGCATAAATAACTTCCAAATTTATATAAATATATTCTTCATTTGTAAACGAGTTATTACACGACCTAGGTTTCTACCGTGTGGTGTCTTCAGGCCATTTGCAATAAATGATTTTACCGTTTAGCGTTTTTTTTTAAGAACTCTCACGTCACGGTGATTTTTTTAAACGCTCACGTAACGGGGAGTTTTGAACGCGGAATTTTTAAAATTACAAGAAATTATAACGTTTTCATTTATGGTTGTATGAATCTAATGAGTATTTTTTGGTATGGTTAAATTTAGTCAAAATTTCTGTTCTTTCATTCAATAATTCACTTTTGTCTGGGAATAGCATAATCGCTAACTTTTTTTTTCCTGACCAGGAATATAAGTTAGCGATTATGCTAAAACTTAATTCCCAGACAAAAATGCTATTCCCTCCAAAACAAAAATGAATCTATTTTCATCCTTTCTTCGATATACCCTGTACCTGTCACTGTAACCCCATGCACACAAATGATTATTAAAAAAATGAAGAGTCATCCAAAGTCCATACTGGAAACAAACCAACGAGGTTTAAGGGAAAACGCAAATAAAAGGGAAACTTATTGTTAAAATCAGAAAGAGGCAGCTGAAATTTTCTCTGGAACACATGAGGAAAGAGGGCTCGCAAAATTTGACACTCACAGGACTTATGAAGGTAAGAGAAACAGATGAAAGCAGAGAATAACCTACCAGTAATGGTTTGAGAAAAAGGTATTGTGAGAGGCAACAAAAAGGAAAATTTTACAAAAGATCAACAAAGGACAGGAAGGTGTGGAACGCCATGATTTTCCACGACCTGGAGATACACGACACATAGAAGATATGGAAATAAGAGAAAGGTGTTACAGCTGACAGGATATATTGTTAAAATATTTTTAAAAAAACAGGCATTTTTGATTTTACAAGCCCGCGAATGCATAATGATTTTAAAAGTTAAATGTCATGCCGAAACAAGAATTTACTGGTTGAAATTATGCCTGAGAGGGAAGAACTTTGCTTGCTGTGATGTACTCCGTGATCGAGCGGGTGAAGCAAAGTGGCTCAGACGGTGTTGAGTGTAATAGTCGCATCAACGTAAATAAATTTTGTAAGATGAAATCATAAAGAACGAAATGCGTCAGACGAAAACATTTTCCGCTTTCTCATCCTTCTTTCGCTTAAAACTTTTCTTTATATAGAAGAATTATATATTATTATCCCATTTATATAAATAACTAGCAGTATAGCCCAGCGTTGCTCGGGTGTAATGAAAGCGTTAAAACTACTTCATGGTCCTGGAACTCAGACTCTGTGGACGTTGGCACGAAAGACTAAAAAGCAATAGTTGTTTCCAGTTAAAGCGAAACCGTAGACTGAAAGAAAAATGAATGGATGTAAGTCAAATTTTGATTTCCTGGTATCGATATCAAATAAGCTTTTTCGTCGTAAACTGAATTTTGAAGGCTAAATAAGTCCTCTGAGTAAATGGTATCATGGCTGAGACTAAGAACTACAATTATACCTACTTAGAGCCAAACCCGAAGCAAAAACTAAAATAAAAGGGCTGAAAAAAATACAGACATACAGGCAGTTAAACAGACACACACACAAACATATTGCCTTTATATATATATATATATATATATATATATATATATTATTGATTTTCTGCACTGTTGTAAGAACTGCAACCTTGAAAATTCTGAATATCTTTTCTTATGTCTTTGTCTATGAGTGTATCAAATTTGATTAAAATCGGACCACTCCTTCTATAACCCGATTTTTTCGATTATCGATTTTCGATATTTATCGGGGGTACCTCAACACAAAACCTAGCTAAGAACACTCGCAGATGCTTGTACATTTTCAAGAAAATCGGTTCAGCCGTTTTGGAGTCTATAGGTATCGGACACACACACACACAGACAAAGTTCCATTTATAAATCAGTTTAGATTATCCCATATTGGCTTAGGTCCTAAGTATGATGGTAAACTGCATCCGGCAGCAAGGCTTCTTATTAGGAGGTTATGAGAAGCATGGAACCACATCTTAATTGCTCTTGTTTCCAGGTCCACCCTGACCCGGAGTGCTCCCACCTGTTATGGTCCCAGCTATGGATAAATAGTTTAACCCCCAAACCGAGACCACAATTTTATGAAAGTATTTACCAACAAAAGCCTTTCGAATGAAAAATATTACCAACAAAACTTTTTTCAATGAAACATATTACAAACAAAAGATTTTTGAATGAAAAATATTACCAACAAAACATTTTTAAATGTAAAATATTACCAAGAAAATGGTTTTGAAAAAAAATATTACCAACATAAATATGTTCTTGAAGAAAAAATGTTACCAAAAAAGTACGTTTTTGAAGGAAAAATTTTACCAACATAAATGCGTTTTTGAAGGAAAATGTTACCAACATAAATACATTTTTGAAGGAAAAATCTTACCAAAACAATACGTTTTTGAAGGAAAACTGTTACCAACAAAAAACGTTTTCGCAAGGAAACTGTTACCAACAAAATAGGTTTCTGAAGGAAAAATCTTACCAAAAATACGTTTTTGAAGGAAAAATGTTACCAACAAAAATACGTTTTTCCCCAAGTCTATTGTAAAAATCTCGTTGGCATTAAATGACCCACTGAGATTGATATGCCGTAAAACAAACCAAAGCAAACCATATAGGTTTAAATAGGAAATTAGGCACATTCAATGAATTTCGGAATCCATCTCCCTTTAGCTATGGGTGGAATAGTAAAACTGATTGGGTTCTATAGCCTTGCTTAGCAATCAGTCTAACGCATAAAGAAATGGCAACCTACTGTGAGACTGCCTAGTCAGTCATAGATCCAAAGAGACATGATCACCAAAGCATATTTCACATACAGCACTTGACTGACTATCTGGATAAATGAATTGATTAGCAGGATAGATTGGGTTCTACATCCTTGATTGGCAACCAGTCTACCGCAGAAAGAAATGGTAGCCTACTGCGGGAAAATCTTCTGCCTCGTCAGTCATCGATTGAAACTGACAATGAATATAGGTTTTACAAAAGGCTATCTACGAGCCTTAATCGTGGCAAAAAGGTAGCCGAAAACTATTAATCTAACTCATGCGTACAAAGAATCCTTTAGCCACAAAAAATAAGTCGAACTTTATTTTATTATTTGTTGAGGAAGAACACAGGTCAAACCTGAAATTTCCGATGTTCAACATCTTAGTTTTCACGTCATTATTTTTATTTGATCGAAAGACCTAATAATAATTAATAATAATTAATTATTATTTCTATATTAATAATAAACAATAATAATTACGAATAAACAATAATAATACAATCATAATTATTATTTCAATTTTTATTGCTGTATTTTTATTTCTTAAGTTTCTTTCATCGATCTAATATATATATATATATATATATATTAATCATATCACCCCAAGCCAGGCGATAACGCCACTGATGAACAGGGGGCTACGTAAGAGTAAAAAGATTGGAAAAGAGAAAACCGGAAACCGCATCCTAAACAGGAAACAAGGGATGAGCCTCTTCACCTGTTCAATAGACGTGGGTGGAGTGTGAACAGGGCAATAGATAGATAGATCTATCTACTCCAGTTGAAAAAAAAAAACAAGTGAGAAGATTGGAAAAGAGAAAGTTGGAAACCGCAACCTAAACAGGAAACAAGGGATGAGCCTCTTCACCTGTTCAATAGACGTGGGTGGAGTGTGAACCGGGCGATAGTTTAGTCTATCTACTCCATGTGCATTTAAGAAGCGTATAAACACAAAGAGGTTGTCACTTTAACTAAGGAGAGTTTAACTCGTCAGGGCTGGTTTGTCAAAGCAGCCCTGACGAGGAGGGGGACACCATAACTGTGTAGTCACGAAACTTCGAAGTCGCCATAAACTTTCTCAGTTAAAGTGACAAATTCTTTGTGCTTATCAAAACTCTATTTACATTCCGATATCGAGGACTTTGCGATAAAAACCTGCTTGCCAAAATATATTTTTTATCAGTTAAACCAATGAAAAGTCAACAACTTTAGTGCTAAATATTATCACAACTGTCATGATACCCTCTAACGAGGAATGGACTCTTCCTCTTGCTACATATAGATTACCTGCGTGACTTCCAGAGAGCAGTTAACTGCCTTGCGCACTGTCGAACTCTCTGCCTTCGGTCGGAGAGCAGAAACCTAGTCGTGGCTCCGCCGAGGGCCAGAGTCACGACTAGGGAAAATTAGAAACTTTTGGCTTTCCTATATGGCACGGAGAACCCACATTAAAAAGGCCTTGTGCCACATTTTGCCCTAGTTGGGGTGGGGGTGGGGTAAATGAATACTGCAGTTAGCAATTGCGCCCAGTAACTGCCTAGCGCACTGTCAAACTCTCTGCCCGAGTGGAGATTAATGACCCAGTCGAGACTCCGCCGAAGGGTAGAGTCTAGTCTGGGGAAAGTTAAACAGAATTTTTTGGCCGGGCGATATCGCCCAGAGAATCCACATTAAAAAGACCTTGTACGACATTTTGCCTTAAGTGAGAAGGCGACTGAATACTGCAGTAACGGTAGTTAGCAGTTGCGACCAGTAACTGCCTAGGGCACTGTCAAACTCTCCGCCTTCGGGCGGAGATTAATGACCCAGACGAGACTCCGCCGAAGGGTAGAGTCTCGTCTGGGGAAGTTTCGACAGAAAATTTTGGCCGGGATATATGGCCCGGATTACGCACATGAAAAACGCCTTGTGCCACATTTTGCTTTAAGTGGGAAGGCGAATAAATACTGCAGTTACGAGCAGTTAAATGGCAGTCAACAGGAGCAGTTAGGAGCAGTCAAGTACAGCAGTTAACGGAAGCAGCTAACAACAGCTACAAGTCAAGCAGCGTAATAATACCGTCGGACTTACTTATTTCTATATTACTTATTATTAACTCTTCTTTTGAATATCTTGTTAGACTAATACACTGTTTTGAATCTATCTTCTGTGTTCCGTGCCTTACTTCCGGCACAAACCAGTCACTAGAAATTTGCGGCAAAGCTCCACAATAACTCACTACTATATATATATATATATATATATATATATATATATATGCTAGCAGTAAAGCCCGACGTTGCTCGGGTGTAATGAAAACTTTAAAACTAATCCATGTTCCTGGAGCTCAGACTGAATAATATTTGTGTGAAGTTTGGTGAGAATCGGATAAAAATTTGTATAAAGGACAGACAGACAGATAAACAGACACACACACAAACATCTTGCCTTTTATATATATATATAATCGACTTTCTGCACTACTGTAAGAACTGCAACATTGAGACTTCTGAATATCGTTTCTTATGTCTTTGTCTATAAGTGCGTCAAATTTGATTAAAATCGGACCACTTTTTCTATAACCCGATTTTTTCGATTATCTATTTTCGATATTTATCGGGGGTACCTCGAGACAAAACCTAGCTAAGAACACTTGCAGATGCTTATAGTAGAACTCTGTAAAGTTTCAAGAATATCGGTTCAGCCGTTTCGGAGTCTATAGGTAATGGACATACACACACACACACACATACATAGACGAAGTTCCATTTATAAATAAGTTTATATATATATATATATATATAGAGAGAGAGAGAGAGAGAGAGAGCGAGAGAAGAAATTATAAAGAAATATACAACTGTAGTTCACAATAACAAGAAAATTAAATCATCTGCTACAAAAAAAAATTAAAAAATTAAAAATTCTAATCTCATTATCAACAATAATAATTGTCTTTCAAGATACCAACATTATTTACGAATTCACATGTCCATTAAGGAAATGTGTTCCTGATCAAATCAAATTAATAAATAATTATATTGGATATACTACAACATGCCTAACAAGAAGACTCACGTTACTGCTATTTGATCAGAGCTCAATTAGGTCTCATTTAAATACACATTTAGATACTTCAAACTTGTTGGTAAGACAGTAGCCTCATCCACATGTACAAAAGGCTAAAAATAATGGAAGTATTATTAATAAAAAAAGCAAAAGACGAACATTACTAATAATCAAATATGAACATGGCCACAATGTTTGTTTGTTTTTTTAATTATTTCACACCAAGCAAGGCGTTAACGCCACTGATGTGCAGGGGGTTGCATAAGGGAGTTGAAGTATTAGGCAGGAGTGAAGACAAAGACGAACCAGTTACAGGGGGTGAAAGAGAAAGGGCAAGAGAAAATGTGAACACAAGAGTGAAGATAGTTGCGAAGATAGCGAGAAAGGAAAAAAACAAGATACACGCGGTGATGCAGAAAGAACTGGAGTCAAATGGATAAGATAT
>JBBBDQ010000387.1:4767500-4780000 GCA_037127315.1 Ascarosepion bandense | reverse complement strand
TGAATAGTCCAGTGCTTTCTCCTCTCTGTAGCCACTAGCAACGGTTATCACCTTAGCATTCTCTCCAGTACCTGCTCTATTATCCTATTCGAAGCAGGTTAAGAGGCTCATCCCTTGTTCCCTGTTCAGGATGTGGTTTCCGGCTTTCTCTTTTCCAATCTTTTCACTTTTCTTTCTTTTTTTTTCATTTATTTTTCAATTGGAGAAGATAGAATAAACTATCGCCCGGTTCACACTCCACCCACGTCTATTGTACAGGTTAAGAGGCTCATCCCTTGTTCCCTGTTTAAGATGTGGTTTCCGGCTTTCTTTTTTCCAATCTTTTCACTATTACGTAGCCCCCTGCACATCAGTGGCGTTACCGCCTTGCTCGAGGTGATACGATTAAAAAAAAAAAAAAAGAAAAGGCTAAACAACACATTAAGAAACAGAAAAATTTTGTTAGAAACAAAGAAAATTATGTTATGGCAGTGATGCTGGAAAATCTTATAGATGATGTGAGACTATGGGCAACAAAATGTGGTTCTACAGAAGGATGTTGAGAATACAATGCACCGAATATGGAATCAATGATGAAACTTTAAAATAAAAGGAAACAAAAAGGACACATAATCAGAAGGAGACAGGTGAAATTTATCAAGCACATAATGAATGAAGAAAGAAGGCTTAGAAAATTTAACACTCACATAACATGTTGTAGGCACAGAGGACTGAAGAAAACAGAACATAACATATCTAACGGGCTTGTGTATATCGTTAGTAGAACAGGGGCTAGGAGAGATAGCAAAAAGACAAACTTTATTAAGAGCTACAAAATACAGAAACTTGTGGAGAGCTTTGATTGCCGATATTGCACTTGTAAGAATAAGAACGATTTGATTGATGCAAATAGATTTAATAAGAATTTAACTCATGTCATAAATTTAATAAAGGAAGAATTGATACATTTGTAATAATTTAATAAGGAGATGTTATTTTCTTACACGTATCGTATCATATAATCATGTATCTATCGATATTCGATATTCAGTCAGGGTCGGGTAGATCAGTGAAAAGAACGAATTTAATTAAAATTAAATCTTAAAATGTGAAACTTAATTTTCAAAAATGTGGCACGTATTGTTTATTATTATTTTTTAATGTATTTAATTCAATTTTAGGTGTATTCTTAAATAAATATATATGTGTGTGTGTGTATCTCTCTGTCTCGCTCTCTCTGTATATATATATATATATATATATTAGTCATCCACATACAAGCCTGTTTCGCTGTATCACAGCTCATCAGTGTTGATAGACGCATCCACTTACTTCTGGCAGGGATCGAAACTCGACCAATTTAGTGTCAGTCAGAGTCGCTACCCCCTAAGCCATAGGCACCTGGATTCAGAGAGGGGAAATTTTAACGTGTTGTATACAAGCAGTGCATACACATGTCATTCATTGAAAAAACTAAATTCATTCCGGAAGAGTAATGCATATATCGGAGAAGTGAACATTGTTTTACAAATTTTCTTCTCTAGAGAGCTCAATCGTAATGAGAGCATAATATATATATATATATATATATATATATATATAATTTATTTGTTTGAACGTTATTTTTAATAGATACTGGTATTTGAGGAGATATTCTGTTTATAATTAAACTGTATGTATACATTTATTTCTACAGACCTGATTATTTCAAATAAATTTTGTTACGAAAATGAGTCATTCGGCAGGATTCGAACCACAAACAACAAAATTTATGACCATATATATTTAGATATATATGGGGAAAAAGGTGATATGACGTATCTTAGACCGCTTAACCACTTGTGTGTATATATATATATATATATATATATATATATATATATATATATACTAGTGTATATAAATGGGTGCCGTTGTAGTATGCGGCCTATCTCTTTAAGGCTGTTATAGCATCTAGCCTATTTGGTTTGTGTTATGTCGTGGCTCGTACCATGTGACATCCGATCGCCCGGCTGTATAAAACCAATGAGCGCTTTAGCACGGGGGTTGTCATTATCACAGACTTCGGGAAGTAACACCTACTACTGCGAGAGACTATAAATAGTGTATATACATCTTGGTTTTACCACTCTGTTGATAAAGTAGTTTATCTACATTTCTCTGTGTATCTTTTCATTCCATCCCACGATATAACAGTTGGCGACAAAGGATCCGATTTCATAGCGATCTACCAACAAAGCGTTGTTCAAGGGTTGAAAAGAGAAAAAAATGAATACAAAATGGAGGACTTCTTTAAACCACAAAAAAACAACGGCGAGATAATTTAAAAAGTCTTGAAGAGAGCACTGAATGACAGGAGAAAAGATTTGTGAAACTGCTGGAATTATTTACAAAGAAAGAAAATGACTCAGGAAATTATTATACATTCTCGCAAGAGGTGATAATTAATCAGTCGGCGAATTTATTTACAAACCTGAAGAAGAAGTGACATTAAAGGCATACTTTCGGAGGTACGAGGAAATTTTCGAAAAAGACTGTGAAAAGTGGTCCGACGAGAAAAGAATAAGACTTTTACTAGGCAAATTTGGGGCGGCTGAACACAAAAAATATGCAAACTTTATTCTGCCGAGGCACCTTGGTGAAATGACGTTCCGAGAAACTATTCAAATATTAACGAAAATATTTAGGGAACAAAGTTCATTGTTTAATACTCTTTGGAAATGCGTAGATCTTACAAAAAAGATTTTGACGACTAAACAATTTTCGCCATGTACTGTGAATAGATATTGTGAAAAGTTTTGTTTAAACTAAAAACATACCCCGACAGAAACAATAGTGATAAATCCCAAAATACAAAGTTATGATGTCCGACGGATGTAAAACTTTGGGGCGAGATGGTATGTCCTGGCTCGTACCATATGACATCCGGTCGCCCGGGTGTATAAAAGACAATGTGCGCTTAGCACGGGGGTTGTCATTATCACGGACTTCGGAAGTAACGCCTATTAATGCCAAAGGCTGTAAATATTTGATATAACTCTTGGTTGTACCACTCTGTCAATAATCTAGTTTATCTACGTTTCTCTGTGTATCTCTTCATTCCACGATGCAACAGTTTGAATGTGTTCTAACTCAGAGTATATTTATAGATGTATGTATTCGGCTAATTATTAAAACTACTTATTTTCCCAAACCCTTAACAGACAGTTATAATGTTTCCTTATACGAGGGCCATTCAATAAATAAGATAAATTTTTCTAAGGCGAATTTTTCTATTACATATAGAAGCTTACATTTTTGTTTTTTGTGTTTTTTTTTCAACGTAGTCTCCCAGCAGTGTTACACACTTTTTCCATCTGTGCACCAGCTTTTGTATTCCCTCAGCGTAAAAATCTTTGAACTGATGTCTCAGCCAATCGCTCACAGCACTTTTGACTTCATCGTCACTTTCAAACTTCTTTAAACAATTTAGCCCACTTGTAGACATTGTTTTGGCTGAAACATGTGGCACCATACAGAGTTGACATTCTCTTATGAATTTCAACTGGTTTTCGCCCTTCAGCAACCAAAAACTTGATAACTGACCTCTTTTCAATTCTGGTGCATGCTTCTTCGTCGGCCATCTTTGTTAATCTCCAAAACTCTCAAAGTTTTTTTTTCAATCTGCAAAAAAAAAAAAAAAAAAAAAAAAAAATTAAATCCATTTGAAAAAGAAGTAAAGGAAAAAAATTAAAGAAGTAAGCTTCTATCTGTATTAGAAGTTCTTATACCAAAAAATTCACCTTATTTATTGAATGACACTCGTAATATGCTTTTTAAGGTAGGCTACATACTATATCAGTGACAAAATTGTGTAGGCCACATTCAAAACGTAGGCCACATACTATACCGGCACGCATAAATTTTCCACCGAATTTAGTTGTTAAATACAAGTTTATTTTCGTTAAATTAGTTGAACTGTTGAAGTCCGCTTCACTCAGCTGATCTTTGTCAAGACGATAATTGTCAAAATGAATTCCGTAACATCCTGTAGATGTTTCCTTAACAAGATATCAAATGACAATTGATATCGATACAGTTGTTGCTATTGGGTATTTTCTATTGTGTTCTTTGTGATTCTGTAGCAGCAGTCCATGGGATCTGATGAAGGATAGTCCTCACGAAAATCTACAGAGTTTATTCGCTTGAATCCATTTTTACTCATTGATATAAGAATATAGTTGTACACAAATATTGTTTTCTAATTTTTAAACGGAGAGTTTTATTTTATTTAATGAAAACCAAACATGGTGAAAACAATCGCTCCGTCAGGGTTAAGAAAGAATGGTATGGCCATATGCCATTACATTAATTTGATTTGACGAATACAAATCACCTAATGAAATAGAAAATTAATTTTATCTTATGCGTTTTCCAAGTTCCTGAACCTTTAGAGAAGTAAACGCCATATTGTATTTCCCTTCGTTACCGGTCCTCTGTTCAATATCTCTCTGTTATTCGGAATCTCTCTCTTGTCCTGCTCCCTGTTTTTATTTGTCTTTCTCTCTCTCTCTCTCTCCCGCGCGCACACACACAGACAGAGAGGGAGAGAGATAGATAGATAGATAGAGAGAGAGAGAGAGAGAGAGAGAGAGACACGTTAAAAATCAAGCATCCATTATCGCGTTTTTCGAATAATTTTAAGTATTGATTGACACTGGCTCTAACGTAGTATCATGTGCTAACTTGCTTTAAATCCAGGTCGTGTTTCGACGTCAGGGCGAGATATGATATTCAGAAATGAATGATTATTTGAATCGTAAATATTTCAAATTTCATTTACCATTGTTCCTACTGAATTCATCTTTCTTTCATTTTCTTTGCTTATTTTTTTTGTTTTTTTCATCGTTTGTTTGTTTTTTTGTTTTCGGTTCCTTTTTTCATATTCTTTCAATATCTTTCCATTTAATTCTTTTTTTTTATTTTCTTTCTTTCAATTTATCTCTCCCTATAAGATACAAATCCTATATATTCCATCAACCAACTAAAAAACACAAAATAAATTGCACACCCTCAAAATCGGATTCAAACCATCCACATTTGGGGAAAAAAAAACAAAGTAAAATTGCACACCCACAAAAGTGGATGCAAATGACTTTGGAAAAAAAAACCAACTAAGAGAAATTTACAAATTAGTGCAAAAAGCAAACCTTGAATCCTGATTGCATTAATGTTATGGTGAAACACACCTCTTCTTCAAATAATGGATTCTCCCTGCTATATAAATAATGGATTCTCCCTGCTATATAAATAATGGATTCTCCCTCCTATATAAATAATGGATTCTCCCTGCTATATAAATAATGGATTCTCCCTGCTATATAAATAATGGATTCTCCCTCCTATATAAATAATGGATTCTCCCTGCTATATAAATAATGGATTCTCCCTCCTATATAAATAATGGATTCTCCCTGCTATATAAATAATGGATTCTCCCTCCTATATAAATAATGGATTCTCCCTGCTATATAAATAATGGATTCTCCCTGCTATATAAATAATGGATTCTCCCTGCTATATAAATAATGGATTCTCCCTGCTATATAAATAATGGATTCTCCCTGCTATATAAATAATGGATTCTCCCTCCTATATAAATAATGGATTCTCCCTCCTATATAAATAATGGATTCTCCCTGCTATATAAATAATGGATTCTCCCTCCTATATAAATAATGGATTCTCCCTCCTATATAAATAATGGATTCTCCCTCCTATATAAATAATGGATTCTCCCTCCTAATAAATAATGGATTCTCCCTCCATATAAATAATGGATTCTCCCTGCCTATATAAATAATGGATTCTCCCTCCTATATAAATAATGGATTCTCCCTGCTATATAAATAATGGATTCTCCCTGCTATATAAATAATGGATTCTCCCTCCTATATAAATAATGGATTCTCCCTCCTATATAAATAATGGATTCTCCCTCCTATATAAATAATGGATTCTCCCTCCTATATAAATAATGGATTCTCCCTCCTATATAAATAATGGATTCTCCCTGCTATATAAATAATGGATTCTCCCTCCTTATAAATAATGGTTCTCCCTCCATATAAATAATGGATTCTCCCTCCTATATAAATAATGGATTCTCCCCATATAAATAATGGATTCTCCCTGCTATATAAATAAGAGCCAAACAGTAAGTTCTGGGGAGTTCTAAAAAGTTCTAAAGAGTTCAGTAGAACTACGAGTTAGTTCCAGTTTAGACATGGCTGAAGTAAGACAGTTGATATTAGTCGGCAGTTAGCCGAATACTAAGAAGTCAGTTTTTAGTGGAAGATTACCAAGTTCCTAACATCTTGGGAGCGTTAAGTCGATTAGCAACCGACATAGCACGATTATAACCTTCAGCGCAAAAACTACTCCACAGCAATTAAAAACAGTAAATTCATATATGACATATCTTCACACTTAGCTGTAGAAGGCTTCGCTGAAGCCGGCATCATGAGAAGCTTCACTACTTAAACCACGACGCTAACCTGTCAAAGGCAGTCCGTCAGAGGGAAGCAATAACTGACAGCATGTAAAGAACAAACTTCAAGCTGACTCGCCCTCACTGCTAATTTCTTTTTTTTTTAATCCACGCCAACCTGGACGTAGGGCACGCCGCAGTTTCATTCGACGTCTTCTTCCAACGTTTTTTCTTCATTTTCACACCACGCCGCTAAAGAGAACAGCAACGACCAAACGGACGTGTTAAGTACTACTTCGTTATTTGTATTGCCTTCTCTTTCTCTCAACCTGTCGTGACCTACTAAAAAGAGGAAGGAACAAAGACTTTACATTCCGCTACTACACAACCATGAACTCTAAACTTCTGAGGATATTTTAATACCTACATTACTACTATGAACAATTTTAACTACAAAGCTGCATGCATTTTCTCAATGAACATTTTTCTTCTCGCAAATATATCGTAGTGTTCAGTTAAGAAAATTTCACTTATATTTTCCTTCTTACACTTTTGTCATTCTGTAAATAAATCTTTACTTTAATGTACACACGAAATATTTTATCCTTTCACATTTCAACCTTCAACCTTCTGAAATTTAAATTGTGAGTACGTCGAACGTGTTTGGCACAAGGCCAATATACCAAGCATCAGCGAGTCCCTTACATCCCTTTTAATTACTTTCTTTACGTGTATTCATTTGGTTTTCATTTATTTGTTTTATTTCTTCCAATTTCATTCTTTCTTTCATTTTTTTCTGCGTTATTTTCTTCTCCAATTTCTAGTTTTTGTTTTCCACTTTGATTTTTTTTAGATTTTTTTATCATTTTCAATTTCTTTTTTCTCTTTTATCCTGTGTCTTTCATTTTCTCCAATTCTTCTTTGACTTTTTTCTTTCTTTAAACCATTTTTATTCCTATTTTCTTTCTCTTACTTTTATCTTTCATTCATTTACTAGTTTTCGTCTCATTTTACCTCCTCCTCCTCTCTCTTTCTCCCACATTCTTTTTATCTCTTTTCACTGTGTAACCCGTAACTGCCCTGCTTAAGATACTTGTGTAACACCTAATTGCCTTGTTTAAGATTGACTTGTAATATTGCATGTGAAAAAGACAAAAAAAAATGTAATCCTAAGTTTAATACGACGGAGCGAAAGAAATTATTTCTAGTGGTATTGCAGTTTATTGTCAATCGCAATATGAGTCGAGTTTAAAACAGAAGATTTGTTACAAAACTTGTAAAATCTGAAAAAAACTAGCTGGAAATCGAAGAGAATAGAAAAGAAAAATATATTTTTGCATTGTTTATACGAAAGTGGATCAGAAGCCTTGTTTTTTTTTTTTTCGGCCGGTGGAAGTGAAAAATAGCAGTAGTCAAAACACGACTTTCGGAAATGTTTGATGAGGTTAAAAAGGTTAAAGCCTTAGCTTTGGGAATAAAAGTAAATTATAAGTCTCACTGGAATTAAAATTTTTAAGCTAAATACTAGATTTGTTGACGTAATCAGTTGAATCAAGAAGAAGAAAATGAAAGGAAGTGACGTCAACAGAAATATTGTTACTTCATTGGTTAAAGATTTGATTTGCATAGACACCCCGGGTCCATCATGCACCTCCCAAGAGAATTTGGGACTAGCATAAAAATCGATATCCCGGGGAGCCAGATCAGTTGCAGTTGGAGTGGGACTTGAGACCAGTCGAGATGTAACGACTGAGGGAAAAGTGTCCCCAACTGGTGGCCACGACCGGAAAGATTGGTCACCTCCAATAGAGTCCTGGCTGAAGATGTAAAGAAACGTCGAGAAGCATGTCGCCGACCGACTTAAAAGAGTTAAAGTCGAATAACGCGCCTCCGATAGAGTCCTGGCTGAAGATGTATGGAAACAGAAAGATCCAAGAAAGAGTTAAACTAGTTGAGTTGGATTTGTTGTTGCCGCGCGGAGCTAAAGGGACAAGACGAATTTACTGCCAACGTCGCCACCAAGATTCCACTTCGCGTGTTTCCGTAAAGCTTCGGGGAAAAGCCCTGATAAGAGTTTTTTTTTTTTAAATGTAGAAACTTGACAGCTCTAATTAAAGTAAACAAACATTATTCTTAAACGAAAACTTTCGCTCCGTTGTGGGAATAGAAATTCAACGACTGTTATATTCTATTTCTGTTTGCTAATTTTTTTTCCATATATATAAAGACTCTTTCCGAAACTTATTATCGAAATTATTTATTTCTGGTGCCGTATATATATATTATTTTATTAACCAAATGTACGTGGTTAATGTGCGTGGTGGTCCAGTGGATATCGGCTCGGAACAAGAAATCGGAGATCCGAGTTCGAATTCCAGCTGAATTCATTGCATTCACTTACGCGCAAATACCCTTGGGAAAGGTATTAATCCGTCTCTTCCTTCCAGTTATGGGTTAAATAACAGGACAGATTGGGTTCTGAAGCCTTGGCTGGCAACCAGTCTACCGCAGAAAGCAATGGCAACCTACTGTGGGATAATCTTCTGCCCAGTCAGTCATGTCTCTTTCGAGACATGATCGCCCAAGCGTGTTTCTCGTATGGCACTTAATTGACTGACGGGCGTGTCCGGCCTGGTTCAACGTGGAAAAGATAAAGCTAGCAAGATTTCGGCGTACCTTCCTTGGATCAGAATTCAGAGCGTGGGCAAGGAGGGGCGTCGATATAACAGACGACTTGAAGACCAGCTACTGTGTCAAGGCCATCATTACGACCCGAGAGCGGCGTCACAATTGTTCCCGACGTCTCTTAAATTTGCCCTATTCCATTCGCTAACCCATTAAAGTATTTCTTTGAATTTTTTCTGTTAATTGACCCCAAATAATGTAAAGCTTCTTCTTCTTTTTCTTCTTACCATGTCCCTTCAGGATGTATGCGATCATGGCTTTCTACGTCTCCCTATTTCTGGCAGTCCTTAACACGCTTTCTCCTGTTACCCCACCCATACCCCACTCTACCATCCACTTGCTCAGACCCTTCAAATATGTTATCCGATACTTTCCTCTGTCTGTCTTTCCTTATATCTGACCTGTGAGTATCAGTTTCTCCAAGCTTTCCTTCCTCATCACATCTCCCAAGAAATTCAGCTGTCTCTTCCTGATGCATGTAAAGCTACTTATCGTAAATATTAATTCACCCCAAGAAATTATAAATTTTAAATCACTGCCTGATGAGGTGCTAATATGATAGTACTGAAACACAATGACTCTTGTGTTGCAGTAAACTATGATTTTATTACAAAATTATTATAAATATATATATATATTTTAATCACATCACACCAAGCAAGGCGGTAAGGCCACTGGTGTGCAGGGGGCTACGTAAGAGTGAATAGATTGGAAGAGAGAAAGCCGGAAACCACATCCTAAACAGGGAACAAGGGATGAGCCTCTACACCTGTTCAATAGACGTGGGTGGAGTGTGAACCGGGCGATAGTTTAGTCTATCTACACCAATTGAAAAAATAAAAAAGAAAAGAGTGAAAATATTGGAAAAGAGAAAACCGGAAACCACATCCTAAACAGGAAACAAGGGATAAGCCTCTTCACCTGTTCAATAGACGTGGGTGGAGTGTGAACCGGGCGATAGTTTAGTCTATCTACTCCAATTGAAGAGAAAAATTAAGCAAAAAAGAAAAGTGGAAAGATTGGAAAAGAGAAAGCCGGAGACCACATCCTAAACAGGGAACAAGGGATGAGCCTCTACACCTTATATAATGTTCTTACCTCATGTAAATCATCTCTCAGTTGCGTCTCTGTCCTCGAAGACAGAGTGCAGCTCAGTAGTAGCTCTGTCCGCGAGGACAGAGTTGCTTATGAGAAAAATAACACTGACAGATGCCCGGTCCTGGGTAACAGTATCTCGCGGCCGCACCACACCATTGCAGCAGAGGGGTGGACCGAGTGCTTGTCACCGGGGCCAGCTCAACCGGCGGTTGAGGGGACTGGAGAATTTTTGTCCCTGTGCCCGTCCGTACGCGGTCGGGTCCCCACCTTAAAAAGACCTTGTTTCACAACTCGCTCCAGTGGGGGAGCTGGGCAAATATCTATATAATGTTGTACTAAGTATCTTAATGAAATAAATCACTACAAACAGTGGACTACTAACCCATTAGTTTGTATTAATTCTCAAATATATATATATATATATATATATAAGCCTGTTTCGCTGTATCACAGCTCATCAGTGTGGTTAGATACATCCACATGCTTCTGGCCGGGATCGAAACTCGACCGATATATATATATAATCTTACAACTCGGAAATTCATGCATGATGCAATCATCAGATGCATATTACGAACTGACTGTTTAAGAGCTTTCAAATAAATCCACTCGATGTTTATGGGAGTTAAATCTTGCAATATCAGAGTACTATTTTTTCATTTACTATTTTTTAATTTATCAAGAGTCAAATTTAAATAAACAAAAATTACACGGAGATGAAAAAACAATTAAAATTAAAATTTTAAATTAAAAAAAATATTATTAAAATGCATGGAGATGAAATCAAAGCGATATTTCAATTGCCGGTAATGTAAGACGTCGCCGTCTTTGAAAATGGATGGGTATTTTCTGCGAGAAAAATGAAAACTTTAAACTTTTATTCGACATTTTTGTCATTTATTCTTAAGATTAAATTTTACCCTTTTTTAAAACTGATGAAATAACGTAAATTAAAAACTTGAATTGCAAAAACTGTTTCATAAAAATACAGCAGAACCTGCCGTACGCGACCCTATCGTCAGCGACCACCTGTTGTTAACCACCGTTTTTCTATGCATAGACGATTTATTAATGTTAATTAACCCTTAGTGAACGACCACCTCTAGAACGCGACCAGCGACTAACATCAACGAGTGAAAAATCACTGTTCAAGCGACCGCTTTAAAAAAAATCTATTTTGGTCGTCCACTGCGAACTTCTAAATTAGGAGAAGTTAAATGAGCAATCTATTTCATTTTGCTTTGATCTAAGCACAGGATCACTTCTTCATTGTTTTGTTGTTGTAGTGTTGTATCAAACTGTTATTTCTTGTTTAAATATACATTGCCTGAGTTCCCCTCACGGTCAAACGTCGGCTGTTTTGAACAACATGTATTGCATTTGACATGTTCAAGGGATTTATCGCAGTCTATGTTCTGACTTGGATAAATTCAGGGATTGAGAAAATCAAAATTATGTTCCTTTCTCAAATGTCTATCTCTTTCGTTCCTTTAATTTTTTGCGGGTATGTATCTACTCTATTTCTATCTGGTATATCTATCTCTATCTCTCTGTTTCTCTACCTCCACCAACGATCGCTGTCAGTTTTTTGTATGTTTTGTTTTTTTCCTTGTATTATCGCAGATTCTCTTTTGCTATCACTCACTTCTAAGAAAAAAAAATGTAACCGTATACTTTTTTAAAATCCACTTAATAAATATTTTTTGTGAATAAATATTTTGTCTCTTGTTGACCGTTGTAAATACGTTTTTTAAAATTTTAAAAGGAATTATGCTGAATAAATTTCTTTAAAGTTAGGCCATTTTTTTATGTTCTCATTTATTTATTACCAGATTACATGGTAAAATTCTAATATGTGCATTCTGATGAGTGGGATATACGTTCTTGGCGTAAATAGGTCATGACTATGAGCCTTTAGTGAGCGACCACCATGGGTGGTCGCATACGACAGGGTCTGCTGTATATGCAATATGCAATCTCACTTAACATTGATATTTCTGTTCACATCTCCAGAACTTAAATTCAAAATCACTTTTACTCGTAGCGTCAACAATAAAAAGGTATCCATCGTGTATCACTTTATTTCTTCCACGCTTTGATAAAATATTTGCTGTCATTTTGGATGATGGGGTTTAACAAACTGAAAAGTTTTAATTTTAACCAAGCTATAAACTTTACGCAAATTTCTAACTTTTAAAGTAAGTTCTTTTCCATAACAGAGAGAATGTCTATTAGGACTTCACATTAGGAAATACTCCAGCGATGGGAA